>JAVLUX010000032.1:11657200-12164700 GCA_032164185.1 Moxostoma hubbsi | reverse complement strand
GCTAATAGGGCCAGTGCGGGGTTGTCAGTAAATGCAGAAAACCATTGGTGTAAGTTAAAAAACAATAAATGATCGATGGATGAAAACAAAGTATTGAAAATAGGGCTGGGCGATGAAATTATATCTATATTTATAAATAAAAAAAATATTTTATATATATATATATATATATATATATATATATATATATATATATATATATATATATATATATATATACACACACACACACACACACGGGTATATATGACATTTGAGTCATTTTCTATATTTGGCTTATGTTCTACAGCTAGACGATCGGATCAGGTATGTGTCGCTAAAAGCAAAGTTATACACACTAGCTAACTGGATCACAGTCATGAAATCAGCCTGTTTGGAAGTAACAGCAGGCTAGCAGACTACCCTACTGTCATGGAAACTGGCAATGAGGCTAGGTAGTCGCTTCCTAGCTGTCAGACTAGCATGATATTGTTGTATACCGAAGAAGACAGCACTGACAATGTAATTAATATACAGCTATCAACTGAACACCATTGTCATTTATTTAATATACCATTTGATGAAACTTGTTTTTTTTGGTCCATAGTGCTGTCACGGGCAAGAAAGTGTTATTTCTTCTTGTGATGTTTTTATAGGTGCTGGAAATCCAGCTTATGGTTCATTACTGCCACCTAGTGCACAGAAGTTTGGATCATCACAAGAACATCTTTCAGAAGAGCCAAATGTCCGCTCAAGATGAAGAGGCGTCACACACACTTTATGTAGGATTAAATCCTAAAACAAGTATACTTTAAAAGCTAACCCCCTTTTGTTGAAATAGCAAAAACAACTTAGAATTAGTTAAATTAACAAATCAGTAGCGTTATGTTTTGCATTACCAGTGAAAATCAAGTGTTTTCATGAATTTATACCAGCATATCATCAAGCTTTTTCCAATTTTCTTTATGGTGGGGACAGTGAAAATTCTGGCAGGGTAAGTAAAAAAATTAACTACAGGCCAGGAGAAAAAAAAATCTTATTGTTGAACCCTGCTGTATCAGCAAGTATTAAATAACCTGATCATATTTGATGAAATCAAATCATTCTGTGGTTTCTGCTTGGTCTCAAAAAAAATTAATAAATACAAACTAAAAAAAAAAAAAAAAAGCCCCGCGACCCAGTACACAGGATAAGCGGTTGACGATGGATGGATGGAACTAAAAAAAAATTAAAGCTGAAATAATAGGACAAACTGACACTTGTATTTGCTGTTATGGCAAATACATGAACTGTACAGAGTAGATCAAATAATAGGTGAATATGAATTTGATAATATGAAATCAATTATCTCCTCAGAGTGGATATGTTATTAGCAACAGTAAAAAGAAAACAACCATGAACAAAAACTCACAAAAAGTCTTAAAGCCAATTAACATGTGCAAACAGGAGCAGTGTCTCATCTCTTGCACACTTTAGAAACCAGAAAAGCTGCATCTCAATTCACACACTTTTGCACTATTCTATGCCATTTTGTAGTGCAAGTAGTGCGAGTAGTATGTTCACACTGAAAATGCAAAAAAAATGTTTCTTCAATTGAATACTGGACACTTCACAAACCCAACAGTCACAGTTTGCCTAACGTTACCATCACCTCACGTGTAAATACTCGTACATTATTAAGTGTTAAAGAGAGTTTGGTCAATGTGCTAAAGCTAGTGTCAACTCATCGTGTGTGTTTAAAATCTCACATCTGTCAGCTGAAAAACAGCGAATGCTTTAGTGTAGTAAAAACAATTAATGTTCCACTTGAAACTGAACACATTTAAAATTCATACACAACAGTGTACAGTGGCTGAGTACATAGGGTATTGCTTAAGTGTATTGTTTCGTTTGGGACAGTTTTTGTCACCATTTTACACTTAACACTCTTTGAATTCTAAATAAAGATTTCTGTAGTTCTTTTGAGTTAATTTATCTTTTGTTCCAAAACCTTGTTTTGCCCCGTTTTTGAGCCCTTGACACGGAGTATAAAAATCGTACCCGGTGATGCCCTAACTTTTCTTTATTAGTTTCATGGGAAATTTTGCTTTGTAACATGTGTGAACAGCCCTTTAATTTAAACCATGAGAATCTGTCAGTCAACATGATAGTAAGAAAACAACAGACACCTTGAGGCCTCGCTGCAGAGTAAAACACTCAAGTGAAAACTTCACAAAATGGTGATGTAAGACCATATGTCAGGGAATGTGACAAATTATTTGAAAAGCCATCAAAGCTCTCTTTTTATTTAAAAAGCCAACAAGCTCAATGTCTTGAATCTGACAGGAAGGCTTATGCTTCACCCCCCAGCTGTAGTAGTTCAAAGAACTCAATAAAACATTTAAGACAAGACTATGAACCCTCTTTTCTCAACACAGTATGACCTGGGGTTAAATGCATTTAATTAGAACACAGGATGCTCTCAACGCTGCCTTCCCCCAGCAAAACAAAACCGCACATACACGATCAGCCACAACATTAAAACCACCTGCCTAATATTGACCCCCCCCCCCCCGTGCGCCAACCCGCATCTCTGAATAGCATTCTGAGATGATATTCTTCTCATCACAATTGTACAGAGCGGTTATCTGAGATACCGTAGAATTTGTCAGTTCAAACCAGTCTGGCCATTCTCTGTTGAATTCTCTCATCATCAAGGTTTTTCCACCCACAGAACTGCTGCTCACTGGATGCGTTTTGTTTTTGACGCCATTTAAAGTAAATTCTAGAGACTATTTTGTAAATGAAAATTCCAGGAGATCAGCAGTTAGAGAAATACTCAAACTACCCCGTCTGGCACCAACAATCACACCACGCTCCAAATCACGGAGATCAAATTTTTTCACCATTCATGCGGTCTCCAACTCTGAATATGAGAATTTAGAAAATGGCTGGGGTACAAACAGAAGACGACAAATAGCTCTGTGGCTTTACGCCATGCCAAATGGCACATCTGGGCAGCAGCTTCAAAGAAAGCTTCACTTCCACCTTTAAGTGCCAAGCCAGGTGATGAGTTACTTCTGAAAGCTGTCTGATTCACAGTGTTTGATAATAGGAGGCAAGTGCAAATCTAAAGCAAAGTGACTGCTCCATCTTGCTGCCTGGAACCCCTCACACATAAAAGGTTTTCCCTGTCAAAAAGGACAAAAGCTGTATGGAAAAGTTTTGGTATGCACTTTGCCATTTTCATGGATTTTGGTTAGCAGAGAGGCAGCAGTTAATTTGGTGTCAATAGAAACAATGCAGTAAAGTAATCTAATGTAATCTAATGTCATTTTCCACCACATCTGTGGGAAGCTGTAAAGGTCAGGAGTTTCTACTTAAGACAGCTTATGAAACTATGAATTTCATAATTATGAATTTCATAATGGGGAAAATATAATGTCGGCAGGAACAGATTTCTCTAAGGTCACATTGCTAATTTAAAGGACACTCGACAAAGTCTCCATGTGGACGCATAAGCAAATCTATGTGAAGCCGATTATGGTCACCTCAGATCACCAACTCATTAAAAATAAAAGAGAAGTATTTGTAATGACATGAGGTTGAGGAAATTATGAAAAAATTTGTATTTTGGGTGAACAATCTTTTAAGTCCATATATATATATATATATATATATATAACAAATAGTGACAACAGGTTGAGATGTTAGTGAATTATTCGCCTCTTTATTTGACCTGCATTGTGCAGCATATTTGTGTTGCGTTTGTATGATGTTCAATGTCTTATGTGTTTAAACTCGTATCTCAAACGGTCCTTCTTGAGGTGCTGCTCCTGGGATATCTCCATCCACACAACAATAAAGTACTGCCTCCCAAGTGTGGTGACAAGTGCAGTTCAGCTCACATTTGTCACTCTTGGTGTCCTCGCTGACACCTCCAGTGTCATGGTGCGGTCATTTAGCAAATGGTGAGGACACCGGGGAATCATCCAGAAGAGAAACCAGAACTATCCGAATGATCCAACCCCGACCACTTCAAAGGAATACTCGAAGCCCTGGGCACATGTGATTTCAGAGGTCTCGTCTAGTGTAAAAAGCAATTTTAGAGCAGTGATTACCTGTGAAAGCAAGATATTAAATAAAGCTTAGATTTGGCTTAAATGTGTCCAACATGTTAGGTGACCCATTACTGTAATGCCAAATTAAAGGAATAGTTCACCCAGCAATATTTGTATTTCAATAATTCTCTCATCAGTCCGACCAACTCACTTAAGTCTTAACGACTACATTTACAAGGCTATCAGAAAACGACTTATTGTGAAAAGCGACGTTCCCGTTTACATGCAGCATTCTCCACAGCAATGTAAAATCTCAGCATGGCTTGTGTAAATAACAAACACAGCATTGTCTTTGCTACTTTAGTCTCAGTTGCTTCGCTTTATTTCCAGATATTCCAGAGTTGTTGCTGTGTTGCTGTTTGTTTCCTCGACTTTCTATCGCAACTTGCAGTGGAGTTGCACTGGAATAGTGGGGTTTCCCTCTTGCGACAGGCTCCAGGATTCACCCAATTTCCCTGTGTTAACTTGAGCTCCATCATATGCATGAACAGGCTGAATAGCAAACGTCATATCAGAATCAGCTTTATTTCTAAGTATGCTTACACATACAAGGAATTTGTCTTTTGGTGACAGAAGCGTCCAGTGTATTGATATGCACTGGAAGCTCCTGTCAACAAGACAAATTCCTCAAACTTTATTAACGTAGCTAATGGGTTTGCATGTCATGTTGTCCAGGAGAAACCCGATGCGTTACTTAAACCATTTTCCTTTAATCCCTAAATGGTGAAAGGTAATCAGCATTCTCATTTACATGACGCTTCATACCACCACTTTCTGCAAGAACCCTAGAATAAACCGTTTTCTTAAGTGCATGTAAACGGGGTCATTGATTTTAATGTTTGCAACATTTCTCAAGTAAATAATACATTAAAAGTGAAGATTATCAGTGAATATATTTTAGTCTGTTCCTCATAAAAAGCTATTGCGTGGGTTTACAAAATTAGGAATACAAGTTGCGTGGACTTATTTTATAGTGCTTTCTTGGTGCTTTCTTTTTTTCTTCCTCAATTTTTGAAGCTTAACAGCATTGTTAACATTGTATGACCTTCATGACAAATCTCCAAATATAATCACACATGCCTATTCTGTATAATTTGCCACTTGCATTGTCAAGGTGGTTAGTTTTTGTAGCCTCTTCAAAACTGTGAAGCTCACTAACAATAACTAGTCAGACTTTCCAGACACACTTTTCAACATCCACATGACTCATTCCTCTCAGTTTAGACAATAACTTTTCACTCAAGACAATGACTTATGTTCTTGGCAAACATTGGTTCCGAAGGCCTATATAAATCAGCCTCTCAAAGTAAGTGATTTATTATTATAGACTACGACTGATCTGCCACATGTTTCATCCGAACATCAATGTTTTAGACAGGAGGGATAATTCTACATCTCTAAAACACGAGAGTGTTAATGGTGATACAGGCCAAATTCCAATTCGTATACTAAAAATCCAATAGGGTTCTGCCAAAATAATAATATATTTTCTCAGGATATTGTAAAGATACTTTTGATCCCTGTATCAACATTTTTATTAACCAATATTGTATTAATATGTCCAACATGTCAATAATTAAATAACTTGTAGTCTAAATAAATACAAACTGTAAGACTGGCATTTCTCAATGTGGTCAGTGTCGCTAGAGAGATTGAAACTCAACCACATAATTTGCTGGGTCTCTCTCCCGAGTTTGGTGCAGGCGTGATCCAATAACATCGTATGGTATCACCACTTATTGAATCATGACATACGTATAGCAGAGTACCCTTTAATCCTATAAAGTATACTTCACATCAGACAATTCTTAACATATTTTTCACAGTGATTTTTCATGTTTCCATAAATACACTGCCTGGCCACAAAAAGTTATGGTTTGGATTTAAATAAGTAGATACTTAAGAGGCTAGGATTGGATCATTATTGCAGTGATTAATATGTTTCAGCTGGCAACATTTCTTTGAACCCTAACTGATGCAGCGTGTGTCTTATCTTAAACAACCATGTCAGAAGATGTATCCTGTGGTCGTGGAAAAGATGTTAATGTGTTTCAGAAGGGGCAAATTATTGGCCAGCATCAAGCAAAGAAAACAACTAAGGAGATTGAAATCACTGGAATTGGGTTAAGAACTGTCCAATGCATTATTAAATCCTAGAAGGATGGTGGTGAACCTTCAGCTTCATGGAAGAAATGTGGTTGGAAAAAATTATCTAATGATCGTGATCGGAGATCACTAAAACGCTTGAGAATTTACAGGATTGGAACTATACAGCTGTGACCACAAGAAAGCCAATTGTTAGTGAGGCTAATCTGAAAAAAATATTCAGTTAGCTAGTTTCAAAGTCCAAAGGTCATGAGGAGTCTGATGAGTCCAGATTTACCCTATTCCAAAGCGATTGGTGCATCAGTGTAAGAAAGGAAGTGCATGAATCGATGCACCCGTCATGCATAGTGCCCACTGTACAAGCCTCTGGAGGCAGTGCTATGATATGGGGTTGATTCAATTGGTTAGGTCTAGGCTCAGCAACATTATGCGGCAATAAAATTAAGACAGTTGACTACCTGAATGTAGGACTGGGCGATTAATCAAATGTATTTTTCAATTATCATTTTGTCTTCCATGAATATGAAAACAAACTAATCAAGATAAAACAATTATTGTGCCACATCAAGTTTTGCAATGAAACACCCCGAAGTTATATCTTTAAAGCATCTTTTATAAAAGGTCAGATATTAAGGAAGCTGGTTACGAAAATAAACTTTGAAACTGGCATTTCTATGTGTGGTCAGCACCACATCTATTAGTTGCGTGAGGTGACTAGGGAAGAGACTGAATCTTCTCCTGGCTGACGCACACTCTGGGGACTCGGGGACGTTCGTCACTCACATGCATTTGCTGTAGCTAGATTATAACATGATGGCTTGTGATGTAGTGAATCATAAAATATGTATTATGAAGAAAATCGGCAATGCGCAGCTCTATTAAGAGGAGAAAGTTTGTTTTTTGTGAGTTAAAGATGGATCAAAGTGAACAAAGGTGAGAGAGCGTAGACTTCACCCATTATACACTAGAACAAAATAAGTTTGACTAGTCTTTTTTGGCTTGTTTGATTGACAGGTGGCACATGTGTGTGCGCTGAGCATGCGCGCGTGTTCCGAAAATGCTTGCGCTAATGTGCACCTGAACAAATCCATTTCAGAATTCAGCCAAAATGCCCGTCTTGGAGAGATTTTCATGTAAACACAGAGAATGATGTCTATAGTAAATGTAAACAGTGGAGTGGATTTGTATTAAAATGTTAGACTGCAAGAATAAATGTGAGCTAATAGACCTGCTGCTATCTAGTGTATCACTATAATAATCAAACCATAACAAGAAAAAACTCACTGCTCTTGACTGGTAACTTTAGTAGCATTAAAAAATATGAATGTATTATAATCAAACAGTGAATACCAGTAGTAGTTTTATGTTGCATTTAATTCTGAATGTTTACTTGAATACTTTAAATTGATGTTAAAAACTTTTAAAGCTGTAACAAAAAGCTTGAGGTTTTGACACTGGTATTGAGAATCATCAAATTTCACTACTGACTACTGACATTTTGGTATTGCGATAATGTATACTGTAGACTTTATTGTACATGGTAGATCTTGCTACAATACCATGATGAAAATATCACATTCCATAGAACTATGAGCATCTCAGCTGTTAATGGTGGTGATGGAGGCTTTCCTTTATTTGACTATAATACATAACATAATTATCATATGACAATAGCCTTGTCTCCTATACAGTGCAGTTTACATTTCAAGTTCAAGGAAATCCACTGTTAAAAACACAATAAAAAAAAAGTCAGTGAGCAATCATCAAGCAGCCCTACCTGAATGTACTGTAGGACCAGGTTATCCCATTCATGGATTTGTTTCTTCCCTGATGGCACAGGCATATTACAGGACAACAATGCTAAGATTCATCTGGCTCAAATTGTGAAAGAGTGGTTCAGGGAGCATGAGGAATCATTTTCACACATGAATTGGTCACCACAGTCCTGTGGTGTCCTGACCTTAACCCCATTGAAAGTCTTTGGGATGTGCTGGAGAAAACATTATGCAGTAGTCTGACTCTCCCATCATCAATATAAGATCTCGGGCAAAAATTTATGCAACTCTGGATGAATGCACACCGAAATCAAAGCTAAAGGCAGTCCAACGAAATGGAGTATGCAACTTTTTTCTTTTGTCCAGGCAGTGTACATTCTGAGCTAATATTGTTCTGGTTTATTTTAGGATCACAGTGCAATTTTATAATGTAGTATATCCCAAAACTGCCAAACTGGCTAGCTTGATACTTTATACTTGAAAAGCGCATAATCTATAACCGACAGAACACGTACTTTTTGCACTTAGGAAAAGTGCAAAGGTCATTCAAACATCATTTTGACTAGCATTAGAATTGATGTGCTAAAAGAAAAATGTATTATGCAAATTAGTGAGCTAAACCATAAACAACCTGCAAGTAATGTGCTTTGTGCATCCAAGAACAAGAGTGAAATGCTTGCTAACTTCAAAGCAGCCAAGAATGAAACTAGACAGAGGCAATTAGCAATGCTCTTTAGCACAACATTAGTCTGGAGCCCAGATATAAATCTCCAACATGCAGGTCGTGATAATCTTTAACTTCTCAGAAATGCCACAGCATTTGTCGCAGAGAAAGATTCGTCCAACCTTAGCTGACAGACAGTGGAAATGGCCAGATTGTGACAGATAAACACAAACAGACTTTCTAAATGTCATACTGCTAGAAGAACGGGGTGCGCAATAGCTTTATCCTGCTCAGTGGCCTGTAATGATGGAATCGGTCGTGTTGATTGGAGAAGAAACAAAAGGCCCCACTGTGATTGGGCAAAGACAGAGTTCCAACCAGAGCAGATAGAATGTCAGCAGATCTGACAGTGCTGAACTGAGCCTCTGTGGAGCGTGGATGCTTCAGAGGTCAGGGAATGCGCTGTAGTGATATTTAATCAACCTGACAGCTCTCGGTCTAGAAGTCAGTTCCTGTGAAAGAAGCCTTGTTCAAAAGACAGACCTTGCTTTAAATGTGACTGCTTTGAGGGAAATTCTTCAACTAAAGACCTACTGCTGAGATTTGAGGAACATAGTGGGGGTTAATGGTCAAGACAATATGCAGATAACATGAAAGCCATCATCTTTTGGAAATCCATGAGCTGTGTCTGAAACCAAGGCATATGCTTTACTGCCAACCTGATCACATGGGAAGTCGCCATGTTGTATTCGAGAGTTGCAGTACCCTAGGATTTGTCACATTATGCAGACTCACCAACAAGCACTATCTCTTATCAGATATTTTTTAATCGGCTCCACTGTGTTTACCTTTCTCTGTGGTGTATCCGAAAGCGAATTCCACCAGCTGCGTGGGAGAACCAGGTTTGGCACCGTAGTTGACAAGATAGGGCGAAAACATTTCAGACAAGCGTCGTTACATTCATACATCTGCACACTGCCTGCGAAGGCAGCAGTTTTATGATTTCAGACACAGCCATAGTGTTTTGGTTAGATTAGATAAAGGCTAGCAGTCACAATGAAACTGGATATCATTAATTCTTGTCATTTTTGACTAAATCAATTTTGATTGAAGGAGTCACAACATTTAATACATTTCCAAATCCAGCAGGAAAAGAGGGGGTGGGAAAAAATACTGTGTTCACACCACTTGGATTGGATGACGGTAACAATGGGTTGATTCTAAAAGAGCAAATGGGAGATACCACACCTTTGGCGGTGCACTGACAAGTTAATGATGACTTTGCCACTTTCTCTACTAGCCCAAACTGCTAAAAATCACTAAAGATGCCTGGATCAAGTTCCTACACATATGCCGACAAACCACAAAACATCAAATCCTGGCTTTTTGTTTGCAGAGAGACACATTTAAATCTGGATCATCAATACCCAAAAATGTCATATCAAGTTATTTCCCCCAGGGTGAATCCCAAATGCTCAATTAAAATTCAAGACAATCTTAAGTGTTTGATAACGTTGTCGAATAGAGGCACTTATAACCGTATAAAAGATATACATTTATGCATTACTAAAAACTCGAGTGCTATATACGGTTACATTAATAGTTTTGTGATCTGGGTGCAACCCAAATGTGCTCCACACTCAGCATTTGATAATAGTTAGTTCATTAAGATGTAACAGGAACTCTTGTGACAAGACATTATAGTGTTATGGAGGTCATCATCTTTGATATATTCTTTAGTCACGGGCATTATGTTTCGAATACCATATCCTTAAATTTATTCATGCAGCAAGTTTTTCGAGCCACTCGTGTAAGCTGTTACATGAACAGGACAGTTTAAGGGTCACACCACTTAGATACTGTTAACTTCTCTCCTCAAATTTCCTCTCCTCAAAAAGAGCATAAATCTTCTAATTCTCCGAATAACCTTTCATGATCAGTAAACATGATTCACAACGAGTTAGTTTACCTGCTACATGATCTTAGGATGCTAACAACATTAAGTCAGGGAGGCAGGCAGGGTGATGTGTTCGCCTCATGCTTGAATGATGAGTTCTAAGAGCTCATGGTAATGGCCTGTCTCCAACATCCCAGCCACTATAAATCTTCAAGGAAAAATGAAGGAGCATTCAGTTGGGGAGAAGGCTGAGAGTGTGTGTGACAGCCACTTTTCTACACACCCACCACTTCATTTGATTTAAGGGCTGAAGTAAAACAAACAAACAACAACAAAAAACATTCGTACTACATACACTTGAACAATTTCTGACATTAGCTTGTGATTAAAGTTCACTCAAAAATGAAAATTCAGTCATTGTTTACTCACCTCTGTGTTATAACCCAGTATGACTTACTTTCTTAATACAAAGGGAGATATTGTGAAAAAAAATTGTGCTCAGTGATGTCATACAATGGCAGTTAATGGTGACCACCTCTTCAAACTTCAAAAAGGACCCAAAAGTATAATTTAGAAGTCTAATAAATTATTGTATGCAAACCTTGTACGATAACGTTTGGTGAGAAACAAACTGAAATCTAATGTATAGTACTGTGAAATAGTTTTTGCCCCATACTGATTTCTTCTGTTTTTGTGTATTTTTCATACTAAATTGTTTTAGATCTTCAAACGAGATTTAAAATAAAACAAATGCAACCTGAGAAAACACCTGAAAAGCTTTCAAATATATATTTTTTGTATTGAATCAAAAAAGTTATCCAACACCTATATCACCCATGTGAAAATCTCGCTCCCTTAAACTTAATAGCTGGTTGAGCCACCTTAAGCAGCAACAACTGCAACCAAACACTTCCAATAATTGGAGATCAGTCTTTCACAATGTTATGGTAGAATTTTGGCCCACTATTCTTTGCAGAGCCGCATTGGAGGGGTTGAGCATGAACTGCCCATTTAAGGTCCTGCCACAGCATCTCAATCCAGTTCAAGTCAGGACTTTGACTAGACCACTCCAAAACATTAATTCTGCTTCTTTTGAGCCATTCAGAGGTGGACTTACTCCTATGCTTTGGATCATTGTCTTGCTGCATAATCCAGTTGCGCTTGAGCTTCAACTCGAACTACTACTTTAGGATTTTCAGGTAGAGAGCAGAATTCATGTTTCCTTCAATTATTGCAAGTCGGACTGGCCCTGAAGCAGCAAAGCATCCCCACACCATAACACTACCACCACCATGCTTGACCGTAGTTATGATGTTCATTTTGTGGAATTCTGTGTTTGATTTACAATTCTGTGTTTGATCCCTGTCTTCCAAACAGTTCCACTCTCAACTCATCAGTGCACAGAACATTCTCCAGAAAGCTTTGAGGATCATCAAGGTGTGTTTTGGCAAAATTCACACAAGCATTAATGTTCGTCAGGGTTAGCAGTGGTTGCCTCGCCACTCTTCCATGGATGGCATTTTTGGCCAGTGTTTTTCTGATAGTGGAGTCATGAACAGTGACATTATTGATGTGAGAGAGGCCTGCAGTTCCTTGGATGTTGTCCTTGGCTTTTTTGTGAATTCTTGGATGAGTCGTCGCTGTGTTCTTGGAGAAATTTTGAAAGGTCGGCCACTTCTGGGGAGGTTAATTTCTTTCGACATTGGCAAAGTGTGCTACTGGTTGAGACCTTTTATCCAACTTCATGCTGCAGAAAAAGTTGATTTGATTGAACAGGGCTGGCAGTAATCATGCCTGTGTGTGTCTAATCCAGCTGAACACCATTATGAATGCAGTTTCATAGACTTTTGCGCTTCAATAAATAACACTATTATTTAAAAACTGAATTTTTAATTTACTTTGTCTTTGTTTTATGTTAGTTTTTGTTTGAATTTTTGAAACAATTTAGTATGACATACACAAAAACAAAAGAAATCAGCATGGGGGCAAATACTTTTCCACAACACTGTATTATTAAGTGAAACTCTTGACCAACCGTTGATCTCCTGTGCACATTCATGAGACAGACTGCACACGAGCATAGAGCTTCCACGAGAGCTGTACGTTGCACCCTCTAAAGACATGGGCTGTTCAAGCAAAAACTAGCTTGTTTAGCTTTTTACAGGGCCATCGGCAATATTAACAACAGACAACACAACATAGCTGCACACAAACCAGAGAACAGAACTTACAAAACATATTTGAAGAATTTGTAGTTGAAAAATAGATGCACTTCTATGCCCAGCATTCACTTATTTGAACCTCCTCAAGTCCTCAATCAAAAAGAGAGATGTCAAACCACATGCAAAAGTTTGTTTTTGTCCTAACCAGTCACGATGAGCAACGGGATATTTGTCGATCGCTTGGTTTCTATATTTGCTGTCGTGCCAGGTAACTCCGTCCGCAATAACGATGGGCTAAAGTAGCGATACTTCCAATACTGATGTGGTATCAAGAATATTGATCCTCACATATAAATATAGATTCTGAAGTTTTTTTGTAAATAGTGATCTTATTATTTATATAAGTTTCAAAGAGGAAAAAAATTATTATATTAGCAAATAGTTGCATGGCACCAGAACTATTTTTTCTTCTGCTCGTCATGGTGCACAGAAAAATACAGTAGCAGTCACAGACAGCGCTCACCCTTCCAGTCATAGTGCTCGTTCAGAGAGGGAGCTGTGCTTTCTAGAGTTAATGACAGAAAACAGCATCTGGAGTTATTCACACATAGACGTGACGTATTATAATAGGCTTGTGTGACAATTTTTAAAGGTTTATTTAAATTCAAAGTTGTTAAAACATTGATAATGATATTTAATCCTTGTTAATAAATGATACCCGTATGAAAACTACCCATGGATTTACTGTAGTAATATTGTATTGACCATGACTAGTAACCACAACTGTAGTAACCATGTTTCTATCTATTGGCAGTAACCAAGGTTTTGATTCAATTGACCATGGCTTTACTACAGCATTACTGTAGTATCCATACAGTAACATGGTAATAGTAACTATATAATAATATCTATGGTTAATATTGAGGTTTTATATGTGGCTTATACTAATTTTTAAAGGGTAAACAAAGCAGTCTAATCATTTTCTGTTTAGGCCCATAAATAAATATAAATATGTAAAATTTAAATCATTTAAATTACCAATTTTTTTCCAAGGAATTCATAAAACATAAATTTTATAGAGGTATCAGTATTGGTATCGATACTGGCCTAATTTACTTGGTATCGGATCGAAAAGAAAATAAGTGGTATCGGCCATCCCTAGAGTCCACTATGAACTGGTTGAAGCCAGCATCTCACTTGCTGGTTAAAACTACTTGTTTTGCACACATGCACACACAGGTTCAGAAAAGAGGTGACGGACATTCCAGCGCCCTCCGCCTTTCTCACCGGTTCTTTCACTTTACATTTGGTAAGCGAAACCTCCAAAGAACTGCAGCCTTCTGTCCTCTCTGTCTGACTGTAGCATCTGTGTGTATGTGTAGCTACCTTCAGCCTCATAGCTCTCTGTTCGATTGAGGACTCCAGTTCAAATAAATTAGTCTGGGAGCAGAAATGCATCTATTTTTTGACTACAAACTCTTCAGACATGTTTTGTAAGTAGTGCAACTCTGCCGTGTTTTTTGTTAATATTTCGCTGGTGGTCCTGTTGAAGCGAAACAAAACAAGTTTTCGCTTGAACAGCCTATGCCGTGAGAGGCTGCAGCTTACTGCTCTCCTGCAAGGCTCTAAAGCTTGCGTGTAGTCCGTCTCATGAACTCGCGCACAGGAGATCAACGGTCAGTCAAGCGTTTCACTTAATACAGCAGACTTCGGTTTGTTTCTCACTAAACCTTATCGTATTTCTTCAGAACAATACATTAGTTGCATACAATAATTTCTAACTTCTGAATTATACTTTAATGTCCGTTTGAAGCTTGAAGAGTACATAAACTGCCATTGTATGGCATCAATGACATTTTTTCACAATTTCTCCTTTTGTGTTAAGAAAAAGAAAGTCATATGGGGTTAAAACAACACAGGCGTGATTAAATAATGACTGAATTTATATTTTTGGGTGAACTAATACTTTAAGGATGTGTAAAACAAAATTTTCAAAATCGATAAGTTGGTGGGGTGCTTGAACGACTTTTTGTTGACTAGGTTGATTCAAAATTGAACAAAATTTAGTTTGACTACTTTAAAAATATATATATTTTGTCTTTTTATATACTTGTATATACAAATATATAACCTTCACTTTTTAAAGTACTGCTTAAATGGAGTGCGCACGTTCGCCATGCTTGAGAGTTTAGCAATGGATGTTTAGCCATTGTTTATGTTTTTCATGAGGGCAGTAGTCAAATATTAACACATTAAGCCACAGACAATGGCTTAAAAAACAGGAGGGGGGGGGGGGGGGGGGGCATAAGCAATGGCTATTGCTGCTAGGGTTTATAACTGTCCCATTTTAGCTGGGATGTCCTGTATTTTGGCAGAAATTCCATTGTCCCATTCGGTACGCCTATTGACCTATATTTTAGCGGGTAGCGAAACTTCCCGTATTGAAGGCTTTGTGTCCTAAATTGAGGCATAAAAGGGTCAGACACCGAGACTCTTGAAGTGGACCCCAATCCTGTATTGAAGTGCTCAAAATGCTTTATGAGACATTCAATACTTTATCACATTGTGGTGGCTCGAAGCCGGTGTCGACACCGCACTGCAGCAAATCTCTTTAGGTTAGTTTTGTCAAAAGTACCTGTACTTCGTTACCAAGTCGATAGCAAAATAAAAAAGATGTAACACTACAGTACCAGTGTTTCTGTAGTTCCCACTCTATCCGGTACCAGCGAGCAATATGACTGACGTACAACTGTTCTAAAATACTCACAGGCTTATTTTGAACACATGCTCTGTAACTCCTTTTACACTGAAATGGACAATTAATAAAATTAAAAGTGTGATGTCCTAGCATGATTTATTAAACTGCTAAAGGCTGCAATCTTAGTGTGGAAGAGCTCGTACTTTAAATAAATCCGACAGCTCATCCACTAGAAACTCCAAAGACATTGATAATCATTCACGTTGTATCAGATGACAGAGCAGAGCACTTATCCATTGTGAACCACACAGTACATGTAAAATATATATTTATATAATTAAATAAGCATGTGTACTTTAATCTCAGCACAGCTTTATTTGTATAGCATTTAAAACAATAGAATTGAAAAAAGTGCTTCACAGTAATACAATTTTAAACATAAAATTATAAAATGACAACATACACAAACACCAAAAGTCTAAAATACAAACACTCCAAAACTGTGCCCTACATTTTATTTCTGAATCAAAAAGCCATTGTAAAGAGATAAGATTTCAGATGTGACTTAAATGTGCCGCAAACTGTTTATCCGGAAAGTGAAGATTCAGGCAAAAAAAAAAAAAAAACGTGTCATAATAAATGCACATTTCAAAATACAAGCTAGTGCCCTGAAATTGAAGAAATGTATTTTAAAAAAAATATTAACACAGTATAGTAAAATGTAATATTCACTGTATTATTAATAATAATAACAACAATAATAAATATTAAGGAATATATCAAAAGCAAGAGCCAGTTGTCCTTTGTTTTTGAAGACTGTAATGTACACCTTTGTATGAATCTTCAGTTTTTTGGCAATTACAAGCATTGTATAGCCTTCATTCAGACAAGTTTCTAGAGAAAGCGGTTTCATTTTTGCCATTTTTGACCTTAAGACATGCCAGTCTATTGCATTCTGTGGCAACTCAAAAACAAACACAAAGACAATGTTAAGCATCATGTAACACACCAAATAGCTTTCAACTGTGTTTGATATAATGGAAAGTGATTTTCTTGTACCAATTAGCAATTTAGCAAGATTACTCAAGGATAAGGTGTTGGAGTGATGGCTGCTGGAAATGTGGCCAGTCTAGATTTGATCAAATATGACTTTTTTCCAAATAGTGATGGTGCTGTTTTTTTTACATCAGTAATGACCTGACTATACTTCGTAATCAATTGAATACCACTTTGGTGAATTAAAGTAACAATTTCCTTCCAAAATCTTATACTTTTGTCCACAGTTAACAAGGTAAGTCAGGCCAGGGCCAGAGTAGTGCTCCATTGAAGACCTGCCACAAGAAATCAAGGCCCAACAGGTCTAAAGGGAAGCTTTTTAAGGCATCTGTGAAGCTGTAGACTTTCCTTGCTCAGCTATGCACTTATGACTAATCAACACTTAAGAACCTGCCTGTGTAGGGGCCCGGAACCAGGCCCCAGGCAATAAGCTGATGAACAGGGATACTCTTTCACCTTTTATAACCTTCTTATTACCTTTCATCTCTCTTGCCCTCTCTCTCTCTCTTTCAAAAAAATACATCGAAATTGACACACAGCAAAAAATAGACACAAATATATATAAATCAGCTGGGTGTACTCTAGCATCCCACTCATACTCTTCAGATAATTAGCTCAACTAATTACTTTAAATATGACTCCTAAGACCGATTTCCTTTGAGGACACATTTATGACAGAACATTAAGAGGATTCATGATGGTTTAGACAAAAATTATCTGGGTGTACAGGAAGCGAGTATTCTGTAACAGTTTTTAAATGTCATAAATACGCCAACAGCCATATCACCCTGCAGGTCTCGCCTAGTTACCCACTGAAGCCAAGCATGATTTAGCCTGGTCGGTACAGGAATGGGAGACCTCTGGGGAAAACGCAGGTTGCTGCTGGAAGAGTTGTTAGTAAGGCCAGAAGGGGGTGCTCACCCTGTGGTCTATGTGGATCCACCCCAGTACATTAACGGGACACTGTAATGAAAAAGGCACCGTCTTTCAGATGAGACGTTAAACCATGGTCCTGACTCTCAGTGGTCATTAAATATCCCAGGGCATTTTCTCATAAAGAGTAGGGGTATAACCCCGGTGTCCTGGCCAACTTCCCCCCATTGGCCCTTGTCAATCATGACTTCCTAATAATAATTGTCATGAATTGACTGTCACTCAACTCTCTTTTCTCCACCCATTAGCTGGTGTGTGTTGAACATACTGGCACACTATGTCTGCTGTTGCATCATCCAGGTGGATGCTGCACACTGGAGGTGGTTCACAATGTAAGGCACTTTGAGTGTAGTAACAGAAAAGCACTATATTCATGTGCATTCAAATGATGTCCTAGGCAAACTCAACTTTGCACCTCATCATCACAAATTTAGAAACCTCAGCCTGAATGTCTGCCGTGCATGCATCGCAAAGATGCCAATAATATAAGCTGCTTGCTTAAGGCAATTTCTGCAGAGGCAAGAAAAAAAGAGAAACATTATATCGTAATGGGCCAATTATACAGTGGAGTTCAAATGTCTGAGACCACAGACAAAAAAATCAAATTTAAACCTGGAAATAAACAAAGTTTTAGGATTCTGAAAAATGTTCAACAAATATATGCAAAGACGTAAAAAATATTATATAGTATTTACAATTCTGCTCTATTTGGTCCTAAAAAATTTAGTGTCATTCACCGTTAACTCTGTACAAAAGGTCAGATTTCCTTTCTTCCATTAAGGCACAAACAATGCGTTTTGAAATACTCCCAGATCATTCTGTTTTGAGACCATTTGGACTACTGCATCAGTAAAAACAGGCTTTTAAGGGACTTGAGTTACCTTGACAGAACGTGTCCTTACAGTAATCGTGAAGTCAGTTTAGCCACCGTGGGAGTGGACAACCAAAGAAGCCCCAAGGGTTTAGGACGTTACAGCCAGTTTGGAAGAACGAAACAGATAGAGACACTCATTTCAGCCTGGCCACTAAACAGCCTGTCATTACATACAGCTGCAGACATAACAGCGTTAAAAGAATAAACATTGTTGTCTCTTGCTTTCTCTGGCTTAGATGAGAGAGAGAGAGAGAGAGAGAGAGAAAGAGAGAGAGAGAGAGAACTGAGACAGAGGATGAGCTGTGCTGGAGGAAAAATATGTAGACCAAACATTGACATTTTTCTAACCATGGCTGTAAGCTCATGGTTAGCTCACAGTTCAGAGGAGATGATGGAATTCACCAACCGCAGTCACACTTATGTATAACTTTAGTAATCTTTATTCTTTAATTCTTCAATTATGGGTACTTTTTATTACTTGAAATCACACGGCCTTGATCAAATTTAAAGTGGATTTTTTTATGTGTGATTTTTTTTTTTATATGGTGTGTGATTGTAATTATGTATGATCATAATGACAATACATTTTTGAGAAAATGTTGGATAAGCCTTGGATTTGTTAACACAAGTTAGCTAGAAGTCTTTTAACTTTACATTTATAAAAATAAAAATAAATGATTAACCAATTTTTGTATTATGCACATAAAATACCAAATAAACTATAAATATAATTTGTTAAGATAACATTTCAATTCATAATTAAAGAGGGAAAGTTAAAGTCTGGGTAGTGGACAAGTCCAAATTAATACAATTCTGGCAAATGTAATCTCTCAATACTCTTAAAATACTTAAAAATACTCTTTTTTTAAAAATAATTAAAGGGGCACAATAAAATGTTTAGCACCATTAATAAAATAAATATGGCTATTAGTAAAATACAAAACATTCAAAATCATTTTAAGTTACAGAAAAGACCCCCCATCCCCCCTTAATCAGCTGGCACTAATTATCTGTCTATGTCTGTATCACAGAAAACTAAACATGAATATTGCCAATGCTGAATGCATAAATGAAGGCAAATGAACAAGCAGGTGGATGAATGATAAACTTGCTTACCTTGGTTGATGAACCGCAATGAGAAGAGCATGTGGGAGAAAAGGAGAGAGAGAAAGGGAAAATATGAGCATAAAGGCAAATGAGAAAAGGCGTCATGGCCAATCAATTCAAAAACATTGATTTCATCAGAAAAGAACAAACATTTTTTAAAGAAAGGCTCTAGGCTTAGGCATAGAAATATGTTCAGGGGACGTTATTGAATCACCAATCATACCATTCAAATATGGCACCATGTGTCAGTGTCTCCTGTACCAATGTTGAGTGGCTGCCCCGGTAAAATTAATTTTATTTCAGCTTAGTTTTGAGCTTACAGTCTTAACTGAATGTAATCAAAGAGACAAAGACAAGAGACGAAAACTGGTTACAAAGATGATAAGTAGACAACAACTTTCTTTTGCATTACTCTTGTAGGTTGTACATAACAACAAATATACAGAGTGACCATTTAAGTGCAATTCATGAAGAAGTGACTCTTCCTGGGCTGTTTTTTTTTAAATAAATCAGTCAAAAAGACTCACTCGCACACACTCAGGGGTTCTTGACACACTCACTGAACCACAAGTCATTATTTTGCTCATGTCAAGCTCGATTAAGTGAGAACTGTTACTATGTTATAATTATACTTAAACGGAATGTTCTGGGTTCAATACAAGTTCAGCTCAATCAAGGCACTTACAATGTAAGTGAAAGGTACCAGTATATAAAAGCTCGAATACTGTACATATCGCTTCAAATGTATAATCACAAGATTTAAACATAGTACATGATAACATGATTTTATTGTGATAAAATCACTGACTAACCTTATTTGTGTTTCGTTGTCATGACAAAGTTCATATTAGATATAACTTCACACAGATAAGGTTAGTAAGCGTAAGTATTTTATTACTGTATGTCAACATGCATAATGTTTACTTCTTATGGCTATACTTTTGAAACCATGTGTATTTTAGGCTTTATGGAATTAATTTACTTCCACTGTAAGTGCCTTATTGATATCACAATTTTTGCATATTTTAAATAAAAAAAAATGTGTGGTAATCAACATTATGCCACAGTTGCTGTTAATTAAGCTTTACTTATATTAAACCCAAAATATTCCTTTAAGGCTTGGGAAACTTAAATCAAATTACTGATTGGTTTATATGGTCTATACGACAACATGTACTTAAAGATTCACAAACAGAATTTGGTTAGGAATACGATGACAATCTGAATCGAAAAATAATATTGTTATTGTTTCGAAATCTTGTTTAGAGCATAGATAGGAGGAGGGATTTGGGGAAATAAAAGATTTGTTAATGGAATTGTTAAGGAACTGGAATCGTTACAGTGTAATCAGAACAAGAACTGTTAAAGTAAATTCGAGAGACTACAGCAATGAATGCATTGACAGTGAAAAATAGAATCAGTGTGGGTGTTACCAATTTTTTTTTTTCTAAGGTAAGATGGAGCAAGCTGGTGTGGTTGATGGACAATGAAAATAAAACAAATAGAGAAATGCTGAAACTGGACGTGAGGATTAGAGCGAGACGAGTCAGTGGATGTAAGAGGCAGGTCTGTCTGTGTGTTGCTCTGTCAGCTTGTCTTTCCTCATTGCGAGAGAGAACATGGAGCATATAACTCCCTCTACATTAACAATCTACCAGCGCCTGCATATCGAACTCAGGTGCAACGTATGTTCTGTAGAGGTGGGATGGAAAAAATAACAATTTTAAAGTATTGCAATATTGATTCACAATAATCTAGCAATATTCTAATAAGTGGTCAATAATATTTTTTTAAAGGTCAATACATACCGATTAATGGCTGATACGATACGATATATATATATAAATGCCTTATATGCAACAGGGTGGACAAATTATATTTGTTAGACTATTTAGTTAAACTTACTGTTAAAAAAATAAGGAAATCTTTTTTTAGTGACAAATCACAACATATGTATTGCAAAGTGTATCGTATCATGTACCCAGCCTTAAACCAAGTCTGAATAAGTGCACTATCAGAGTATGTACTTCTTGGCCATAAAAAAATAAAACAAACAATTTTTTTTTATTTTTTTTTTTTTAGGTATGCATATGTATAAATACATTCTAGGACGTTCTTCATACAGGAACATGTATCATTATTCATTTTCTGTATATCAGGGTCACAGGACATTATCCCATGAACCAGATATATGACGTACTCACAACATCCGAAGAAACGATTTAATCTGGTTTTAGTAGAGACAAGTACTATAAGTATGCATATTCAAGTACACATATTCAGACTTGTGGTTAGTTTGTTCCAAGTATTAGATTTATGCGAGGGTCAGGATTTTACGCCGGTCTATCACCTGTTTATGACTCTAGGTGGTATGCTGTAAACCCAAAGTAACAGCCCAAAGATTTGAGTCAAAGAGCTCAATTTAAGCCCTCCAGGTTAAAAGCAGTTGGGTGACTTAAGTGTAATAAGACCGACAACACATTCCAAACTCTATGGCAAATAGCCTGAAGTAAATGTTCAGTTTAAACCTGCAGTCTCTGCAGACCGTTAACCATTAGGTCCTGGTACAAATTCAAGCCTGACACCTATGATTTAAGAGCTCCAAATGAAATGAATTGGATCTATAAAAGATGGACATTTTAGCATTGGCTAAATGTGAAAAGCCAGCATTATGCTTACTCTGCAGTACATTGTACATTGTATACTACATTGTATATTGCCTGCTATTTTTCAAAAATAGCATGGAAAAAATACACTACAGTTGCATGCTACATTGTTGTCACATGACTTCATTTGCATTGCACGTTTAATTTAGCGTGTGGTGTTATCTCCTAAATAGCACTGATTTTTCATTTAACCAATTTTGTATAAAAATGTCTTTAGTTTTGGTGGTCTGGTCAAATAATGTGTCAAGAACAAGATCTAGACTCAAGGCACTACACATTTTGGCACATGTAGTAGATTATGCAGGTAATTCACGGACAGAAAATTTGCATACTGCAGAAATAGTACAAGCAGTATGAAAGTATGCTATTCCAAGCATAGGCTTGGAATGTTCCATAGCCGTGTGCAACTAGATCGAAATGGACTGAGGCAGTTAAACATGACAGTTGTGTGCTGGCCAAACATTCTCGTTTCCATTATTTTAAAGTGTTTCTTGCATCAGCTGTTTTTATTTTTTTTTTAAACAAAAGTGCCACAAAGAAGGGAATGGGCAACAGAAAATGTGTCTGAGATTTTGACTAGGTTGTCAGCAAATCCTAGGCTGCTGACCATCAAATCACAGAGCAGGATCTGTATGCAGGCTAAGAGCTTGGGAAAAAGTCTCCACTGGACTGAATGTCTCCACAGTGAGGTAATGAATTGATGTGGATATTCCAGTCTGCTGCTGCCTCTATAAGCTGGAACTCACAACAGAGCTGATGTCAGAATAACCATCAGTCAAGTTTTTTTTTTATTATATATTATACATATTTGAGATACAGTGCTGTAAAAAAAAAAAGTATTTGTCCCCATCCCGATTTCTTCTGTTTTTGTGTTTATCTCATACTTAATTGTTTCAAAATTCAAAAAACTACTACTCGAACATAAAACAAAGGCAATCTGAGAAAACAAAGAATAGAGTTTTTAAATGATAATGGTATTTATTGAAGCAAAAACAGTTGTCTAATACCAACTGGGACTGTGTGAAAAAGTATTTGCCCCCTTAGTTACTCAATCCCCAAATCTATGAAACTGCATTCATAATGGGGTTCAGCTGGATTAGACACACACATGCCTGATTACTGCCAGCCCTGTTCAATCAAATCAACACCTACATAGAACTTTTTCAGCAGCATGAAGGATGAAAGTTCTCACCCAGTAGCACACCGTCAATGTCAAAAGAAATTCCAGAAATTATTTGGGAAAAGGTGATTAAAATACATCAGTCTGGGAAAGGTTAAAAAGCTATTTCAAAGGCTCTGGGACTCCAAAGAACCACAGTGAGAGCCATTATCTGCAAATGGATAAAACTTGGCACAGTAGTGAACCTTCCCAGAAGTGGCCAACCTTCCAAAATTCCTCAAAGAGCACATCCAGGAAGTCACAAAAAAGCCAAGGACAACTTCCAAGGAACTGCAGGCTTCTCTCGCATCAATAAAGTTCACTTTGTTTGAGATGCTGTGGTAGGACCTTAAACAGGCAGTTCAAGATCGAAAACCCTCCAGTGTTACTGAACTAAAGCAGTTCTGAAAAAAAGAGTGGGCCACAATTCCAACTCAGCATTGTGGAAGACTGAAATAAAGAATGTCAATTTAAGACTAAAACCCAATAGAACAATAAATACAGAAATAATATTTTTTCCAAAAATGCCTCTCCTCTGAAACACTATACCACTTACTCTGCAGACATCTCCACTAGGGCTGCAACAGTACACAAAATTCACAGTTCAGTACATATCTTGATTTTGGGGTCATGATTCGGTACAGCAGGGAAAACAAATAATAATCCTTTAAATTATTTATTTTGAAAACAGTGGCTGATGGGCAACAATTCGTATTGTGAAAGTTAATTTATTCATTACTGCATTGTGCATATTTCTTCAAAAAATAACAATATTAAACGTAGCCCCTTATATGCACACTGAATAAAAACAAATAATAAAAGTAGAAAAGAACAATTATAATAATTGTAAAAATAATGAAGACATATGTAGTGCATTAGTATGTCTATATATATATATATATATATATATATATATATATATATATATATATATATATATATATATATATATATATATATATATATATATATATATATATATACACACAGCTCTGGGAAAAAATGAAGAGACCACTCCAAATGCTTCTTAAATCAGTATCTCTACACAGGGGCGGACTGTCCATAGATAGAACAGAAACTTTTCCTGGTGGGCTGGCCAAGAAACGGGGAAAACGGGCCTCAATAAACTGAATGGGTCATGACAGGCTGAAGAAGCACGCGATATTCCATTCCAGTGTCTGATGAATTCCTGCTTGACGTTGGCACAGCCATTAACTAGGAAAATAAAAAAATAAGTGAATCTTCTTCATCCCTTACACATCAAGGTAAATGGATATATCAGTTTCACGGATTAATCTGTGCTGATAGTTGCATTTTGTAACTATCGGTTATTGCCAAAAATCCCTGCATAGATTTCTTTGTATTATTCCTCTCTGGAAAACAGATTGTGATTGCTGGAAGATTCTAGAGTAGGGGTGGGAGATATGACCAAAAACTTATATCACGATATCACAACTTTTTTATCAAGATAACGAGATATAATCACATCACAATATAGTTACATTTTTCAAACAAATAAATACAAATTCAATAAAAATTGGTTTTAAATTGATATTAAATAACAAGTATGCTAATGTGTATATTTGAAAAATTCAGTCATTGAATTAAATACTTTATAAATGAAAACTTCTTCCTCTTATATAATTTTGTCTTTATTTGGAACTTGACAAACAAACAAAAAAACAATTGTGGTATTCAAAAAGTACCTTACCACAATGCAAAATTTCCCATTTCAGTCTGATGTTGTTGAATATTATTATAAAGCACTTCATTAGGCTCTTAATAGTTTGTCATCTCTAGACAATATCTGAATACCTGAAAGCAAAGCAGTTTATTTCTTGTAATATGTAACATCATTCAAACTGAATTTTACTAAGGGTGATGTGTAGTTTAAAAAAATCCACATGACAGTTGCACGGTAAACCAGACATTCGTACGGGTTTGGAAAGCCATGAGTAACGACATGAGTGAGCAAACGATGACAATTTTCAATTGTGGTTGAACTAACCCTTTAAAATCTAATTTTAATCTTCATCAATATTCCGCAAAAACAACAGTGAGATTAAACCTGATCTTATCTGCATAACTAATTTTCCTGTAGAAGCGGATGCTAGTCTGTGTCCAGTGGCACTCTTCTATGTAAACTCAGATGCCACAGTATCCGCTGGGGAAAGCACTGTTGCCGCGGCTGAGAGACGAACTTGCTCTTTGCATGTGTTCTTCCTCAAACAAATTTTTCACCCGACCACAGATTGCTGGTAACTGATAGAAGCTGACAGCTGGCCAATGTCATGCTTTGTGGCGAGCTTCTAAAAGGGGGGGGGGGGGGGGGGGGGGGGGGTTGCTGAGCAGTGGTGAAACAGTGTGTGATGTTAAGAGAAACAGAGTGTGCACGCGCATGTGATTGTGTTAAGATAAACAGAGTGAAAGAGTTTGTGCATGTGTGTGATTGGCCGTGATGGACGGGTCAGTGTCTCTAAGGCGACAGTGTGATGGTGACAGCTGTATGAGTCTCAGTGTAAATCCCAAGGTAAGGAGAAAAAAATTGAAATTCTAATAATATGGTGCTTGAGCTTTATCAAAGCCATATAAACCACACACTAATGTCATTTCCTAAACAGGAAGTCAGAGATCAACCTTCTGTCAGACTGTTAAGAGCCCATTAGAAAAGTTTGTATCTCAATTTATGAACATTCAAATTACATTCAGATGCAATTTAGTGTCTACATTTGGGCTAATAGAAAAAAAAATACTGATACATTGTGATTTTGAATAGATTCAAAAACAAAAAAGTTGTTTAATTAAAATTTTAAAATGGAAATTAAAACATCTACTTACTGAAAAGTATGTGCAGGACATTGAGGTGTAACAATTAACGCGTTTTCTCCGTTTATCAATTACTAATCCTGCAGATTTAGATTTTCAATCTTATGATGAATCTCATCTCATCGATTATTTTTTAATCGAGAATTGTTTGTGTTGGTTACTAATCAATTTAAAATGCTAAAAATCAAATGAATCTCGACTTGACAGTGTATGGTATTTTAAACAATATTAGTTAAACGCGCGATTTAATGGAGACAGGTGTGGCGTCTTTCTCATACCCTAACAGATGCGCATTGCACTCTTGTCGCCCTTCATGGGATCACGCCTGCTCTCAGTTCTGTCCATAATTTCATTGAAACTTTTCCTTAACAGCTTTGGAGCACCCCGCGTCTGATCTCTCCTCAGGGCGGCCACTGACTATCACATGAGCAAATGACAGCATGCGCCCTTGTCTCAAATGAAACGTGCACAGTGTAAAGCTGCGAACACATGGCGTGGCCACAACAAACATAGTTTTCTATAAGATAGTGGCATTTTACTGGCATCATTGTGTAGTTGGGGACTTGCCGTGTAGAAAACATTTAAGTTAAAGTCATCTGGTTGATATTGCTTTTCTCTTTTCCTTATTTGTTTATGAGGCCTTGAGGATTATGGGATTATAGGATTATATGTAGTCATATAATGTTACTTAAATGCTGTAATATTTGGATTGTTTTACTGTTTCAGGGTTTCCATGGTAATGGAAAACCTAGAAATATCTGGAATTTTAAAATTGTGTTTTCAAGGCCTGGAAAAGTCTTGCAAATTCCTTAAATCTTAAAAATCATTACATTTTTACAGTGAAATATAGAAAACTTTTGAAGTTATGCTTGGCTCTAAAATATTTTATTGGCACATTGGACACTGCTGTATTCCAAGAAGCCTGTATGTACGGTACATGTATTTAATGTGTTTACGTTCAAGCTGCTTTTGGTGCAATAAATCTTTTAAGTAATTTGTGTTTCTTTTTCTTGCCTAAGACACAGTATATGAAGAATCCTAAAATCCTTCGAATCGAAATACTATGAATCGTGACTCAAATCTATTTGCTTTAACCCAAAGATTCACACAACTAGCAGGAATGGAAGGTGCACCTACAATGGCATATACCACAAAAAAGTGCACTGTGCAAACATATAGAGGGAACCAACAATGGACAAAAAGGCTGAATAAGCTTGATTTAAAAACATCTAGGGGGAAAAAATACAAAAAAATGTAATAAAAACCTCAATAAAAAGCACAGGAATTCGGTTACTGCAGATGTTGCCTTTCATTTACACAGAACAAAAGCCAAAGAGTCGCCACTGATATTATTATCCTCACTTATTCCATTTCTATTGGCAGGTTAGAGCCAATAGAAAAGGGTCTTAACAAAATATACACATTAACAAACAAAGATTTGCAGCAACATTCTGTTGCGGAAAAATGGAGATGCATCGAGAACAGGGTGAAAAAGTGCCAGTCGATCATCATGGGTCTCTAAGGACACATCCTTCATGGTGTTTACAGGTGTTTATGAAGTTCACTGAAGATTGTTGGATGGCAGAATCTGTGAGCCCAAGGTAGGGAAGCTCAAAGCAGGCAAGACTTGTTTGAAATCGTCAGTATGTTGAGGCATAACATGGAGGGAGTCAAGGCCAGTCAAGTAGATAATAGGATGCCACATATCTGAAATGTACAAAGCAACATCCTACACTCTAAACAGTGTGTTGTGGCCAAACTCTCTCACTCTTATTCCGATTATGAGGCGATTTCACTGAAAACACTTGTTTGCAGCACAGTATGCAGAGTAGACTATTGTTTCTGCTTGGTGTCAAGAGTTTTCTAATTCCATAATATACAGGTTGATAGTACATGTTCTCAACCTTACTGTGACAATTATGGTGCATGTATTTACAAAGGGAAAAAAAGTCTTGCCTGACCAATGAAACGACTTTCCTTTTCAGCTCACAGCACCAAGCACATATTTTAAGCTCTAAAACTCCAACCATCTGTTATATGGAAACAACATTCAATTTCAATCAATTCTTGACACAATTACAGAGGTAAAATGGATTGTTTGCATGTGTAAATACATGCTGCACATGTGCTTGTGCATCTCTGTATGTTAAGGTGTAAATTGATTATGTGCATGTCTCCATAAATACTGCATTAGAAAACTGTTTGCACATATGCTTGCAAGCTAGTGTTAATTTTGTCACCTATTTTTAATTTAGTCTTAGTCTTAGTCTTATGCCAAATGTCCTTGTTAGTTTTAGTCATATTTAGTCATTCACATATCTTTTTTTGTTAGTCAAGTTTTAGTCGACTAAAAGTCTCGTCATTTTAGTCTAGTTTTAGTCAAAAGAGAATTTAAGGTATCTTAGTCAAGTTTTAGTCAACTAAAAGTCTCGTCATTTTAGTCTAGTTTTAGTCAAAAGAAAACTCAATATATCTTAGTCAAGTTTCAAAACATTTTAGTCTTTTTTTAAATAAATTATTTCTGAGATTAATTCTGAGATAACCATTTCAGTCAAATAATGTTTCACACATCTCAAATATTGGTTAAATGTCATAATTACCTGACAAAATACACTTGTTGAATGATTTGTTGAATTCACTTTGTTAAACGTGTCTGGCTTTCTGATTTAAGAGACACATTCACAAATGATGAACTTGTTCTGAAGAGTATTTTATTAAGCAAATAAGTTACATAAAATATATATAACCTGTATAATGTATGTGCCACAACACCATAGCTAACTGGTTAATTTACAGCGTAGATGCCTAAAATCAGCATTAGCTTATGAGACGTTAATTTAAGTTAACTTCCCTGAATGTGTGGGTGGTTAGCCTTTAGATGTCGCTTAAGGTTGGTGGTGTTTTTCCCCGATATTTTTTGTCCGCAGTGCTTCCCGTCAGTTATAATGACACATTCTGACTTTTTGTCAATATCATTGTACCTAAAATGCGACCAAATATCGAGCCTCTTCCTTCCACCTAGCATGTCGTCGGCGCTCGTCGCGTGTTTGCCACCGTCTATGATTGTTGTGTTCTTGCTCCATGTAGTTTCGTGTTGCAGCCACAGGAGTATGAGACCTGTAACCGTTACTAGAGCAACAGCGCGAACTCATTCGGAATATTTTGAAGGCGTAACAGCTGAATATTCTATCTCATGATGAAAATGTAGAGACGATTGAATACGAAAATGAAGAGAGATTTTATCTTAGTTTTTATTTTATGCAAAACATTTTAGTCTCGTCTTTTTTCGTCAACAATAATGCATGTTAATTTAGTCTTAGTCAGCGTTTTTGGACATTGGTGCAGTCTCGTCATCGTCTCGTCTTAGTCATGGAAAAAAAGGTCGTTGACGAACATATTTAGTCTCGTCTCGTCTGACGAAATTAACACTATTGCGTGCCTTCCTTAACTGTGTCCATAATGTAAGCAAATGTCCATATAGGTGCTACAGCACATTATGGAGATCTTTACATGCGCCAGACTGGGTGAGTTGTGTGTGTGTGTGCTTCCGTCCCTAATTAACGTGGGCTTCTTTAGATGGTGGTAATGAAGCTCGTCAGTGCAGTGCTGTAGAAATGTACCACTCCCCTCTCAAACATCTACCGTGATTAATTACTAACTGTGCGTTCCCCCAGCAGGGCTGCTGATGGGGAAAAAACAGCCCAGCATCCTCAGAGACCTAGACTTGCATGTGTGTGTGTGTGTGTGTGTACAAGAATGAGTTTGCATGAGAGAAGGGGAAACTATTATGCAAAAGCACTGTTCATTTAGTCAATGAACACAAAAACCTCTATGGTCATTTCCTGGTAAAATGCTCTAAAATAGAAATGTGGATGGGGGGAGCGGTTTATATGTAGACACATATGATAACAGCTGACACATGCCCACCATCATTTTTCTGAATTTGAAAAATATTTGTGAATGTGTGTTAGTGTGTCTAAGGTGTTCATAATTGTATTTGAGCAAATACAATTTCCTCAGCAACTATTGGCTTTGCCTGGCAAGACTAGCTTCATCTATCTTCATTTTTACCCAGAGCCAATTGGATGAATGGGGAACAAATGAGAGAGAAAGAGAGAGACAAAGATTTAGAGAAAAAGAAAATTGTTTAAAAAAAAGAATAGGCAAAAGATTTAGGAGAAAATGAAAGAAAGAGACAAAGAGAAGGTAGAAAACTCATTGTATAAGCATGGTGCAGTTTTTACTCTGTATAACCCAGTAAAAACCGATAAACACACACAACACTGTACAGTACAAAGTAATACACTCTCCCTCAAATGCAATTTTTTTTTTTTTTTACAGTAATGAAAATCTGACAATAATTTCATAATAATCATCATTGGCCATACAAAAAACACACACACACACACACACACACACACACACAAGCACGCACACAAAAATATTATTAGGGCTGTCACTATCGATTATTTTTGTAATCGATAAATTAGAGATGCACCGCTCGACCGGCCAGGGACCGGAATCAGCCGGTTTTCCGCATGCTCGGCCCGGACCGGTGAACGGCCGGTCAGTCTCAAGTCTTTCCGATTCAGAGCCGGTCCAGTTTGTGCATGACATTGGCGTGGAAGATCTTCACTGTGAGTGAAAAATACATAAAGTTCGCAATTTGTAATATTTGTAAGGCTAAAGTAAACCGTGGGATGGCAGAGGCAGGCTAAATACATATAAATTGTGCCGTTGTGATTTAATGTGTGGAGTAACGTAATTTTCCCACCATGTCCGATATTAAAATCACTTTGCAAAAGGCGTGGGTATTGTTGATATGGCTTTGGGATATGAAATTAAATGTGCTGTTACCTCTTGTCATTAGGTGGACCCTTGTCCGTGGAATGAGTCACATTCGCATTCAAATTTTTTGATTCTGCAATTTTTTTTAATCAAGCAAATGTTTTTAATCAAGCAATCAAATTAAATGGAGTAATCATGACAGCCTTAATAATTATCAGTCGGCCTCTATTTTTCCTCATCATGGGTCCCCAATCACACCACACACTGGGCAACACAGTATTCAAGAAATGCTAGCTGTTTAACATCAGTGAAATCAAATGCACTCCTCCACACATAACTACACAGTGAGTACACAAAAGTAAAACAGTAAATATCCATTCCAAATGATCCTCCAGCCCAAATCTCTCTTCATCCACACACTATACTCTTAACTACACAACCCACACAACCCATTGCAATCATATCTGCCATCTGCAGATAACCAAGCTGTCCACACACTTAACTCTCAAGGATCAGGCAGATCACTACAGCTGGTGAATACAGTTAGATCTGACTTACTGTTCGTCTACATTCTCGTCTACAGTTTGATGGATGACTCCAGCACAACTGCCAAAAGCTGGCTTTACAAATCTTGAAAAAGTGCACACACCACTGAGAATTCGCCTACAGTCAAGTCTTTGAGGTCACTAGCATGAAATCTGAACCATCTGATTTTTTGTTCCTTGAGTGTTACTGATGTTTTATCTTTGCAGTATTAGTTTTACTTTTGGTGCTCTGACACAAAAGATATTATACTGTCAAATAAGGGACGAAATGTACAGTCAGCCCGTGATTATCACAAAATAAACCCTGACAGGGTTTTGAATTAGCACATTCCTGCATTCAATGCATTACAAAATGGTAGCCAGAAACAACAGTTGCAAGTTGTTAATTCAGGTTATAAAAAAAAATTAATTATATATACAGTAGTCATCAAAATTAAAAAGGTTTTCTATTCTGTTGATAAAACCAAGTCCACGTGGGTGGGTAAAAATCACCCCGGTCTCATGAAATTTATGTGAACATGACAACATTTTTGCAATTTAAACTTTACATGCTGTAGATCGCGTTTGGCTGCAGGTTTCTAGTGAAATGTCCAGCTGGGGGCGCCAAAAGCAAGAAAGATGGTGTCATATTCAAACGTGGTTTAAATTTGAATTTTTTTTATAATTTTTTTAAACACCTCCCTAACCTAAAACTTTTGCCTGAACCTAACTATTAGCGTTTTAAATTAGAAAGGTTTTAAAATGCAGAAGAAGTGAAATGCAAAAGCTCTTTTTCTGAAGCAAACTCATTTTGTGCTGGTTCAATGACTCTGTAACATGTTAAACCACGGCCCTCTGACTAACGTAAAAGCTATTCTTGTTATAAGTGTATATACAGTACGTAGGTGATTCTGTAATAGAAGCATTTATTTGAGTGTGTTGAGATCATAAAATAGAAGGGTCTGAGTAATAGAGAGAAAAATAAGTATTTATAAAGTCATAATCAGCCATTTAAGTCATGATTTAATTGAAAGTAAATAAAACATGGTTGTTGTAGCGCCTCTAGTATTCATTTCACCTAGAAACTGCAGGGAATTGTACCTGGAGACAAGTATAACAAGTTTTGCAAAAATGAATAAAAGAGTGACAAGTTTTCACTAAGAGACCAGGTTGTAAAAAATACAACCAACAATATCACAGCTCATCTTTTAACAAGTCCCGCCCAACATTATTGCTCAATAAATAATGTCATTCGGAAACTAAATTACACATTTCAGAAGTTAAATGCATTGTAAATGCAGTTTTACATTGTCTGTACTTTAATTATCAAATAAAGTCAACAATTTTATCCAAAAAAACCTTCAGCCAAAGTATGCCATAGTCTCACAGATACCTCAAAGATCCATGGCCAGTGAGGCTCTTAAAATACAACAGTGCTGCTTTACTGTCAGACAGTCTGGCCTCTCATTGATCTAACTTGGACAACAGAGGAACACTGGTGTCTCCAACTCTTTGACAGGCCGCATTTTTTTTTCTCCACAGAATGACTTCTGACCCATGTTCTGTGTGACCCTCAAAGACAAGAGTGGGCAAACACCACCTGCTCTCCTCTGATCTCCAACACACTGCAGGACTGGAGTAAAGTAAACACACACACACACACACACACACACACCTGGTCCATGAGTAAACCACACACAAGCAAATATTGTCACACAAAGCATAACCTTGTAAGCTCAAGAACACTGAATGGGCCAGATGTCATGCCTGTACATAAACATGAACACATATACATACTGTACGTTTTTAATAAAATAAACAAACATTAAATGTCTATTAATATATATTTTTTTCCAAACAAGGATATTCTCAAAAGGAGGTTTTGTAATAAATTTCCAGAGACAAATTAGTCCTTAAACTTTAGCCAAGTATTGTACATACACTTTCACTAAAAAGTGAGGCCGTGTCCAGCTGTCATCACTCTATAGTGCTCATCTGCTACTGAATCTATAAGAGGGCATTCACGTGATGTGTGCGTGTTGCCTCATTTAAAGCTCTACATCACATGTGGAAGTCTCGTAACTGGAGTATTGGGCTGCTTTTAAAAATAACTCCGCTTTAAAGCTTTACAACACGATAACTAAATGAGTGGCCTCCATAACGAGAGGAAAATGCACAATGCAGCACATGTAATCATTATGAAGGCTTCCCCACATGAAAAGTACACAGAGAAAAGATAAGGAAGAAATCTGTTAAATGCTAGAAAATTGAGTGTAAAAGAGATAGATGCCCCTTAAATCACAGAGTGAAAGCCACGGTAAAAAAATAAATAAATGAGGCTAACCAAAAAACAGTAGTGCAACCTTACCCCAGACAATGAAACAATCCTTAGGGCCCTGTGAAATTCTAAAACCACACTAACCACACTTTAACCAGTGCACACATACTTTCTCTAAAACTACTCCATCAATAAAGTGAGCTGTGATAAAAATATATAGGGTAACATTAAGCAGCTTTTTTCCTTTGAAGTTCACTTTTAATGTTAGTCAAGGCTAAACAAAAAGTACATTTAGTTTTACATGTCTATTTCGAACATTCCTTTTGACCTTAAAATTATTTAGAATGTTTTGCTTCTGTACCTTTAAAACTTCTATAGGCAAATTCTCTGTAATGATTGGCCAACTTTTTCGCACCAGTGTAGTTCACATAGTCATTCACCAGGGCAGAATACAGAAAACATTACTGATGTTAATGGTGGTCATACATTAAGGTGTTCAAAGTTGTGACTTCAATAGAGCACAACATTGCCAACCCACATATTCAGGTGTCTTGTAGGGTTGAATGACTGGGACCAAAAAAGTCGAATTGCAATTATAACTGTGCTATGATTATTAACATAAGAAAAGAAAACTTGTTAGTGTTTGACTAAATTTAAGTCATAGGCAAACATGCTCTACAGCCAATAGAAATACTATTCAAGATAGGGTTTTCACATTACGGCTCTTTCCCACCTACAGTCCTGGTACATTTCCCTCAACTTTCTAGATGCTCCAGAGGAGAATTTTCTCCTGTTGCATTCGCATTCCCATTCCCAAACTAACCACCGTAGTGACATCATCTAGTATCAATCATTTTTATTCTGACATTATTTGCACGCACATTTCAATGGCAACAAAAACAAAATCGACAACACTGTGGACAGCTGGGTGTATACATCATGAGAGAACGATGGAGGAATGTGGCAGGGCGGAGGGCAGGGTCGCAATTCCGAACACCTGGCTGCTAATCAGGCTAATTAGCCCTAGAGAGGAATAAAGGTCGACCGAAGATGGCAGTGAGACAGAGAGATTTACGGACAGCTGTCCGACACCTTTGTGTGTTTGTCTTTTTGTTTAAGTGTCTTAAAATATTATTTATATTCTCAAGCCGGTTCTCATCTCCTTTCCATTGATTTTACAGGCAAACTTTGGCTGCATCAGAAAATGTAGGCAGCAGCCTTATCAGTTAATGATTTAAACAAGAGTGTTTTTGAATGAATGTAACTCTGAACATTTTAAAAGGCACCTTATTTCATTTTACCTTCATCCATCCTTATACAGCCTCCAAAAGGCAGCATTTTCCAGTATTCAGACACAGCTTGTGTCTTCAGGTTACAGTTTAAACTGGGCTCACGAGGCGGTGATCGTTGCTGCAGTCGAAGTGAGAGGAGAGACATGGCAGCTAAAGAGCGGTTTAACTGCACAACACACACTGGACTCAAATGGACAACATGTTGAAAACTCACTATAATCCTATTTATCAACACAGACTTTTACAATAAAGGCTTTAATGACTTAACATAAATCACTGTACTGTACTGAAATACTCACTCATTGACATCTTGATGCAAGTTAACCATGCAGTAACAGGCACGCAATACTTCCCTCATGTAAACTATATTTAATGATGGTTTAGTGTACAATAAAGTTAAATTATCCACTCGATAACCATATGATTATTTATATCCATCATCCTAAGAAAAAGTCAACATAGTAATCCAGAAATCACATTTGCTTAATTGTCACACAGTACAGATAATCTCCCCATGAAGTCATACACATACAGTACCACACCTGTGTAAAAACGCAAGTTTTTGACCAATCACATGCAGCAGCTCCCACAGTCCCTATACACCCCAAAAGCATCTACACTCAGAGAAGGAGCTAAAAATGTCCCCCAAAACAGCTTCTAGCATCTACAGTTCCTTAGGTGCAAAAGCAACTAAAAGCACTAGTCCTGGGGAAAAGCACCTGGGAAAAATGGGCTTTAGTACCGCCAGTGGGAAAGGCCCTATTGAGTTCTCTTAAAAAGAACCAGAGTAAAACATTTTTTTTAACATTTTAAAAATACATGTGCCCTGAACATTACAGTATGTCTACATTTTAGGCTTCATTCAATTCTTTCATTTCAAAAAGGAAGAAAAGAAAGGAAAATTCTGTTTTCTCTGACATGTAAACAATCCAACATTGAGGCACATATCCCAAAAGGCTTTAGAGAGGCCCATCCACTTGTTATCTACATCTGCATCTTGAAAGCAATCCCAATGCAGATCACATCGATTCCAAACACAAACAGCACATGCTCACCCACGGTCACTCAGTTCAGCAAAAAATCTGAGGATGTCCCCACTGACCATTAAACACAGAGTTTGAAAAATGCAGGGACTTTCAAATGCCATTCAGTGCAAGGAGAATCAGTCATTTACATATCTACAGCTCTTTACATAAAAATGCCCATCAAGGCCCTGTTAGTCTTGCTTTTCTCCTCGGGATCCATCCAATGTCATTGGAAACATACTGGGTTTCTTCTAATAGCTCTACTACTATAAAAAGGGATAAAGAGAACGGCACAAGTTCGAGGCAGAAAAATGTCAAACTTCTTTTACTCCGAAAGAGTATGGTCGTGTGGGAGGCACAATCTGAAGGATGAAAGAGGAGATTTGAAGAAAGAGGGAGAGTTCAGGAGGTGAGGAGATAGGGAGTTCAATCTTTCTTTAGAGATACATAAAGTGAGAGCATAGTAAATGTTCCAGACAAAAAGTGATAAAATACTTGCCTTAGAATAAGATGATAGTGGCACAACTCTACTTTAGGAAATTTGAGACTACACACATACACGCAGACAAACTACTCTGAAGACAGGGTTTGGCCTTTGCAGTGTTTGTGCATTACAGCAGTGAAGATGCCCAAAAAGCCCCATGGATATTCCCAAAGGCAAAAGGGTCATTGCTGTTGTTTTTGTATTTGTTCCGCAGTGCGGACCCTGACACACATACACACCCATTCAAAGAGGGCAGGGTCCTTAATGACATGCAGATAGCCATATGGCGGGTGAGCAGGCAAAAGACAACCATACCCCACTGCAACCACTATGACAACAAACCAAAAATACTATTGAGACACCTGAACAGGTTTGTACTGCCTGTGTTTGGTCTAAGTTTCAATGTCAGGGAAAATAATAATTAAATAAGTTTTGCCATATTACTGCTTGCTAATTGAAGACGTCATTAGGCATGGGAATTATAAGGAATTTAATGATTCCAGTTCTGATTATGATTCTTCTAAACAATTCTGTTTCCTTAATGGTTACATTAACAATTATTTTAGTACTTTTGTAGAATAATTTTTTGGAAATATTTGTTTGGGAATCAAGAGTATGCTGGTTGTGCTGTGTTTCACTTCGTAGAAACAGCAGCGGGAAGCGCTGCCTCTGAAACACACTGCAGAAAACATCATTTGAATATTTTAGTTCCGTGTTGTCTGCATCGGCGAATTACAAATATAAGAGTCATTAATGTAGGGCCCTATGATTTCCGCATTGCGGAACTTCTGCTGGGTCTTTTTCAAAATGTGTCAATCAGGGTTTCCGTTGTCCGGTAATTACCGGACATTGGCCGGGAAAAAAATGAAATGTCCGACTAAATTAAATCTCTCCGGTCAAATTGTCCAATTAAAATCGCCTAATAATCCCACCCCCTAACACAATCTGAATTTGAGAATAAGCCTAAAATGTATCCAGAGTGGACCAAGCTCGCCAAGATAGCCTGTGTAATCCCGGTATCGAGTGTTCCTGCAGAGAGGGGGTTCTCGCTGCAGAAACGGATCAAGACGAAGCAGCGAAGTCACCTTGCGGAGAACAAGGTTACGCGGCTTATGCGCATTGCAAGTTGTGGAGAGACACTGGGAAGTTTTGATTTTAAGTCGGCAGTTGCACAATTCAGCACTGCAAAACAGCGTAAAAAGTAGCCTAAAATGACGCGAGACAATGTTATAGGCCTAGTCATTTGTTTGTTCCAGTTCATTAGACAAGGAGTCATTTGCGGTGGCCAATTTAAATGTTACCAGCTAAATGAGACATACTGAGAGTGTATAATTATGTTCGCTTGAGTAAAAACAATAGGCTACTATTCAGATATTTTATGTGGGGAAGGGGGATTGGTTTGTTAAACAATGAATGTGAAACGCCAATCGGACGTTCATGTTTTTTTTCCATCTATTTGAAAGTTAGGCTAATAAACATGGTGCATTCTATACGGCCTGATAATGTAATTTTTTAAGTTACATAGCCTACCTCCAGTTTTCCTCAACTTGACTAATTAAGAGGCGATATTTGACCGGCACCATTTTTTTCTAGCGGAAACTCTGGTGTCAATGTGTGTCTCCCACTTCATGTCATTGGTGGTGCAGTCATTGGTATAGAGGGAGAAGAATAGCGGGGAGAGCACAAATTCCTGGGGGGCACCAATGCTGATTGTACAGGTGCTGGAAGTGAATTTTCCTTGTCTCACAAGCTGCTGCCCGTCTGTCAGAAAGCTGGTAATCAACTGACAGATAGACATGGGAATAGGGAGTTGGTTTAACTTAGTCCGGAGAATAGCTGGGATGATGATATTGAAAGCCGAGCTGAATTCCACAAAAAGGATCCTTGTGTATGTCCCCGGTCTGTCCAGATGTTGCAGGATATGATGCAATACCATGTTGAATGAATCGTCGACAGACCTGTTTGCAAGATTAGCAAAAAAAAAAGAAAAAAGTCCTGTGATTTTTGGTTTCTTAGGAATAGGGATAATAATTGAGCATTTGAAGCAGCATGGGACTTCACACTGCTCCAGTGATCTATTGAAGATCTGTGTGAAAATGGGAGCCAGTTGGTTAGCACAGGATCGAAGGCACGCTGGTGAGACGCCATCTAGGCCTGAAGCCTTCCTTGTCTTTTGTTTCCAACAGATACGGCACACATCATGTTCACAGATCTTGAGAACAGGTTGAGAAGCAGGAGGGGGGTTAGGAGGTGTTAATGTTTGCGTGAAGTGAAGGTCAGAGTGGGTGTGGGGTGTGAGATTGGACCTTTCGAATCTGCAGTAGAACACATTCAGGTCGTCAGCCAGTCGTTGGTCCACCACAGGGTTGGGGGTAGGAGTTCTCTAATTAGTAAGTTGTTTTAGGCAACTCCACACAGGGTCATTAGCTGAAAACTGTTTTCCAGCTTCTCAGAGTAACTTCTTTTAGCCACTCTGATTTCCCTATTCAGAGTGTTTCTGGCCTGATTATACAAGAATTTATCTCCACCCACGGAAGCATCCTCTTTGGTATGACGAAGCTGTCTGTGCTTCCCTGTGAACCATGGTTTATCATTGTTGAATGATAAATATGACCTAGTAGGGATGCACATGTCCTCACAGAAACTGATATATGATGTAACAGTATCCGTGAGCTTGTCCAGGTCTGTAGCTGCAGATTCAAAAACACTCCAATCAGTGCAATCGAAGCATGCTTGTAGATCCTGCTCTGCTTCATTAGTTCTCTCTTAACAGTCCTTACTACTGACTTTGTTGATTTTAATTTCTGCCTGTAGGTCGGAAGATGATGAACCAGAAAGTGATCAGAGAGTCCCAAAGCTGAACGTGGGACAGAGCGATATGCAACCTTTATTGTTGTATAGCATTGATCCAGTATATTCCTGTCTCTGGTGGGGCATGTGCTATTTGTATTTGGGCAGTTCATGTTTAAGATTTGCTTTGTTAAAATCCCCAAGAATAATAATAACTGAGCCGGGTATCATTGTTCCGTGTCTATGATTTGATCTAGCAATAGCTAGCTTTTGCAGTGCTATGTTCCCACACGTGTTTGGAGGAATGTAAACACACACACCAGAATAAACAAAGAAAACTCCCGTGGAGAGTAGAACAGCTTACAGTTAATAAAGAGCACTTCCAAATTAGGACAGCAAATCCTCTTTATTGTTGTTACATCTGTACACCATCTTTCACTGATGTAAAAGCATGTTCCACCACCTTTCGTTTTCCCCATTAACTCCGCGATGCGATCCGCTCTGAACAGCTGAAAGAACGGCAGATGTAATGCGCCGTCCGGAATGGCTTCACTCAGCCAGGTTTCTGTGCAGCGCAGTTTGAAAATACATTATTTGTATGTGTGAGGAGATGTAGTTTATCTGTTTTGTTAGGAAGAGTGCGGAAATTCGCTAGATGAATGCTCGGCAGTGCTGTTCGAATGCCGCGCTGACGGAGTTTACCCAGCGCACTGGCTTGTTTCCCTCACCTGCGCCTCGTAGCATGTTTAAACAACACAGCTGCGCCTTAGCCTAAAATGTCCAGCAAAATGTTGGAAAAGATTATATGGTATGTGCTGCCGAATGTTCAGCAGTTCGTCCCTGGTAAAACTGACTGGAAAATGATTACTAAACAGGACAAAAAAAACTAAATAGCAAAAAAATTGGAGAGCTCCACACCGAGGTGGCCATCTGCAGTGTCATCATGTTTTGCCATGTTAACCATCTATACTGATGATGTTTGATCAGTATAGAAACTCTTCATTTGATAAAAAAATTATTCAAATGGTAAAATACACAATTGGCATGTTGAAAAGTAATTGTTCTATTTTTATTTGATGAAAATTCTATTAATTCAATTCATTTAAATAAAAATTGAGCATCAGAACTACATCTGCATCTCTAAAATTTCTATTGCACAAATGATCAAAATGACCCTTTATATTTATCAATTGTCATATTTATTTGTTGTCAATGTGTTATATTTCCACAGGTGCATCTCCAGCAAACGAGGAAACATTTTCAGATGGTGAATGACGTCTGATTCCTTTGCTGTCTCGATTTGTGGGTTTTGTCTGGTCTGCACCGGATAAGCTGGGAATTTCCCACAAAGCTGGTAAGCAATCCGATCACAGGCATCCGAGAGAAATAAAACAATCTGTGTTTGGATTTCCTTCATCTTTGTAGGCAGGAAGTGAGTGAGAGAGGGAGGAGAGGAAATTTCACTGTGCTTCCAGACTAATGAAAAGGAAGAGGTGGAGCTGGGCTGATTTCTAATTTCCCCAGCTCAAATCAGGCCAGAAAACGGAGTGCATTCTGCAGCTAACAGAAAGCAATGGTAGCTGCTTGTACATATTCAATATCAGAGAGTGAGATGCACACATGGATACTTATCTTTGCCTGATCTCCTGGGACTTGCCGGAATACCTGCAGAGCGACAAACACACTTCCGACAACGTGACCCCCCTCTTTTCCCCAAACATCTCTCTGAAATGGGTTCTAATGAGGCGCCGTGGGACTGGAATTCTCGTCACACAGACCCCAGTCCCCTGATTCTATAAGACAACTAAATGTCTGTTCACCAGATGGGCTACAAAGTGCTCAATGTACCACAGTGGGCTTCTACTCAATGTGCTTGTGAGCAGAACACTTGGAGACCATGTACTGCGTGAATTGGGTTAACAACAGCATCATCTGAGTAAATGTTAGAAGCCATAATACCCAGTTTTCACTTTGTAGGTTTAAAGGGGTCATGAAACAGAAAATCACATTTCCTTTGATATTTAGACATATAAGAGCTAACTGTATTATAAAAACATACTGTAAATTTCAGAACTCAAAATTTCCTCCCCAATCTAAAAATAGCATTTATAGTTTCCACTATAGTGTTCTTGATGTCACAAGACATTGCTCAGTTGTATTTACACGTCCGGCAACATGTCATTGCACCCTTGGCCCCGCCAAGTTCTGAACACCAAAGGGGACCCATCTGGACTATTTTGAATTTTTTTGTGCATATAACATGCATTACACAGACGTCTTTGACCGTTGTCATGTTTATTGCATCGCTTTTAAATTGGATATTGGATAATTAGGCAGATAAAAACACTTGGACATGACTGCAAAATCGCGAGTAAATGGTTTCATTCATGAATATTTCATGTCATGACTGTTTGATAGTTATAGTGCTGAAGTGCTTGAGTGAACAGTTTAATATATTCGGATGCAATGTCTGATGTGCGTTGTGTTTATTTTCTTCCGAATGAGTTTCACATATGTGAATAGTTTCTCTTTAAGTGAATAACCAAACTTTGTTGTAGGTAATGGGATTAATAAAAAAAAAGTAACAACTGTATTCTGTTGCAATATGTACATGGCAAAATTGTTCCACAACCAATCACACAAGGGCACTGAGAACCTGTGCTCTTAACTGATCTTCACATAGGCCATTTTCCTCTCCAGTGTGCTTGCTGTGCTGCCAAGATTGAGGTTGAGACATGGTTTCTATTGCTAGTCAGAACAGACGGATTTTCCAGCAAGGTGACAGACAGCCCAGCTTTGGGAATCACAAACGGTGGTATTGGGAGTGAACTGGAAAAGGATGGATTAATGGGCATGTATTAAGTGGGGGAAAAAAAGCACCTCTTACACTTTCCTCCTTGCCCAACCTCCAAGAATCTATAGCCTGCCAAGTGCTCTTCACAACACAATGCAACAAATAAAGTACACAAGATAAGGCCTTTTTTCCTTCTTTTTCTCTGCAAGCATACAGCTTTTGTGCTCCAATCCAGGGGGAGGGCACAACGGCAGAGGCTTGGCATTGCAAATCTGTTCCTGGGCATTGATGGACGTCGCTGTGCTGGAACGTTCCCGCACAGCAGCTCGATCTCTGCAGATTCTGCACAATTGCCTCCCCCCCCCCCCTCGAGGTTGGGCCCTTCATTTCCTTTCATTAAAGTCCCCAATTGAAAATGTTAATAAAAGCAGTGTCTAATTACAGAAGCACGTCTCCACAGCTCTATAGAAAATCATCAGGCTAATGGCAGTTTTTGCCATTCTCTTTTTGCTTTGAGACTGACTGATTATTTTGGAGCAGGATTTGTTTTGTTCTTTGCTCACGGTGATGGTGAATGCAAGAACTCATGGAGGTGGGAATGATATCCATACCACGTCCTTGCAGAAAATTCTGAATCATTTGTATTTGGAAAATGCAATGATGGATGCTTACCAAACTGTCTGCAACTGGGAATTGTAAAACTAATTTGTATACCGATGACATACAGATGCCTTTTGTGGAGGCACTGATAAAAAGACTAATAAAAAAAAGACTTGGAAAATATATATTCTCCACTCTGAATCCCTTTTCTAAACTGTGAGCTTGGTAAACTGATGTTCCACTGCTCTACTTGCTGGCTAATGCCTTGGTACCTGTTTATTTTAAGTGAAGGTCCCTTTTTAACAAACTCTGCTGACTTGCTTTTTCTTTCCCACTGACAATATTCACAGGACAAATGAGGCCCTAGCCAAGGCATGGCTTACAGCAGCTGCTCAACAGACTTCAGCTAGCATGCAGTCTGGACCGCACATCTTCACCAGTATCTGTCAGGGTCACAAGCAATAGCTGCCCCAGATCCAGCTGACAGGACACCTACAATAACCGTAATGCAACTCACTCATGTGTTAAATTACAGTCACATATTGTCTCCTTCCACCTCTGAGCCTGACAATTTCTTCATGACAAGCAGGCTTTGCCTGGCACATAATTGCATTCAGTGAGTCAACCCTTCTCAAAAGGTGATGTTTAAAGGAAGAGAAGGAAAATGGGTGAAAGGGAAACCCATAGCAGAAGTGCAGCACTGACAACGTCATTAGAGGAGAGGGTGCTGAACTTCAAATATCCTCATGTTGGCCATAATGAAGTTCCCCAGGTTGCCTTGTACACTCCCAGGTGTACAGCATGCCATAATAGCTTGTATGCACATGACGTCACATCACTTCCCAGGGCAGGAAGTGATTTTCTACATAGGAAGCACTATCACAAACTCAAAATGCCTATGTTTTGCGTCGTTTATGGTTGCTCAAATCGATCAAACCGAGAAACCACAAGGAGCTTTTATAGTGTACCAAAATTTGTTGTTCATAAGGGGGAAAATGCAAGAAATTGACTGAAAAATAGAGATGCACCGATCGACCGGCCAGGGACCGGAATCAGACCGGTAACCGGCCGGTCAGTCTCACGTCTTTCCGATTCCGAGCCGGTCCGTTTTGTTGACAGCAGCGCAGGCAATAACGTCACAGCCGCATGGAAACATGTCAATGGCGTGGAAGATCTTCACTGCGAGTGAAAAATATATAAAGTTTGCAATTTGTAATATTTGTAAGGCTAAAGTAAACTGTGGGGGAACCACCACGATAACGTTCGGAACAACAAACCTAATTAGACACTTAAAACACCCTAATCCAGCTGAAAATACCGCTTTTAAAAAAGAAGCTAAAAAAGTTAAGCGGCTAAAGCTAGCCAGAGTTCAGAGCCAGCCACAAGTCAGCATCCTCTCCTATCTTTCCTTGGTATGAGAAGCGAAAAGACCAAAGGAATTACGAGGAAAATTATGGAATTCATGGCCCTGGATGACAAGCCGTTCTCCATAGAACTTCTCGCGTCTACTGTCTGCGCAGATTTCAACAGAGCAGAAATGTGTGGTCGATTGTGTGAGTTGGATGCGTTTCATACAAGATCTGGCAACTGGACAACCTTGGAATAATATATTGATGTGATTATTCATGTAACATGGTTTGGGCCATACAAATTACGGGAGTTTCCCCGGGATAAATAACAAAACGGGAGGGGGGTGGGAGATGGGTGTGAAATACGGGAGACTCCCGGGAAAAACGGGGGTGAGTGACAAGCCGATACCGAAGCAGCAATCAGTTTTACCTCTGATATTTGGTATCTAACATAAGCTTAATGTCAATGTTGAGCGTATTGGACACTTAAGTTTTGTTCATAGGCTTGTAATCTTTGGAATTGTTTTGTTAGACGAGTAAAAAATAGAAAAAGGTCCATTTATAAAAATAGTGGAAAAAGACATCTGTTTTGATATATAAAGCAACTAATTTGCAGTTAATTGTTATTTCTTGCTCTTTCCAGTCACAGAGCACTTTATATATGAGAAGATCCTGTAACTTTGTTTGGGTGAAATTGTAAATGTTTAATAATTTATTTTATTATGAAAATAAAATTTTGTATTGAAGAAAGGTAGATTTTTTTTGTATATGCGGCCAATAGTTCTTAGAAAGAAAATCGGAATCTGCAGGTCACACGGCCAAGAAAATTGCAATCGTGCATCTCTACTGAAAAACGCTGGAAAAAATGGCTTATAAACCTGCGTCTGCGGTCTGGATGAGCGAGTCGGATAATGCTCATGTGTGCAGTGACCACTTCGTCAAAGGTAAGTTAATTCAATTTATGTCAACAGATGTTTATGTAACATTAGCTGTTTCCGTACTTTGTAAAGTTAAAGTTATTGTTTTTTGTTGAGTTTGTACCCCTGTAACTGAACAAAAATATGTAACGATAGCAAAGCTATTTACAAAGTCTTTGCAGGCGAACGTAATAACATGCCCTGCCATGAGCTGCAATGACTTCTCCGTCTTGTTTCGTGATTATCCATGTCTTTAGTGGCGTTTCGGTGGACCTTTGAGAGTGGTTAACCAAACAACGTAAAGTTAACAACCGTAACGCTAACATCGAGAGGCACCATAGCATTTCAATTTTGTTGCTAGGTTAATCCACAGGACAAAAAATAAATGCCACTCACCCGGGCGAAAACCAACGGACCGTCATTGTGGAGCACCTTGGTACTGAGGTCGCAAATAAGCCATTAAGGTTCTCTCCTCCGATCACAGAGACAGAAGAGGTTCCGAGAGCTTTCACCAGGTGCACTGACTCAATGGAATGTGATGGGTTGGAGTGTAGTGGGGGATGCCAGTGTTTTTGCTAAATAATGCCCTTGAGGGCAAATCCAGTCTTGGCCTTTCATTCACAGAGGACACTCACACACTAGAAGAATTGCGGCCCACTTTCACCGAGAGGATAAGAGGCACTTCAGTCTTTAGAGTAAGTTGACCTGAGTGTGATCTGATCCCCTCTCACAGTCACATGAGATTTACAGCTGTGCCCAAAGCACAAGAGGCAGTGAAGAAGCCATAAAGACTGCCATCTGCAATCAGACAGCGACTTGTTGGGTGAGTAATGGCAGAAATTACCATAAAATAATGACAAAAAAATGTCACTTTGAATAAGGTGGGGTGTCTGCTGTTATCCTGCTGTTCCTTTTTTCCATATGGATCTCCAACTAAAATTGTTGAACTGCGCCATTAGATCTAGAACAATGATTTAATCTGCAGCAGCCCACATAATGTGAAAAAAAACTAAAAAAATACAAATAAATAAACTTTAGGAACATGTAGAGCACACATTCACTCTCACGCTGTGTCCAAACCCACCGCAAAACGATAAAACAACAAGCTATAAAATCTCTTCCATGTAAATCTGAGTTTTTGCCCATCCAGCTGCAACAAAGTCAAGCAAAAGCAGCACATTTTATGTAGGGAAGACCCACCCACTGTGCAACCTCACTGGTATAAAATCCTAAATCTCATAACTGAACAGAAATAAATATCTTCTGATTGGATGTGGAAGCAATTTTGTGTTCAGTGTGGACAAATTGTTTGCCTTTGGAAAGATGTCTCATCGCTGTTGGTTAGGACATGGTGTCAGCTTTTTATTTTATTTCTGCAGCCCACAGTGTCAACTGACTCTACAGGAGTACCAATCTACTGACACCTTCAACAAGCTAGATGATTGACATGACGCAAATCACTAGCACACTTATGATAAGGACAAGCAGGTCCTGTCAGTCTTTGCAGTAACAGTAGTCAGATGGCAGTAAGCAACTTATTTACAGATGCTATGCTAATATAAAATGAAAGGCAAACCATAAACACACACATTTAAATATTTTTTTTAGATTTACTTCAGAGTGACATTGCAGGAGCAGCCAATACCAGACTGTCAAAATGACTGAAAAGACTATTACAAACTCTGCTTCTGCATCATTTTAGAACGCTGGTTGACCCTAAAAAATATACTGGCAAACCATTAAAGGAAACACGAAACAACCAATTTCACTTTCACAATCTGATGTATGTGAAACAAATCATTACATGACAAAATATACAGGGAGCGACTTTTATCCATTGGGAATTATTAAATTGTGAAAAGTGACTTTACATACCAGAATTGAGCCAGGTGTTCGGAGAGGAGGCATTTGAAAAAAAGATGACTTGGTGGCATAAGTTGAAAAAGAAAGAAATTCAGATTCAGAAGTTTTTACATTTGATCAGATCATGAAGACAAACTTTCTTCTTTGGCATGTGCATGAAGTAGGGTAATTTTTTATGATATTAGATAACATTACATTTGGGTAACAACTGAGATGTTCAACAGAGCCAACACTTCCCAAATAACCAATACATTTTTCAAATTGGTCCATTCAGCTTTCTCATTTCTACTCTAATGTGCAAGTGATCAGAAATTAATTATGAGTCTCAAACTCCTCATGATTTCTTCATTTTACAGAATAGGAGAGAAAGGTCAATGTGGGGATGAAAGAAATGGCTTTTATCTATTTCTGAGCGAGATAGATGACTGCTACATGACCTTATCATGAGCTTTTCTTGATAGAATTAGTGTCATATCTAAAGACTGAATCCATTAAGTTTTTTTTTTCTCCAACAAAAAGGTTAATCCAAGAGGCAATTATCTTTATTGGGCTTGGCCATCCATTAGAGTGCACAGAATCAATTAATCAATAGCCTGTTTTCAGCTCCATCAACAAGCTTCTAATAGGGTCAACTGTATGAGAGGCTTAAGGCCAAAGTATACTTGGTGCATCCGTGTTTCTGATTGCTCCTCACACAGTATGTATCACGTAAAATTCGTCATAATCCAATCCACGCGGTGGCCACATTTTCTTGGCTTGCGGATGCGGTCGTCGTCTGAGTTCATCATTGGCACATGTGCCGACCATTGACTACTAAAAGGGTATCAAAAAGTAGTTGTAGTGGGCATGTGTACGTATTCTCTCGCGGTCAGAATAGTATACACACAAAAGGCAAAGGCAAATCGTCTTCTTTGAAACGAACTGTCCGAAAGAACCTGACAAGCTAGCTGCACCACATGCAACAAACCCAGTGCAAAAGTCTTCAACAAATTTCTCTTTTGAACCGGATCTTTTTCATGAATCACCCGAAAAGAACTGGGGTTTTAAACACGGGAGCTCAGTAGGGATGTCCCGATCCAATACCTGGATCGGTATCGGCTTTGATACTGCCATTTTTAGACGGATCGGTATCGGTCTGAAGAGCCAGACCCAAATCCGATACTGTGTGTTAGTCAAGCTCGTTACGGTCAAGCTAAAAAAAACAAAAAAAAAAAGACATAAAAGAGCTGTTAAAACTGCATTAAAGCAGTTCATATGACTTGTGCATTTCATTCAAAGCCACTTGAAGACGTACGATAACTTTGTGAATCGCAATAGGCCATTTAATAAGCAATCATATAAAATGCACGAGCAGCCTTCACGCGTCAGTGAATGGCGCTTCTCTGTTTACACACACCCGCGGCTATTTTAAGCCTTCACGCGTGCACAATATTTGAGTGCTACAAATGAACAACATCTCAGATTTAGATGCTCAGCAGTTCGTTTCACTTTTAATATGGACTTATAACGGCACCGGAGGTGCATTTTACCAGAATTTAAATAAGAAGCTAATTAAACTGTGAATAAAAAGCAGGAGAGTTTAAAAGTTAAAGAGGCAGAGATATGAACTCAGTAGCAGGGTTATTGAGCAGAGGATTGAAACAGTGATGTAAACATTGTGAGTAAATCCAGTTGAGCAGATTGGCAAATAGCAGGTGAGTAATATCCAGACAGTGTATAGACACGATGAAAGAGATAATTTTAGGATACTTGCAGGCAATAATGAAGACACAGGTATGTTTGACATAGTAGAAAGGTCTGGAGTCTTTGACAAATTATAATATTTAAATTGAATGGTTTCCAAAAAGTGACAGCATGAATGAAAAGTGAGCTGATATCTTACAACTAAATTAAACAAAACAAAAAAAGAGATCTGAATCCTTTATTGTCCAGATAGAAGTTAACAAAAAGTTAGACCAAAATTTCTACGGATGACTTATACTGGAATTACTGTTAATTTTACTGCTACATTATCCAGTATACTAGTTAATATGGTGTTTCTTAATAAGCTATACATTTATATTGAAATAATGTGTAGTCAGAACGGAAGTGGAAAAAGTGGTATCGGGACAGACCTAAAGCTCAGGTTAGAAGATTGAATCAGATTCACTTTCTCAGCAAATCAGCTGTCAGTGTACTCACATCTGGGAGTGCAGACATTTCAAAATAAGAGTCCCAAGTGTATTTCGGCTTCATTATAATTATGTCCCGTATTGTGCACCACTTTATTCTTCTTCTAGTAATTATTGATTGGGATTGGAGTAGCACAATAAAATGCATCTAGAATTTCTTTCAATTTGCACTCTTGTAGTATTCCGTGTGTGTGTGTGTGTATATATGTATGCATGCATGTATGTATATATATGAGAGCAAGCCTTTGACACTTAAGACAATTGAGAGTCTTTATATATTTAACTTTTACACAAGTTGCAAGCATTCAATGATGCTCAAGAAGACACACTACTATATGCATACTATACTTTATGTAATAATCTGTAATGTTGATTCTGAGGAGCAGTACTAAATAAAAAAATATTTTATCTCTTATATTGGTATAAATTATGAAAGGGGTGTGAACATTTGAGACAAAAGGGAATGCAAACTTATCTTCTCAACTATATACTGTTTATTAAACCTCTGATTAATGGGTAATCAGCTGGCTGACTTTTCTTTGGCTTTCTATCTACATTGAGCTATTCTGTGACTAAAAACAGCCATTTTGCTCCTTAATGTTTCAGTATAGGAGCTAATAGCTCCTAAATATTTTTTTTTAGTCTGGAGCCCTGCGTTTATGAAACAACACAACCAGATTGAGATGCTCCATTATAAATGCCCTAATAAGCCTAATTAGTCAACCTTTGAAAGATTGACAAATTTAATTGCAAAATGGACAGCATTGGACTATGCCACTGATAGCCTTGTTTAATGATATGTAAATAAACAAATGTATTTAATTCTAAAACAACTTTTTGTCATCAATGCTTTACTTGTCTGCATCAATAATGTATAGTTTAATTATTTGAATTATCACATTTAATTCAGAAAAATTATTATATATATATAATATATATATATATATATATATATATATATATATATATATATATATATATATATATATATATAAAATTATTTTTATTTGGGGACCCGTCTCTGCAAATATTGATATATGTGATTAATTCATTCTATTTTGAACTGATTGACAGCTATAATATACACAGTATACGTTTGAATAAACCAGTTGATGTCTTTAAATCACCTGTTGATTTTTGGATAGAACTGTGAATGTATGCCTTTTTTTAAAAAAAAAATAAAAAATACAATTATCTGCTACAATATATTATCCCACCAATTTCCAGCAAAGAAAACTTCAGGTCAATGATTGGTTATTAGATTTAATTGAAACAGAGTTTCTTAATGTAGGGTAGAGAGCATTGTTTAGTGACAGTGAAAGCAAAGTGGTTTAAAAGTGAGGCCACTTGTACAGATGAAAGGCAGAGAGGACATGCTTGACAAAATTGCAAGAAAATATGAATAAAACACAGACGCTGAATAATTCATCACGTATTGCTGCCTGGGTTCCACATGAATGCCCACAGCAACTTTATGCTCTGGTCCTAAAGCATCAGGGTACCAAACCACTGGAGTACATCAGAAAACCAGAGGGGAACATGGAGAGGAGAGAAATGGAGCACTAAAATAATTGTGGTGGGTAACCATATAAACCACTTTAAGTGAAAAACACCCTCTAAGTCAGTTCACACACGAGCAAAAATACCTTGAAAGTACTAACATCAGATACCTCAGGATTTGTGTCAGATAAGGACAGGAAAGAATATAAGGACATGTAAAATCTTAAAAATTACAAGTTTTGAGTGTCATAACAATCTGATCTCTATGGTGATGAAGAATTCAGAGCACATGCTAAAAGCCTTTAAAGAAATGCTTGAAAATAGGAGGCCCAGCCAAGCATATGGAAAGACTACAAGATGTATTATAAAAACAGTGGAGCTGAAAAATAACAAGCATATCCGAAACTATTTAAGCACACTGAAGCTCTGACTCATAATGGTTGGAGGGGGAAATGTGGGAATTTAATTTGAGACCTCATGAAATTAGAGGTGGGAAGCAATATCGATATGTTTAAGTATCGTGATATTTTTCCTTGCGATTAGGGATGTCACAATGTGAATTTTTGATGGTACGATTATTGTTTGATAAGAAAATTCACGATTTCACGATTATCTACAAATGTACTTATTATGCAACAATAAAACCCTCCACAAACATATCACAGCTTAATTTTTATTGCAGCATTCTTTAGGGTATGCAGTTAACATATATATTCCTACTTCTAAGTTGAAAACAAGTAGGTAAAGTACTTGTATGCAAATAGGTGCCCTCTGACACCAAAATGTACTGTACCTTTTCAACAAAAAAGTATGTATACCCTTTCAATGAATAAAAATAGAAATGTATATAAATTAAAAATAAATAGCCAAAAACAACTATATCTTAAACCATATGTTTAAAATAAAACAGTGTCAGGCTAGGAGAACCTTCTTTCTTTATTCAGTAATCTAACGTTCAGCCGGATAATCACAGCACTTTACGCTCACTGAAATATTATTCAAGCAGGAACAACTATTTGGAAGCATCGCATTCACAATATAAAGCTGAAACCCTCCGCTTTTAAAATGAAAATATACAACGCTTCAGATTTACAGTTTCAATTCAGTGTTTGACTTTACCAAAAGCTAAGTAGTACACTACATATAACTGCCGTGTTTGTAAAATTATTACATAATTTTTATTACGTAATTTTTTAGATAGCCAAAATACTCCCAAATAGCTGATTTAATTCGCTTCTTCGTCAGATAGAAGTGCTCCCGCCATACCTAGACAATCACCTCATGAACTCCGCTACTCAACACGCCCGGTCCCGTATTAGGCCAATCAAGCCACCGAGAGGGATAAAGGCCGATCGCAAAGGGCGGTGTGGGAAAGAGAGATCCTTACGGACATGTCCGTCATCCTGTGTGTTTGTCTTTTGAGTTTTTCATTAAAACTATTATTTGTATGTCAAGCCGGTTTCTCGCCTCTTCCTTGCCCGTGAGCGTGAACTGTTTTATATACAGTTTAATATCCGTGACCATTTTGACCACGGTTAATTGTGAAATCGGGTAATCGCGACATCCCTGCTTGTGATATTGTATCAATATTTGCACGTCATTTACATTTTTCCACATGAATATTAAGGAGATGGGGAAACAAAATTCTCTTTGACAAATTGATCTAGAAATTCCACAACAGTCCCTGAAGGTGCAGTTATCATGCTTTACACACAATCACCCTACCTTACTAAAATGCATTACGATTTTTTTGAAATTTTAGAAATACACTAACAGACATGGTCTAAAAGCCACATAACTCCAATGAAGTCTTTAAAACGTACAGAAACATATGTAGTGATACAAACTTGTGTAGCTCTAGAAGCAAAATGGTAAACCACAGTTTTGATATCACATAAAATGGCATAAAGTTGCTGTACAACTAACAGATTATAATAATTTTTTCAGAGCACTGAAACCAGTCATGGCTTCCAGGAGTCAAGGCTCAACCAGCAGACACCTTTTCTGATTCTCTCAAAGTGAAAGGGGGGTGGACAAATATTCAACATGCAACAGATTTTCAGGAAAGGCGAAGATCAGTGAGTGTGATTTTCTTTGATGCAGTGAATGATGCTCTCCTAGACAGGGAGCAAAGTTGATGCAGGTTAAAAATAAGTCATTGAAAAAAATATTACGCATCCCCTCCTCCGCACCGCAGATGAAATGCTGCCGAATCACACGGCTCACCTAGAGCTTATGTTAAACAGCTCTTTTTCTTTTAGGCAGCCCCAGACAAGATCAAATTCTGCCTGATGGGAACCTGAAAGGAGCGCCAGACTATATAAGGTTACACATCAGGAGTTTAGGACAATGCAAGAGACAAACAATCAGGTACTTCGCAATACCGAAGCACGTATGACTAAGCAGGGCTTGACATTAAAGCTTGTCTGGGACAACAACAGAAAAAATATGGACAAGTGAAACTAACAAGGAGGGTGTCTGATCAGACAATTAAATCAATATTTACATTGCAAATACAGCACAGCAAAGAATCGCATTGATGCCAGAACAGAAGCTCATTATTGATTCTACTGCACAGCTGACATAAAGTTGGATCATAGTCTGTTAACTTTTTTTTTCCAAAATAGAACAACTACAAATATAAAGTTAATGTAACACAAATGGCAGCACTTCACAAATGTCTTCCTTCAAGGTCATGCAGTCCGAACCATGCAACATTTTGAGAGCACTGGAATACTGAAGTGTAACTGTTAAAATGTTTTGGACCAAATGACTTAAGTCTTTGGTCAAGTAAACAATGTTTCTTTTAGCAGTACCTGCTAAACTTAATCCTTTCACAATGACCCCGTTTACATGCATTTAAGAAAACTGTTTATTCCAGGGTTTTTGTAGAATGCTGCGTTCTGAAAAGTCATGTAAACGATAATGCTGTTTTCCGTATGCCTTTTTAGGTTTCAAGAGAAAGGGGTTAAACACCTGCAGTTGATGTCAGAAGTTTACATACACCTTAGCCAAATACATTTAAAGTTTAACACAATTCCTGACATTTAATCATAGAAAACATCCCCTGTCTTAGGTCAGTTTGGATCACTACTATATTTTCAGAATACAAAATGTCAGAATAATAGAGAGAATAATTTATTTCAGCTTTTATTACTTTCATCATATTCCCAGAGTGTCAGAAGTTTACATACACTTTGTTAGTGTTTGGAAGCATTGCCTTTAAATTGTTTAACTTGAGTCAAACATTTTGGGAAGCCTTCCACAAACTTCTCACAATAAGTTGTTGGAATTTTGGCCCATTCCTCCAGACAGAACTGGTGTAACCGAGTCAGGTTTGCAGGCCTCCTTGCTCGCTCACGCTTTTTCAGTTTTGCCCACAAGTTCGGCTTGAGGTCAGGGCTTTGTGATGGACACTCCAATATCTTGAATTTGTTGTCCTTAAGCCATTTTGCCAAAACTTTGGGAGGTATGCTTGGGTTCATTGTCCATTTGGAAGACCAATTTGCGACTGAGCTTTAACTTCCTGGCTATTGTCTTGATGTTGCTTCAACATAACATTCTTTCCTCATTATGTTATCTATTTTGTGAAGCGCACCAGTCCCTCCTGCAGCAAAGCACCCCCCACAACATGATGCTCCCATGCTTCATGGTTGGGATGGTGTTCTTTAGCTTGCAAAAACACAACCAAGCAGTTCCATTTCTGTTTATGCAGACCAGAGGACATTTCTACAAAAAGTAGGGCTGTCCCCGACCAAAGATTTTCCTAGTCGACTAGTAGGCGTTAGATTAAGCCATTAGTTATAAGCATGTTATAAGTATATGTTTTGAAGGATACTTTCATGACGGTAAATGGAAGGTTACTTGTATATAATTTTTTTGATCACTTCATTATTTTAATTGCTTTTCGTTTTGTTTGGAGTGCAATTTGGATTTAGAAATGTATTTGATTAAAGTTTTTCATGTTTTAATTAATTAAATTTTCAATGCAAAATCACTAAAGCAAGAATATTCACCGATCCCCCGGGGGTTGCCGATGTAATTGGATATTGCGAGATATATATATATCGTGAAGGAGGGAACAAACAAATTTATTCACACACATGATGTATTTTTCCAGACAATGAAATACCTGTCCAGTAGAGAATGCACGGATGAAGTAGGTTCTTTGCCAGAGAGATGTTTCACAACTGTTGTAAAGCCATCTTTCAAAAAGTTGAACAACAATTGCACTTAATTTTTGTCCAGTTTAATTCGATTTTTTTTTTATTAAAATAAATACAAAATAAAGTTCAAAGTTTGAAATCAAGGTGTCTAGCTTTATCGTGTAGGCTTAACCCTAACCCTGCTTACCGAACATTACCCCATAGTACCACGTTAGCATCCAACCAGCGTTCAGTTTCCTGAGTAGTTCTCTTTTTCTGTGACCAACCAATCAATCAAAACTTGGTTGACCAAGACTTTTCTCATCGACTAACATTTGGTAGACTATTAGGGGGCAGCCCTACCAAAAAGATCTTTGTCCCCATGTGCACTTGCAGACTGTAGTCTGGCTTTTTTATGGCAGTTTTGGAGCAGTGGCTTCTTCCTTGCTGAGCAGCCTTTCAGGTTATGTCGATATAGGACTCATTTTACTGTAAATATAGATACTTGTCTACCTGTTTCCTCCAGCATCTTCACGTGGTCCTTTGCTGTTCTTCTGGGATTGATTTGCACTTTTTGCTTGGCTGATTTATTATGCTTTTCCCATGATGTCAAGCAAGTAAAGACACTGACTAAGTTTGAATTTGACTCCAGGTGTGGTTGACTCCAGTGAGGCTTCCTAAGCAACCAATTGGCCCGGTTGCTAGGGTGGATAAGAGTCACATTGGGTTAACAACCTCATGGTCACTATAATGTGGTTCTCGCTCCCGGAAGATGGCGAGTTGTGCGTGGATGCCACTGAGAATAGCGTGAAGCAGGTGAACCACCAGGTGAAAATTGTGATTACTTAGAAAAGTCACAGCACACCTCTCACCAACTAGCTGTTCCATTGTTACACTCCAAAGTTTACCACTTTCCTTATTTGATCAAATCCCTAAACGAATGATGAGCAATAGCAGTAGGGATGCTTGCCTTTGCTAGCACCACTAATAACTAGTAAACTCCAAAACTTAAACAGACGTACAAGCACACATAATGCAAGACTAACCGGTTTGTCATGTGATTTATGTAGAAATGCTTTTGCAACAAATAATGCGTGCCCTCGAAAGCACCACCACAAGTCAATCCAGTCCTTTTAAGAGAAAATCTCTTGCATTAAGCTTTCTCAGCTTGGCCAAATTCCATCAGTACCCCCTGCTTTTTTTCACAACAGCAACAGCTCAGGCAGTGAACCATGAAGTGTCATGGAATCCCACAAACAAGAGTCGCCAGTGTCTTTGTGCAGCCTTTGTTTGATGCCTTCCAGAATTCAAAAGCTATGGCAGAAATCAGGCTTGTTTCACTGTTGTGGATTGGAGTTCTGAGGGAAAAACATGTGAAGTCTGGAGGGGGAGGGTGAAGTTGTTTTTGAGCTTTTGGCAGAGAAAGGGGGTTCAGGGGGTTCCTGTGGGAGGATGAGAAGGGGCCGCGGTGTCAACAAGGCACAGGCTGCGAAAGAATCTGAGCAAACTTTCGCACAAAGGAGCAGCTCAGCGACCGGGGGCAAGAAAGCCATTGCTCTGGAGAGGTAGTCAAATCAAACCATAAAATGGTTTGGGCACGAGCCATTAGATCAGCTAGTACTGAAACAAAACTCTTTCTATAGCAGCCCCCCTACTGTCCTATCCCATCTACCAGTAGTCTTGCATACATGACACAAATGTTTTGGAGATGTACAACTTTATTTAACCACCCCCTTTAAAATGCCTCTGAACTGAGTCTGAGCCAGAACTGAGTAAAAAAATTTGTTTTCACTTCTCAAAGTAATAAAATGGGCGAATAGTGAGCATTTTGTTTCAACAAGGCCAATGCTCAGTGTGACAGTGATTGGGATGGATTTCATGAGATTCTAATAAAAGACAACAGGTCTTCTGCGAATTACCCTGAAGCTGTAAAAAAAAAACACCCTATCCACCGGGTGAACTCTCTGATGCCCCAAGGCAAAAGTAGGCCAATAGTGCTGTCTGTGGGCACACTGATGAGCCCAGTTCATCAGGTATAAGGTGTGATCCCAGAAGCCACAGAGTCATTCAGCTAGGACATTCAAAGAAGTGAAAAAACACCCACTTTATGCTCTCTCTCATTTACACACATACACTCAAGTAAATCCCTCATCAGGATAATGGGACTGAATCGCAGGCTTTTCATGCTTTCATCTTAAACTGCAGCAATAAGGCAAATATCCTTTCACAAAAGAGACTGGTATTCGCTGCAGAGAATAAACAAACCTTATTTACCCCCACATCACAATGCATTAATATCAGCTCTCATCTCATTTAATTTCTCTGAGAGTCCATCCTGAGCTCAAACTGGCATTGAAGAGAAATCTATTCAGCATAAATGTATTTACAGCCAAAATAACCTGTTCTGAATAAATTGATTTTGTCATTCTGGATGCCTTTTCAAAAACATATGTGACTAAAACTACAAAATTTACACAGTTTCTTTGCTGTGGCTATATAAAAATGTTAACAATACACCCATTTTCATTGACAACTATTCAGCAGCAAGTGAATCTGCAATATGTGTTTTGTGTGTGTGTGTGTGTGTGTGTGTATGGGGTGGGGGTGTGACTGCAGATGTAAATTAGCCTGTGGCTAACTCAAAATTCAAATTATAATATTTATGTTTGAAATTGTGCATGGTCCCTAATAAATAAATAAAAAATATTTAACCAGAGATTGCCATTAGAATTGACAGTAACATGATCAAAAGACTAGGTACCATAAAGTAACGGCAAAACTTTCTATTGCGTTGACTTGGAAGAATGCACAAGATAAAAACACGCACAGCACAACCAATTCAGTCCAACGGACAGAGTAATTCTTATGAACTGGTTCATTACATGAATCAATCCATAAAACACACAAACTCACAAGTTCTGTTTAATCAGTCTTGTGAACTTAATGGTCCACTGCTATGAAACAGAATTATGTATAGGAGACACTACCTTGTATCAATAATTTTTGTCTTGAACCACAGCAGTAGAAAGCCTGTTTTTATACATTCTGAAGTTAGTTTGATGCTAGACCTTGTAAGTAGGCAACAAGAAAGGGTATAAGTGCATAATTAGCATACAAACTTCCATGCCCATAGTATCCTTTGGTCAGACGCATGATGCAAATATCATCATTGAGCACTGAACGTACGCAGCCAAATTTTTAAAGTCGCACGTCTTCGAACGCACAGATGCGCATGGGGCTGGACCGATTTGCATGAATTATTGGGTCCACAAGGTGGCAATTTACACATTTGAGCCATTGCTGTCACGAACAAATGCTAGAAGATTTAATCGCCAGTAAATAACAGGAGATGAAGGTAAAAACAACAAAAGTAAACATGCACATCAAGAGCGTGTGTGTGAGGTGTAGAGGTCTGCAATCCGAACCCGATGAGACCAGAGAACCCTACGGGTTTCGGGCCAGTTTTTCAAGTAGGACTTGGGGTTTGAGTCATGATCAGGTTTGTATGAATGAAAAAATAAACAGGCTTGCCGAACTTGTTTCGCACACGTTCTCTCACCAAGACACGTGAATGGACAAGTTAGGGGCCATTCACGCATTATTAAATAATTTAATGAAAACATCACCAACATCTCCCGAACCGCTGCCTCCTCATTTTCTCCTGGTTTTTCCCCCATGTTGGGTGCAAATTAGTGCAACTGTGGGTGCGTGCTCATCTTTCATGTTGTTTGTTAGCTTCTTATCGCGAATAAACTCTCCCGTTGCTATGTGCGTGGGCTTGTGAAAGAATTTCGGGATCGTAGTTTCATTTGGGCACAAATGGTCATGTGTTTCTTATAGCCGGTTTGCAAACAGTCGTGTTTGGCAATTAACACTCGTCTTTGTTTCCACATCTATATTTGGCATGCATCACTGCTCTGCCGCGATTTAAACTTAACTCAGAATTGTTCGAGTATGAATCGCGATGCATCGCTGAAACAATTTTTTCCAACAGCTCTAGCGCCCAACTGCATGAACGTAACGTCAAATGGAGTATACTTTGACAGGCTCGCGTTCTACTGTACACAGAGGTTAAGCATTCGCGTCAGAATTTAAGTATACTTTAGGCTGATCTGCAGACAGAGGCACAGCAGTATCAGAAGACTTTCTCCTCTGAGAGCTGGATTAAAAGGCTGTGGCTAATACTCATGGCTAATGGTCATGGGGGAGACCAGCATCTTCAGAACCCATCATCTCACATCACCTCAGCACATCCCAGCCAATTTCAGCTGCCACGTTACCAGACAAATGTCAAGACAAAAATACATAAATGCTTCTATATACAGTATGTGAAATGGTTAGTCTGGTTGACTCTTCACTTCTTTTTTGTAAAAAGGAATAACAATATGTTGTTGATTTTGCAGCTCTCTAATCAAATGGTGCAGGTTTGATGTCATCACATTTGGATATGAGTAGGGCTTATATGATTGCCTTTTAAGGCTTTAAACACTTATGAATGACATGAAAATTTGTAAAATATGAAACTATTTCTAAATACTTTTTGGTCTACTTTAGTTATGGTCAATTTTACATTAGCACTGTTGATTTTGGAACTCAAAAAATCTATTATGCTTTGATATCAAATTATAAAAATATAATTATATTTATATATTATATTGTTATATTACATTATGAAATAGTCAAATATGTCTGTCCTAATATCTAACCTTCACATGTTATTTTAATGATCTTTGATAAACCCAATAGACCTTATTTCAAAACTTGAAATAAAGCAAACATTTTTTAGATTTAATTTCATTATTTTATCACTCCACAGAAATAGAGTAAGCATGCATTTCCTCTGTGTCATTGTGTGTTATTAACATGGCATGTATGAACCCCCTATGAACAGGAACATTTTCACATGATCATTAAATGAAAGTGAAACTGGAGTACTTTTTCACACCATCAAACATTTACATTTGTTTGTTAATATTTTCGTGGGAGTTTGTCGGAGTCAGAGCCAGAGCACTTGAAGCACTTCACGGCACATGCTCTTCTTGACAGGAGCTGCTCCGGTTGACGTCAATGGTGCGGATCAGAGTTCAACTGAATGACACACAAAAGCACCGTTCATGTCATTTAAACTGAATATTCACTTAAAATTCCCATATTTGGGCATTAAAATATATTTCTCAAATGACCGCGGTTAGATAAAAATAAGACTTAATGCGAAATTAAAAATTGCGACTAGTACGTTGTGAACCAACAACGTCTGATGTTATTGCCGCAGAACCTGCATCGTAGGCACTATATTTGATTTGAGAGCTGCAGCGAAGGTGAATATTATCAGTGAATAATTACATTTTGGTATGTTAAAAAAAATAAATAAATAAATAAATCACACAAAGCTATAATATGGCTTGAAAAGACTTGGAATACAGTGCACAAGTCTTTTGGATTACTTTTTTGGTGATTTTATGTCCTTTTTGGAGCTGTGCTTGGCACCCCCTTGTCACTATGAACTTCAGTTGTATACTATAAACTTCAATTGTGGGTAAAATCTGTGAAGTCCATTAAAAAATAGTTTTAGTTACTGAAAAACTATACCTTTAATGTTTAATATTGAGAAATATCACTAAACTCTCTCATAGCTTTACCTCCGAAATACCAGTCAGTCAGACAACCATTTTTTCAGAACACTTGACATCCATTTACAATGGAGACATAAATATGTACCTCAAAATCACATACCTTCCCAGAAGTTCCACTTGACCATCAACCAATCATTTCCCTGCTCTGCAAATTCCTTTCAGAGGATGTGATTGGCCACTTGCCACCTGCTGCGCTCTTGGCGAGGAAACATGATTTTCATACTCTACACCCCACTTATTAATTCATAGTCTTAAGAAACACATTGACAGGCTCTGAATAACAATCCTAAAAAAAAAATTTATATATATTTATATATATATATATATATATATATATATATATATATATATATATATATATATTAATTTTTTTTTTTTTTTGCCTTCTTGTTTTTTCATTTCTTAGTTTGGACCAGCTTCCAAAAAGCAGAAATGTATCTCGTATCCAATTGTTCAGCATGAAATATTACATTCAATCAAATTTGTCAATCAGTTATAGATTTAATAAAAAAAAAATGTTACTGAAGAACAGCAGTTCAGGCTGGGGTAGTCTGTGGAATAGTGCTACTGTGGCTGTTTCGGAATCAAGTCTGTTGGTTTGTTTGTTTTTTTGGCTGGGGGGAATGTTTCTGTGGTAATCCCTCTGAAAGTGGGGCAATGAGTAGGGGGACTGCACTCTCAGACAGGGATGGATAAGGAGGGGTGGTGACCACCCACACAAAATGCATAACATACCTGGGTCAAAATGTAGGACTCGACATGTCTAACACTGATTTAATCTTTCAGTAGACAAAAGTCATTAAATTATAGCTAAAACCTTCAAAGTAAACATAAAACAACAACTTACACAAATTACCTCCTCTATTTAGCATCCGATTAAAACAACTGATTCTATGATCTGATAAAGGCTGCCTAAGCCTTAGCATATTATGCACAGAAATATATAATCAACTAACAGTAATTAAGTAGAACTCTATTCTGGCTAATTATCCCACATTAGCATTTTACACACAAGCATGGGCCACTACTACACCGGAGTGAGGTGAGATCATGAAAAATTCATGATTTATTAATGTGACAACAACAGAAACAAATAACAGAATCTGTGGGGTTGAGCAATTGTACATATAATAGCAGTGTCTAATGTTAAACCAATTAAACTGTAACTTCCGTGGCAAAAGTTACTGTAAATAGTAACATTTTTGTCAATTGTAAACCGCTAATACAGAGCTCCCACTCCTTTTGACAAATTAATTTCTGTGACCTTTCCAGGCTTTCATGAAAACCAGATTATATAATTATAAAAAATAATTTTAAAGAGACTGCACACACAGTGAGTAATTTCTAGCCAAGAGCAAAGCTAGAAAAGTTATATAAAATGTATAAATAAATACCCTGATATTCTAATGTTTTCATGACTCTGGGAACCCTGGTAAAAACACAGGCACCTACAGATACCCAACAGTATCAAACCACAAAAATGTTTTAGCATTTTCCTCATCATTTGTAGAAATAATTTTCTCAACTTGATTTCAATAGGTGATAAAATCTCGCCAATCATCCTCTTGCCAACAACTAAAGGTGGGAAGACTTTCTTCTTTTTTTGGAAAAAGGGCTATGTAAATGAGAAAGATAAGGCATTAAATTCTGGTCATTGCAGCGTCCTTAAAAGCCCCTTACAACTCCCTGAGGGACACGGTTAATAAAGTCTGGAATATCTAGCTAGATATTAAAGTGCAAAAAACACACATAAGCTTATTACAGTAGCCTATGAAAAAACTTTAGACAGCGCAAATATTACCTTTCTTTATCTGTGCAGTGATTTATTTTCCAGGAATCTGGATTTTGTGAAGAGTTTTAAGATAATGACAGAGTGGAGTTCTGGACACCAGACTGAATATCCTTTGCGGCAGAGGGATTTGAAATCATTTCCTTCATCTGTATGAGATCAATGTGACAACTTCCACAAATCACATTGCGGCAGATTGGATTTCCTCTACTCATCCAGCTGGGGTAGTGGCCAGTGCTGTGCTTTGTGACAAAGTACTGAAGAAATCTATTGTTTAATAATGCTTGGCACTGCTTGGTAAATTCCAAACCATGGCATGATGGAATTTCAATCGAAGGGGCAAGTCTACACTAAAAGTTTGGCAAGCTCACTGTCGGACCACCAGTGCCTGAAGCCATTAGTTATTTTAAAAACTGAAAAATCATCCAGTCTAAATGGTATACCCATAAAACACTCAAATCCCTTTAGATAAGAGGGATGCAGATGAATTTATTGATTGGAGACTTCTAATGCCATGGAAACTTGGCCAAGATTTAAAAAAGGAAGGTAGTTTGTCAAATGGTGAACTCGAAGACCTCGTTTCACCTGGTATTAAAATGGATTCTGGGTGATCTGATAGCTTAAATTTCAACTGCAACTTTGAGAAACGGCATGCCGGTTCTTTCGCACTTTTCTGTCTTTGCTGCCCTTCAATTTCATACAGTAACACACTGACATAGTAATTGATGCATGTTGTCATGAAATCAGAGACCCTCCCCTCGAACACAAGTGATCACTGCCTAAAGAGAGTTGTTTTCAGCTCTACAGGCTGTTATATAGTGAAGAGGAAAGTATGTTTTATAAAGTTTACCCCACAAGACAAACCCCATAACTAAACCTAATTAAAAGTAACAATGTTAGTGGGATGTGCAACTTTCGAATCACACACCACTGACTACACAAAAGTGATTACTTTCTGGTTTCAACACAAGATCTGATCCCAGGTCTCCCACGCTGTTGATGCAAAGTGCTTCTTGTTACACCACAGGAGAACGTAAAAATATTGGTGCTGATGTATTACAGAAGATGGGACTTGACGGTGAGTCAGCATAATGTGGCCAATCCTAAGGTACTGGAACTCTTGGAAACATGACGATTTTGTGTGGTCATGTTGGAGATGCATCTAAATACCAGGTGTAAATGGAGTCTTATCGGCATAGGCATCACCCATAAATAAAAATTACTCACCCTCATTTTGAGCCAAACACTAAAGTATGAATTCTATAGTGCACAAAAGAAAAGTTGTTCAAGTTGTTCCTTCTACCAGAAAATGAAGATGTATGAGAGTGAGGGGCTGTCAAGCTCCAAAAGGGCAAAAGCACCATAAAAGCAGTATAAAAGTATTCCATATAACTAATACACAATATTCAACGTTTTCAGAATTCATATCACAGCTTTGTGTGAAGAACAGAATTAAGTAACTATGCACTGAAAATCTTGGTTGACAGCTGTGGTCAACATTCACAATTAACATATAGAAAGAGATCATGGGCATTCTTCTAATACATTATTGCATTACACAGAAGAAAGAACGTGCTTAAAGTTTGAAATGACAGGATGGTAAGTACACTTTTGGGTGAGCTTTTCCTTCAACCAAATAACATAATTTTTTCCAACCAAAAAAATTATAAATAAAAAAAAAATTGCAGCCACTTTTCAGCTGGGGCGTTTTTGCATGGCTCAACTTGCTCTCGTTCCAAACAGCTGTTCTGCCTAACACACACACACACACACACACACTTTTACTTCCCAATTTCCAGCACAAATTCTTGCCGAGAAGCACGTCAGCAGCATCATGAGAGGGAGATATTTTTGGTGCCAAAAATATCTACACACTGACTGACATTCATGCCAGGATTGGTCTACAGTAAGACAAAGAGCACTGACTTCCTCTAGATGCCGTGTCTGAAATCCCATTAATGAGCACTCAGGCTGTTTTCAAGTGATATCTGCCAGGTAATTACTCACACAACATACAGTGCAATCACCTGTGAATTCTATTGGATTGTGATACAAGTTGTTTAACTTTGTCATCCGTTCACATTTATGAGACAGATCAGTGAAGTTAGATCTGGATTAATGATTCATTTGCTTTTGGTTAATCAGAAATCACACTCATTTGTAGACAGGAAGAATAGCGTGGCTGATCTACTTATAAACGTGTTAACATTTGATGACAAGAAAAGATTACAATTATAGCCATTTACACATGGTCAGCTTTCTAATTACACACAAAGACAGGGTCACGCACCCTTTATCTCTGTTGAGATAGGTGCTATTTTTCAAGCATAAGAAACGTGTCCAAACATATATCATCTGAGACCAGGGTGAAATTCCCTTGGTGGAAGTGGTTTAAAGGGATACTAAACCTAAAAATGAAACTTCTATCATTTACTTCCCCTCATGCTGTGTATGACGACTTTGTTTCTTCAGTGGAACAAAGATTTTTGGAAGAATATCTCAGCGCTCGAGGTCCTCACAATGCAAGTCAATGGTACCAAAATGTTTAAGCTCATGAAGGCAGGATGAAAGTAAACCATGTGACTTCAGTGGTTACTCCATGTCTTCATAATCGATCTGATAAGTGTGGGGAAGAAACAGATCAATATTTCAGTCATTTTATACTATAAATCTCCACTTTCACTTTCTTTTTCTTGTGATTCACGTTCTTTATGCATATCGCCACCTACTGGGCAAGGAGAATTTGTTGTAAAAAAAAAAAAAAGACTTAACATTTTGATCTGTTTCTCACCCACATCTATGATATTGCTTCTGAAGGTGTATATTTAACAACTGGATTCTTACAGATAACTTTTATGCTGCTTTTATGTGATTTTTCTGGAGCTTCAAATTGTTACCCATTCCCTCGCATCCTGAGAATATCCGGAGCTGAATGTGTCATCTAACAATCTTTGTTTGTGTTCCACAGAAGAAAGTCATACACATCTGGGATGACATGAGCATGAAAAAATGATGAGAGAATGTTCTTTTGGGTGAACCATCCCTTTAATCTGACTGGGATGAGTAATTGAAATGGCATAAAAAAGGAGACGAGATTACAGCTCAATAATATACCCGAGATTGTGTCAAACATGCCAATGGCTCTCTACAGCAATAGAAAATGTACCAAAGTAACCGTAGTTTCCCAAAACACTAAAATACAACCATTATAAATGAATATGGGTATCTCCTTTAGAGTTTAAGCAGCTTTCTCAATCTTTTTGTGATATTAAATGTATCTTTATGATACATTGCCTTAGTTTTACTGTGACAATATGTTGTTGTGTATGGTGTTTTGTGGAAAGTACGGTTACCATTTCGCGCAACAAGAGCAAAAAGCAGAACTGTACTCAGAACTCACTTGTCATACTCGGCGTTGTCCTTGTCACAGCGCGCGTCCTTGTGTTTCTGCCAGTCTTTTCCATGTTTGCACGTTGTGAGGAGCACTACATCCTCCGCGTTATGAACATGATACAAGGCATTCCTCGTGTCCGAGCCGATGCCGGTCAGGTAGCGCTTTCCCTTAAACACTAGCATATACTTTCTAAAAGGTGGAATTGTGTTATATTTTAAATACCCCCTCTCCCCACCGGTCCTTGGGTGGTCCTTGGAGAACAGGGGGATGGACACGTCAAAGTTGGGTCTGAAGTTCTCGGTGCCGATGCTCGCTTTGGCCAGCATGGCCTGACCGATGTCAAAGCCCAAGTCTTCCGTGTAATCGGGCCATGTGCCTGAATACAAATTAAATATGAGGTGATTCCTACCATTGTTCCACAGAGGCAAGCTCTGCACCTTGGTTCTGAGATTGTGCACATATTGTGGAGACAGCTGGTCTCGGTCCAGTGTGTCCAAGCTCAGGACGAACAGACACGCTTGGCCGGGGTCTGATGTGTAAAACCTAGAGCCCTCGATGGTGGATAAAATGTTCTGATAACTTTCTGAGATTTTCTCTCCCTTCTGCTGGGGGTACACGTACACTTTGAATCCGTTTCTTTGACACAGGGAGAAATCGAAACACGATTGCATGCGACACTTCTTGCCCTTGTAAACGCTCGAGCTAACGTCTCTCTTTTGCCTGGGCGATATGTGAACGTTGTATTCCTCCGTGTCGGAATGATCCCACGGGCTAAAGTGTTGTAAGGGATCCGAGAAGTGTGGCCACGGCTGGTCGGGACGTTTATATCCATTGCGGCTCCGGTCATGCCGGCTCCTGGACCCCGTGGGCGCCGGACCTCCAAAGTAAAAGAGCACAATTAGAAACGCGCCAGTCACGAGCGAGATCAGATATCGTTTTTTGGCCTGCATGTGTCCTGAAGGCCAGATCGCGTTGTTTGCAAATAAATCTCGAGCTCTTGGAAGTTTGTCTTTCACCACCACCTCCTCCTGCTGTAGTACTGCTCCGCCATCTTCCAGCCTGCGAGGATTTACAACTCACGTCTTCCCTCTTCTTCTGCAGATTCCGATCACCTAGCAAGCGATTGATCCAGCGCATGTGGGCGATTTTACATCGGTTTCCTCGCTCTCCCTCGTCTGTCTAGTTGCAACATTTCACGGTGTATCTGTAGCAGTTTACAGTGCCTGTGAAGTCTGAAGCCGCATTATAAACACAGTCAGGTATGCTTCCACGCCGATTTAGTTTGCAACCCGGTAAAACAATACAAACGCAACGTGTGTTTACAGGACACGCGCTAGAAAAATGCGTCGTACGGTCCGTGTCGCGGTGAAGAGTTATCACACTGACTCCTGGAGTTTGCCTACGGAGAGCAGTTGGTCCCACTGGAAAGATGGAAAGTGGCTAATAACGCAACGACTGAGGTTTATCACCGCTATATGTGGCGTTTCTAAAACAGACGTACAGCCTAAGCAAAATCCTAGCGCTCGCAGTATAACGACATTTACTTCCAAGACAACGGTGTAAAGTGTATGGGGAAACGGGGCAGTTCACCGGAACGACGGTAACCTCACGAATCCCTGCATTTCTATTCCTGTGCTCTCCGCGGACCTTCACACACGCAAGAAGATTTCCTCTTCATCGGAACACCCGGTCTGGAAAGGGAGGTTTCCCTTTTCACACGAATACAAATAGGAGTGTTTCACAGGATGTTTGCTTAACAAATCAATTTAACTGAGTTCCTAGATCCGCGAGACCAGTCACCTATTGCTCAGTTGTTCCGATTGTTACTCTGTTACATTCCAATCCCGATACGACGCCAGTATGCGTGACGTCCCTTCATGGTGCATCGTGCGTTTTCATTGGACAAGGGAACGAGATGAGGCGGGGCTTCTACAGCACCCATTCATTCCCAGTTGCAGAGCATCGCGGATGGACTTGGAAGCAATTGCACATTAAAACGGCAAACTTTTTTTGATCTAGAGGTTTTTGTTTTTTAAACTTCACTTCCACGGTATAATTTAGCCAGAACTGTTTCAGAGCCAGATTTGTTCTACCAAAGTCACTGCTTTAATTACAATGCACTACACCAAAAGCACATTCATTTCATTTCAGATTTTCTTTTTTTCTTTTTTTTTTTTTTTTTAAATAAAGTCAGGCCAAATTCAGTTTTAGAGTTGTATCAAAAACAGATTTTAAAAACCTTATACAGTATTATAAACATTATTTGATTACATTTGAACATGGTTTTATCATTAAAATGGCCATGGAATCTGGCATGTCTTCAAACAAATAACCAAGATTTCCATGACAGTAAAAATAGCAGCAACATGGAAAAACGAATAGCGTCCCCTTTCTCTGTTACATAGCAAGGTCCGATGTCCAGTCTGTAGAGGTGTTTCATAGATAAATAAGAGAGAAATCAATCAGCTGACCAACTGAATGGAACATGCCAAGTAAGGAAACAAGGATTCTGGTGTTGCTATCACTACTAATGGGATTTTAACTGTATACCAGGAGCAATAATGTTCCTTCCACACCCTTCTGAATTTTAAAGTGAATGGTAGCCAGAAGTTTGAAGCTCCAAAAAGCACATAAAGGCAGCATTAAATTAATCCATAGAATTCCAGTGGTTAAATCAATGTCTGGTGAAGTGACAGGATAGGACTGGGTGAGATACAGATTATATTTAAGTAAATTATATTTACTTATATTTAAGTAAATTTTTACTCTAAATCTGCACCTTTGACCAGCCCTGACAGGTGGCAATATGCACAAAGAATGCGAATCACCAAAAAACAAAAGAAGAATGCGGAAGTGGAGATTTATAGTAAACAAGGACATAAACATGTATCTGTTTCTCACCCACAGCTATTATATCACTTCTGAAGACATGGATTTAACCACTGGAGTCACGTGGATTACTTTTACTTTTGGTCACCATTTACTTGCATTGAATGGACCTATTAAATTCTTCAAAAATCTTTGATTGTGATCAGAAGAAGAAAGAAATTCATACATATCTGGGATGGCCTGAGGGTGAGTAAATGATGAGAGAATTTGCATTTTTGGGTGAACTATTCCTTTAAGGAGGAAAATAAATAATATAATAAAGTTCATACATCGTGTGCCCAACTGGACTCATTGGCAGACCTAAAGGTAGCTTCTATATGTTCAGCTGATATCTGATAATTATATATATACACACACACACACACACACACACACACACACATTGGCAGCCAACAGTTTGGAATAATGTACAAGTTTTGCTGTTTTGGAAGGAAATTGGAACTTTAATTCACTAAAGTGGCATTCAACTGATCACAAAGTATAATAAGGACATTACTGATGTAAAAAAAACCCAGCATCATCACTATTTGAAAAAGTAATTTTTGATCAAATCTAGAAAGGCTAATTTAATTAGCTTATTTGTTACTAGAAAATCACTTGCCATTATATCAAACACAGTTGAAAGCTATTTGGTTTGTTAAATGAAGCTTAACATTGTCTTTGTGTTTGTTTTTGAGTTGCCACAGTATGCAATAGACTGGCATGTCTTAAGGACAATATTAGGTCATAAATGGCAGCTTTCTCTAGAAACTGATTAGTCAATCATTGTTTTGAGAATGAAAGCTATACAATTCTTGAAATTGCCAAAAAACTGAAGATTTCATACAAAGGCGTACACTAAAGTCTTCAAAGACAAAGGACAACTGACTCTAACAAGGACAGAAAGAGATGTGGAAGGCCAGATGTAAAACTAAACAAGAGGATAAGTACATCAGAGTCTCTAGTTTGAGAAATAGATGCCTCACATGTCTTCAGCTGACAGCTTCATTGAATTCTACCCACTCAACACCAGTTTCATGTACAACAGTAAAGAGAAGACTCAGGGGTGCCTTATGGGAAGAATTGCGAAGAAAAAACAACTTTTGAAACAGAAAAACAAAAGAAAAGTTTAGAGGGGGCAAAGAAACAGACATTGGACAACAGATAATTGGAAAAGAGTGTTATGGATCTTAACTCCATTGAGGTTTTGTGGGATCAGCTAGACTGTAAGGTGCGTGAGAAGTGCCCGACAAGACAGCCTATGGCAAGTGCTACAGGAAGTGTGGGGTGAAATGTCACCTGAGTATCTGGACAAACTGACAGCTAGAATGCAAAGGATCTGCAAAGCTGTCTGTAAAGCTGTTAATGGGCAAGGAGGAGGTGAGAACAGGCTTGACAATTTAAATAATAGTTTTAATGATAAACTGAATGGAAAACACACAAGCATAAACACAGAGCAGCTGCATGTCATTCTCTCTCTCGAACCATCGTCACCCGCCGGCTTTATCACTCGTGCGCCCCCATCAGGCTGATTGGGGACCGGGAGTGCATTGTTCCAGCCCGGCCCCGCCCTCCTCCGCTTTACACTGTCATTGCTGCATGTGGAGGATTTTTTGATGAGAACACTTTGAAGTAGTTTAACTACACATTGTGATCAGTTGAATGCCACTTTGGTGAATAAAAGTACCAATTTCCTTCCATTATTCCAAACTTTTGGCCGCTAGTGTATATATTGACATATTTGAAATTGGATATTGGCTGATAAAGCCCTATTGTAATGACTAAGCCAAATAGTAAATCATTTTGAAAAAAATTAAATAAAATTAGTAGCGACAAATCACTGATACTGAAGTACTTTTTGTGTCTATCACTATTACTAGTTTGGATTCATTTATTTGGTTGTTTATTTAACCAATAATTGAAAGAGGAGAGCTGGATTACCCAAGGGATTTGCTTTTGTATCTAGCCACAGATAAGAAGCCCAGCTCTATAGCAATTTCTCTTCCCAAAGCCTCTCCCAGCGTGTGATAAAAAGCCCCAAATTTGGGCTGCTGTAAACAAATACCCACGTCTGGATCGGCTAAGCCATGAGTTCAGAGAGTTCTAAGCCCTTGGAAAGACAAAACACCCTTTGAGAGTCCTCTACCCTCCACTGTTCCAGGATCTGATAAACCTGCTTGAGATGATGTAACACAGTGCATTCCCTCAGTATTCTGGGCAGGGCTGGGCACTGTGATATGGAGACACTACACAGGTGAATGTTGTAATAGTACAATAGGAACACCTAATAAAAAGGTATATGAACAATGTGAAAAGCAAATACAAAGTCAATATTAACCGGACTGAAAGATTAATACCCATTGGCTATAAATCACTATTACTCAGATTGTGTTAGGAATGTTTCTTTGTCTACTGTTTGTGAACAAAGATGACAACATTTTTTCCACAAGCTTTTTTTGTCTTCCCAAGTCCGCACACACCAATTAAAAATTTAGTGAATGTGAATTTCAACAGAACATGAGGGTTAAACATTAGAATAAGTGCCCCATGTTTTGTAAATGTTTGGAAAAAGCAGCATGAGTCTACATGCTTTGGCTTAATATCTCATGGCTGCATACTGTTGACGTCTTTCATATTGTTTATGCTTGTGCACTCTATTGCATTTTTTTATCTCACCAAAATCAAACATGCACAGCTGTTTAGCTGCAATGCCATGGCTATGCTTCAAGAGGATGCTAATATGTTAACGTCCTGTTTTCTCCTCACAGCAAGAGCAAGAGTGCTAGGGAGCTGACAATAGTGAAATAATCAAGCAGCACTCCATGACTAACACAGACATGGTCATTGAGTGGGTGTGTGGAGTTTGAAGTCCCGCTCATCCTGTTTAACTTTTCCTGGGGCCCTTCAGACAAATTAATCCATGGAAGACAAAAAAACAGCTTCTTAAAGCATGCGTGAGAGTATGGGATGCCTAGATACATCCTCATTTCTTTCTTTATTTAAAATGACCTTTCAGAACTGGAACAGAGTTCGCTCTTGTCAGTGTGAAGTGTTTAAATGTTTGAAGATGTAGGAGGGGAGAGCAGCAGTAACCAAGCCCAAAAGGGAAAAGAGAGAGAGAAATCATAAGAAAAAAAGAAATCAAGTGGCTGTAGGGAGAGCAAGGCAGTAAATGAAGCAGAACAGGTTAGATGTGTTGATAGGTTTTTGTCCTCATTAAAAAAATCCAAGTTCTTGACTTCTGAACCACCTCATTTGTATTCTGTGGCAGTTTCTTCCATACAGATTTGGACTGGAGAATTGGCAAAGAATGTAGTGGTGAAGTGAGAGTTTCTTTCCTAAATTCCCGAAGAAGAACATTTGGCTCTATTTTCAACCAAGCCAGATTATTCAATCTAAATCAAAAGAAGGATGACCAGAAGGACAGACATACTTCTATTTACAAAATGAGCCTTAAAATAAATGAATGCTATTTAACCACAGTTGTTATAAGAATATAAGGCTGATAAAATAAGTAATTTTATTTATTTTTTACCCATATCCATAATATACATCAAATAGGTAGGTGAAATGACATGTCAAGCAATTCACAGCAGTGTCCTGCTAGTGAGGCATGCTATTCTTCATCTAAAACTCTTTATAAAGGTGAAGGGTGTAATATTTGCACCAAAGCGGCATTAAACAGAATTGGAAAAATAATGTCATTGACATTGATAGAACAAACAGATTGTCCTAGCCAAAACTCAGGATTTTGAAATAAACAGAGCAAAGGTGAAGGTGCCATACATTTGCTCTCCTCAGGGGAATCAACTGGAATGGTTTAATATATCTGCATATTAACATGGGATAGGAAAAAGCATTTTAATCCTGTAAAAATGACACAACATTTCCTAATTCTTGCATAGTTCATAGTTCATAGTTATTATACTGTACATACAGTTATTATAACCACTTATTCATTTAGAGATACAGGGAATACTTGTACAATACAATAAATAAATGCATAAAAATAAACAGTGATTGGAGAAAAACTTAAAAAGAAATTGTGACAAGTTATGTCACATTAAATATACACTTACAGTATATGCATTCAAATCAATTTGAACCTAAAATCACAAAAATTATTATTTGTCAATTACTCAAAATCACTCCAGCTAGAAATATAATGTATTGATTTGTGCACACTGTGCTTTTACACACTTCCTCTCTTTTAGATGACATGCAGTGAGAATGTTAATGCATTATCTCCTCAGGCTGAGATCAGAGCAGGCTTTCCTCACCCCCTTTGAACTTCCTTTTGTTTGCTCTCACAGTCATCAGGGTTCCCAGCCATACAACAGGAAAAGTTATCTGGATGGATGCTGTCAGCAACAGATCCTCAGATCTTTCTGTGTCCCCCATAACAGAAACAAAAAATCACTTTAAGCACATGCGCACACACTTTTGGCTCACAAACAATGATGTTTACACATGCTTCCTCATCCTGCCAGCATAAGTATGTGAGAACAGTTTGTATCTGGGAATTTTAGATTCCTTACAGTTAAATTCACACAGTTTAAAATAGAGATGAAGAAAGACAGGATTAGAATGTTTTAAAATGTCCCATCTCAGAATGAGTCAGAGGTACGGAGTGTTTGGGATGGATACAGAACACAACAAAGCCATAAACTTTGGCACAGGGCGGCACAGCTTGAATTTGTTTGGCACAAAAATGTATGATCAAAGGGCATTCGTTTTGTTATTCTAAATGTGTTTAACTTAAAGGTGAAGTAAGTGATGTTATTGAGAGTTATAAGTAAGCCATTCGTTGGTTGATTTTCCCAAAAATGGAAACAATGTGGCTCTGAACATTGCTCTGTTTGTTCGAGCATACTGACCAGCCAGACGTAAGCAACAGTGGCTAAACCAAAATCATACACTTGTGGTGAGACTATCTGTTTGTCGGCCTTTGGCAAATAAAGGGAGAGTTCAGGAAACCTGTTTGGAAACAGTCATACGTTTTTGCAATTCAGTTTGGTGCTGCTATAGGTACAGACATTACACACTTTATCATTAACTTGTTTGAACAGTTTAAATTTGACATTTTCCTCCATTACGTGCTGAGTGCAATATACAATATTAATATAGTCATACTAGCCATAAACTATTAGGGGAAACCAGAGCTAGTTGTCACCTTTTTTACTCCAGTGAATATTTCACAGGTTTTATTTTTGAAAGTAAGTTTCTACATAGCCACATACTGTATGTTAAAGTGTTGGCTACAAAAAAAATAATAAAAAAAAATAAGGAAAACTATTAAGATGCACAAAAGTATTCATTAAACAACAAAACTGGTAACATGGTAACATGCAAAATGGTCAAAACATTTTGGCCAACAAATAACATAGTAAATTGTATACATTTATGACTTTTAAAACACATGCGACAACCTGCCCAGATAAAACCTGACTTTCATGAAAAATACCTTTGTCTTAAGAAAACATGTAATCCTTTCTGTAAAAATGTGTCTTCATAATATACTTGACCCTTGCCTTATAATTGTGTGGTTTGATTATGTTAGTTTCTATACCCAAGAGCTATAACAAAAATAAAGTACATTTTCACTATCATCACATTTTTGTTATAACTCTTGGGAAAAGAAACTAACATAATCAAACCCCACTGGTGTGCATTTAGTGAATTCTGAATTCTTTGAACAAGTTGTTTGAAACCAACATGTAAAACAAATAAAACAAAAAAAGGTTTGCGCAATTGGACCTTTAACTCAAAATCTTATCATTACTGAGATAAAGCCTTTGTGACAGCTTCCCCATTATCTCAGGACTTGGGGAGTTTGTAGATCAAAACTTAAAACACTAGCACTTTCAGTCAACAAAACACAAACCTACATGAAGTGCCCTGTGACTGAGAAAGAATATGACACACACATAGAAAAAGGCCAAGGTGACAAATGTGAACATATAAGGCAACTCATGAGATATGACAGTGTGAGTTAATTATGTATGCTTCATCATGTCGCCTGTGACAAAAACAGCAGGGACCGTGGCTGGCAGACCCAGATGCAGCACTCTTTATCATGCCCGCTGTGTCATTCTAACACCACCATTACAAACACAAAACACCACTCCAGCCTCACATTTGCATTAACCTTGATTATTAACACAGTTCATGTGCTTAAAGCTGAAGTGTGTTGTTTTTTTCAGTGTTTAAATACTTTCTCTTATTCAAGCTTAACATGCAGAGACAACTAGAAGTATCCATTTGTTTGTAGATTTCCCTGAAAAGTGTAAACAGTGGCTTGTTGGCACTTTCAAAACATTGTTCTGTTTGATTGAGCATCCCAACCAGCCTGGTGTAACAGTAGCTGCAACTGGTACATGATAGCTGTGCAGTATGTAAGCCTCACTTTCCTGGCTTTAATAGAAGCAATAATGGGATTTTCCTCTTATGTCAAATTCTGGGATACCTCCAATGTACGAGCGCAAATATGCAAACGCGAAGGAAAGTCGATATTTTACATTGTTGTGAATAAATGGGTATAGTTTATAGTTTATGTGCTTTTCCCACTATACTCCCAGAAATGTTGAATTTTTCCGCTGTGTTAACTTGTTGTTGGGCTCCATCCGATGGTGTTTGTTATCCGATTTGTTCACGCACATGAGCACTCCTTAAACACCTGTAAGAATGCTGCTTATGCCTTTACATGGCCACATAAGCCACGTTCTCTTGGAGAAACCAAGGTGTGTTATACAGCTTTCTCTTAATCCCTGAAGCGTTTTAAGGAAATTGGCGTTCTCATTTACATGATGTTTCAGAACGCCATTTAATCCAAAAACTCTGGAACACACCTTTTTCTTAAGTGGTTATTGTCTCAACCAATGGCATAAGTTTGGGGCGGGACAATCTTTTTGTCTGTCCAATGGCAGATGGGGGGGGGGTGTCAAAATTCCTTTTGGTGACACCAGTGGTCCAGAAATTACACACTTCAGCTTAAACTTGAGCACAATCATCTAAATTGTCTAAACAATCAAAACTTTTTAAAGTCAACCAGGTGAAACAGTATCAGTTTGAGTGTCAGTCTGATGAAAAACTGTATTCAAGCTTGCTTTTGTTTTCCTTAATTTTTACCATGACATATTGGCTTAATTATTCATATCACATCTTACCTACCGCTGTTATTTCATTCGGCATAGATAGATCATGACTGCAGTTCACTCTCAGATGCCACCTGGTTTAAACAACTGCTGTGCTTGAGTAGAAAAAGAGATTTTGATTGGTGTGACTTCAGGCTCTTCATTCGAGAAACTGCTGTGCAGTAATTAGTCCTTTGCAATAATATCAGACAAGCAAGCATCCCACAGAGTGTCACTGCTGTGACAGCATATAAACACTAAAAATAATAGCATCACAACATATTAACCAAATAATTTGAATTTATTTGTTACAGTTAGATTAATTATTTAACAGCTAAAATGTCTTAATGAAAATGTAAAATTGCAAGTTTCTCTGAGGTTTAGGTTTAGGGGTAGGGTTAGGGGAAAGTGTAATTACAACAGAAATCTATGGAAATTTCTTACCATCGGAGGAAAAACACACATGTGAATGTGTGTTAAAGAGATAGTTCACCCAATAATGCTAATTCTGTCATCATTTACTCAAAACTATGTTGTTTCAAAACTGTATGAATTTCTATTTTCCGTGGAACACCAAAGGAGATGATTGGTAGGTATGTTAGTATCAGTCACCATTCACTTTCATTGCATCATTTTTATTTATTTGTTTCCATACAATGTCATTCTACTTAGCTCCTTTTGTGCTCCATGGAGGAAATAAATTAATATGGGTTTGGAACCACTTCAGGGTGAGTCAGTGACAGAATTTTTATTTTGGGTGAACTACCCTTTTAAGGAACCAACCTTTGAGGGTCTTGTGAAGGGTTAAAAGCTTTATTTTGATAAACTGCCTGTGCAGTCCCTGTGTAGAAGCAACTTTCTCTTGTCACTTTAATATTTCAGCCCGGCACTGTGAGGCAGCGACAGCATGTCTGAGGCGAGCATGCCAATTACACTAACACTGACTATTCTCTATGATATGCCACAGAGTCTTTCATCACTGATGCATTCTGAAGCAAATTATAGATTTTACAACAAAGTTAACTCGAGAGCTGTCAACCAGATCAACCTCCCTTGCCACATTTAGTCACTTTTTCCATTGAGCGTCCATCAAATATACACGCTCAATCTGTCTCTGATAGATTAAAGGAAGGTTGGCTGCTTGAGAACAGATCGGGCTGTGGGCAAGTTGAAAAGACTATCTGCTCTTCACATTAAAACTTTGCAATAAACACCAGAGGCTCTATGCTAAAACCATTAAAATTATATAAGGCCTCTGCACTTGCTAAAAGCACTTACGTAGCTAAAACAAACCATAAGGATCTTGGGAGTGTTTGGGCGTCCTATATTTCCTTGGTTCTTTGTGGAAAGTGAAATGTTTGGTGGCAAAATGGACACATGCGTAAGCACACAAGTTTATACTACCAAGAGGTCAAGGTTTGCCTGGTTAACATGGCCTAGTGAACCTCTGCTGGTAGATGTCATAACTACACCATCTAACTACAAAAAGCATCTTTCTCCAATAACGGCCATTCAAACATATCCATGTCTTGTGACAAAATATTTTTTTGCTAGCAACATGTAAATCTCAGATATTTCGTTATACTATAGTAGGTTTTTTGGAAGTTACCAAATTTTGGATGGCTCTTAAAGGAATGTTCTGGCTTCAATACAAGTTAAGCTCATTCGACAGCATTTGGGGCATAATGATGATTACCACAAAAAATTTAAAAAATAATAATTATAAAAAGTAGAAATCGAGGTTACAGTGAGGCAATTACAATGGAAGTCAATGGGGACAATTTTTGGAGGTTTTAAAGGCAGTTTATAATTTTACAAAGCACTTGCATTAATTATTCTGTTTAAACTTGTGTCTTATTTGAGCTGTTAAGTTTTTCTAATCGTCGCTTACCAGGATTACATCACGTCGTCATGGCAACAAAGTTGTAAAATTTTAGATACTTTTTCACAGAAAAGGTTAGTGAGCAAAATAATCACACTAAAATCATGTTTACATGCATATTGTTTAAGTTTTTTTTGCTATACTTTTGAAATGGAGAGCATTGCAACATTTCACTCATAGTGAAAACGTGACTCAATATTATTTTTGCCCTATTCATTTGTAATGTAAGTGCCTCATTGTTACCAATATTTTGGCTTTTTTTTTAAAGAAAAGAAGGAACAAGACGGAAAATTTTATCAACATTATACTGCAAATGCTGCCGATTAAGTTTAACTTGTATTGAACCCGGAATATTCCTTTAAACCATTAAATGAACTTAGAATATTCCTGTCTACTGCCTTTGTGTTTCGGACAGTGCGTCCCTTTCAAGGCAAGTCAGTCCACTCGGCAGCCATTTTGGGGATGGGCAGTTATTTTCTATAGATACATGCAGGATACAGACAGGGCTGGATTTGTAATCTGGCATACCAGGCATTTTCCTGGTGGGTAGACACACTTTGGGGCCGACCAGGTGTGGACTGGCCATAGGAAGATCTAGGTGGACCGGCCACGAAATGGGCCACGATAAGCTGAAATGAGCCACCGCATTATGTAGAATGGGCTACAAAACGGCACCGCTATATCCCTAAGGAGGCAGCGATATGCAGAAAAGAGACTTTTTCAGACTAGTCAAGTTAATTTGCATGCATATTCTACCAAGCAAACCTACAAGGTTGGCAACAAAATAGCATAACATAGACATTCAATGGGCGGTACACCGGCAAAGAGGCCTGAGGCTCTGAGGATTTAATGAATGTCTATGAAGGAGATGCTTCAGCGTGATGAATAAACTGCTTTGTGAGGAAACAGCTAATCAATTAATGAATTGACCATCAGTCCAATCATCTCCAACATGTTTAACACTAAACAATCCTTTTGGAATGAACTATGTGTGGAGTTTACTACAACACAATAGCTGTTTTATAAGAGAAAACAGACAGTTTTGCGACAGGTAGGTTTCAGTTCATGGCTCTCCCCATTCATTTGTATGGTATCCCCAAACGATGACTAGCCATTGTAACATGCTGGTTGACTGTTACGCTCTCTACTTTGGTAAAAACGCAGAGGTTGTTATCTCAGTATAAAAGATCTCTGGCAGAACTGAGTGAAAGGATATTATAGATATTATAGTCCTCCTTGAATGGTACACAGAATATACACTCACCTAAAGGATTATTAGGAACACCATACTAATACTGTGTTTGACCCCCTTTCGCCTTCAGAACTGCCTTAATTCTACGTGGCATTGATTCAACAAGGTGCTGAAAGCATTCTTTAGAAATGTTGGCCCATATTGATAGGATAGCATCTTGCAGTTGATGGAGATTTGTGGGATGCACATCCAGGGCACGAAGCTCCCGTTCCACCACATCCCAAAGATGCTCTATTGGGTTGAGATCTGGTGACTGTGGGGGCCATTTTAGTACAGTGAACTCATTGTCATGTTCAAGAAACCAATTTGAAATGATTCGAGCTTTGTGACATGGTGCATTATCCTGCTGGAAGTAGCCATCAGAGGATGGGTACATGGTGGCCATAAAGGGATGGACATGGTCAGAAACAATGCTCAGGTAGGCCGTGGCATTTAAACGATGCCCAATTGGCACTAAGGGGCCTAAAGTGTGCCAAGAAAACATCCCCCACACCATTACACCACCACCACCAGCCTGCACAGTGGTAACAAGGCATGATGGATCCATGTTCTCATTCTGTTTACGCCAAATTCTGACTCTACCATCTGAACGTCTCAACAGAAATCGAGACTCATCAGACCAGGCAACATTTTTCCAGTCTTCAACTGTCCAATTTTGGTGAGCTCTTGCAAATTGTAGCCTCTTTTTCCTATTTGTAGTGGAGATGAGTGGTACCCGGTGGGGTCTTCTGCTGTTGTAGCCCATCCGCCTCAAGGTTGTGCGTGTTGTGGCTTCACAAATGCTTTGCTGCATACCTCGGTTGTAACGAGTGGTTATTTCAGTCAAAGTTGCTCTTCTATCAGCTTGAATCAGTCGGCCCATTCTCCTCTGACCTCTAGCATCAACGAGGCATTTTCGCCCACAGAACTGCCGCATACTGGATGTTTTTCCCTTTTCACACCATTCTTTGTAAACCCTAGAAATGGTTGTGCGTGAAAATCCCAGTAACTGAGCAGACTGTGAAATACTCAGACCGGCCCGTCTGGCACCAACAACCATGCCACGCTCAAAATTGCTTAAAACACCTTTCTTTCCCATTCTGACATTCAGTTTGGAGTTCAGGAGATTGTCTTGACCAGGACCACACCTCTAAATGCATTGAAGCAACTGCCATGTGATTGGTTGATTAGATAATTGCATTAATGAGAAATTGAACAGGTGTTCCTAATAATCCTTTATGTGAGTGTACATGTTCCAGACAGTTCTACCAATGTGTAAATTGATCAGACTTCATCCAGTGGGCCTTGTATATGTATGAGAGTCAAATGTAATAAAAAAAGAAAAAAAAAGATGAGGGGAGAATATTCCAGACAGAGAGAAACAGCCTCTCTCTCTAATGCACATGCACACACAAGACAGCAGCTGATGTGTATGCACACCTCCAATGCTGGCCACTTGCCTCTGCAAAGCTTTGCCTCATAAATCTTGCACCTAAGGTATTCCTCATGCCCTGGAATAACAGGAATTTCTGACCTTTTAGCTTCGGTTCATGTATACATTACAGACTGTGTGGGCAGGGTGCAGTGTGCTTTAAGCCTATGAAATAAATGAAAAGCCTATGTGTTTCTGAGGTCATCTTAAAAGTTAAAAATGAACTTAGAGCAGATATACAGATGTAAAGTTGACAGCCTTTCTCTTCTGGGAAATCATTATTGACTTACCTTACATGACGCAGATTTTTGTTCAATAAAATGCTCTCTAGAATGTGAACGTCCATTCCCCTAAAACCACCTGCAACCTAGTAACATGTAGAAAATATGGTTTAAGGCTGTGATGTAACTAAAGCCTATTTACTATATATATATATATATATATATATATATATATATATATACATATAAAATGGATAAGCTCTTCTATTAATCCCGCCCCAACTTCCTGTTTCAATGGGGTTTTTTATGTTATAAGTAGTAGTATGAGTAGTATATAGTGTGCCATTCTGAATTTGTCATTCAGAACATTATTCTTTGTGTTTTATTACCCTGGCATTAGATAAAAAAGAAAGAAAAGGTCAACATAGCTGCAATGGGGTTTCAAGTACAGCTGCTGAGGGAGTGACAGTAAATTTGGCATCTTTCTCTCTTCTGACTGCCATAATCCATCTCTCTCTCATTTGTACCCTCTTTTGGAAATTAGTGGAAATGTAAAAGTGATTAATTCAGAAAGGAAGCAAATAGGAACACATTTGCTATGGCTATGGTCTTTTACCTCTACAGAAGTTTAACCCACTACAGTTACTTGCATGTTCCAAAACCTGTAAATGTAAAAAGGGTCCAAAGGAAATCTATCAATATGGGAAAGAAAACTGTAGGGTACAACTAAAGGGGCTAAATACCCGGGGTAAAAGGCACATTCAATTTTATTTTCTCCTAAAACACTAAATAGTACCAGAAAACACCAAATCTAAACACCTGTTTGTCACTAAACACTGCAAAATTTTCCGGATCCATGAGATCATTGCATTCAATGTGTAAAGGTTGATTTTGAGGGAATTTGGTCTAATATTTAATGATTTTTAAAATTTTGCTAATTTATGCAGCTAAAAAATAAATACTTCTTTGACATTTTCAGATTTTTTACAACTGTCCAATTAGTGAAAAGATAGTATTTGGGGTAAAAGCCCCTCTTTTACAGGGCTAAAGGCTCCCATTATACATTAAGTGGGGAGAAAATATTTATTATGAAAAATATTCAAATTGGGCTCACAGTGACTGATCCAATCATAACTGAGATTAATTTGTTTATAGAATAATTAAAATGTTATGAAATGCCAAATTTGATTAAAATTAACAGGAAATGGTTAACTCTTGTCTTAAGTGGTTATTTTGAATAAATATTATCTTAATTTGTTCCGCAAAAAAACAAAAAACATTTTGCTGTATCAAAATAACATGTATTATTTAACAAATTTTACCCAATAACTATTTGTACCTATATTGTACTAAAACTATTTCTACCTATTTGTAGAACTACTATCTACATGACATCACATCTAACCCCCTAGACACCTCTTACCCCTAGTGTACACCTCACCACCTTTTTAAAAAACTTTTTTATTCAAAACAACCTTCTTTAAATATTTATTTCAAACTTGTTATATTGCTCCATCAATATTCAATGTTATAATGTTTCTATTTTTTCCTATCTTGATAATTTTGTGACCAGAAAAAAGCTTATTCTCCTTAAGATGTGCCTTTTTAACCCCATTGTACCCTACTTGTCAAGTGATTTCATTGGGTCTTTAAACACACAAACACTTTCCCACACTCACAGACATGATAAAACACACACTGGGCATGATTAACTTCCATCAGGCCTGGTTGGCACTGGAGGAGCATCCAGGATGTAAACACAAACTGCCACTGTTGGAAAATGACTGAGAAAAACAACAGCTTTTTACACCTCTGAGAAATATAGATGCCGTCTGTGGACAGGTTTGCTCAGAAACACAGATGAAATTCTTCAAAAAAAATGACAGCTCTACACTGCGAGGACTCAGGTCAGAAAATGGTCACTTCCGTGATATATGGAGCACAACTTTTTGAATGAGCTGGAAAGAAAGGCATAGCTTGAGGTCTGGGTTGTTTTTTTCACAGTTTGAGGTTTGTCGAATCTGACATTCAACTCCCTTTATATGAACCCAAAGCCATAGGGCTGATGGGAATAAAATGTGAAACATCGTTTGTTCCAGCCTCAGAGGGTGAGAACATATATGAGAGCTTGAGAGCTGTCAAATAGAAATTAGGGTTATTCCCCGGTGTGATTGTGAGTTTGCGAGTCCCTCCAAATCTTACAAGAGTGTCATGGGTGAAAACATAGAGAGAGTCTAAATAGTGCTTGTAAAATGGGTGTGCCCAAAATTTTGTGAGCAGTATATAGATTTACAAAAACATTTCACAAAAGGTTGGAACCCCTACTGCAAAAATCAGCTTTAGGCCAGCATGAATTTCCATGCTACTTTATGCTGGTTTGGTGGTGTTGGTGTAGCTGGTGGATTAGCACAGCCATGATGTTCACATTTGACTTTAGCTGGTGAAACTGGTATACAGTACGTATACAGTATGTATTCTTGCTGTTTAAGTCAAAGGGATAGTTTACCCAAATATGAAAATTCTATCATAATTTATTGACCCTCATTTTGTTTCAAACCCTTAAGACTGTTTTCTTTTGTGGAACATAAAAGACGACGTTATCCTCATTCACCATTCAAAATACTGAAAATACTAATGCAAAGAAATTGTACAGTATGGTAGACATTTTGGTTCCCAGAATGTTCTAGGAACATTAGTTTATGGTTATAAAAACTAAAACCTTTCCTGGTACAGTAACCCCCAAGACAGCAGTTAATCATTGTGAGCCCGACAAACTGCTACAATCTCAGGCACTTAGAGGCAGAGGCAACAATAATTATGACAAGGCAAGGCAATATTATAGCCGACAAAACGTGCCTTCATTCCCATTAGGAAGGGAGGTGGGAGGGTTGTACAGAACAGATCCCTTCTAAACACATCAGTAGCCAGTGGAGAGATAAGGGTTGTGTATATGTCACGGCTCCAGTGAGTTTGTCAGTTTGGTCTATGTGATTTGTTATTCTCTCTCCTTCATGTCTCGTAGGTGCTGCCGACATGCATGATCAGTATTTCCATGAGTACATTGATTGTTCCCAGGGGAACATTGATCATGTCACTAATTAGCGTGCTAGCAGCATCTGGTTCTCCACTGATTCACTCCCTACTTAATCCCTTCATGTTCTCAGTATAATTGCTAGATTATTGTTTGATGTGAAGTACTTACCTCATTCTTCTGCCTAGTTGGACCTGTCTCGAGTGTGGTTGCCTTCCAGTTTGCTGAACTCTTGTTCTCTATGCTCACGAGTCTTCAACAAGTGATTCCTCGTCTCTGCTCGCCTGTCGGGAGAGCTATTGGCTTCCAGACTGCTGGGTGCTGTTCTCTCCACCTCACTACACTTCAGCTGAGGATTCCTATGAATATGCTCCTGATTTCAACAATGCACACATTCACTTATGAACAAACTATTCATGGATTTGCCCATTGCGTGGCCATGGCATGCACACATCCACAAACTACCCCCCACTATTGCAGCCTGTTCCAGGATCCTCAGTCTTAACCAGCACAGTTGAAGTGAATATTTATTTTTAATAATTCCTTTGAACTGTTCCTTTGCTCTTTGGTCTCTTTGTCTCACTCTCACTCTCTGACAGAACATGAACCCAGTGTAGGAGTCTACACTTCACTCCACCCTCTCTCAGAAGGGAACTTTACTGGGATGTCAGCAGGATCAGATCTCTGCAGCTAACCGGGCTCTGGAGAAGATGGTGTCGCAGCTTGCTGAGCTCACCTCTGTCATTCAACAACTCTGCCTACCTTCTGATGTTGGTTTCCCAAGTTCCTGGGCACTCAGAGGCTCATATTCCTCCTCCAATATGAGTGTTTTCTGGTCAGGCGGGATCCTGTAGCATGTTCCCTATTCTTCATGTTACAGTCTTCCGCTTTCCCGTCAGAGTCAATGAAGGTGACTCAGACTATGCTATCGAGTTTCATAACCTGGCTGCTTCTTGTGAGTGGAATGACCAGGCCATGTGGAAGATGTTTCTGCATTGGCTTTCCGATGACATCAATGATGGAATCTATCCTTTGTGTCTGCCTCCACGCTTCAACTATTTGGCTATCCAAGGTGATCAACATCTGGCCCTACACCGACACCGCCGTCGGCGGCAATCGACACCTACCCGGGCGGCTGGCCATCCTACACGGTCCACTCCTTCGGCCAGGTCACCAGAATCACGGCCCGACACAGAGCCCATGCAAGTCAGGAGAACTCAGATTTCACATAAGGAGAAGCAGCAATGACTTGTTCATGGACTACGCTTTCATTGTTCATCTGGTTCCTGTCCAGAAAAAGACACGTCAGTAGGAAGGGGGTTACTGGCGAGTTCAACACCTTTGAACAAGCCCCCGGACTTTGTGCACTTCTCCTTGCCCAGCTGCAGTATGGATCTATCTTCCACAAGGTCTTAGCCCTGGTGGATACTGAGCTTTAGGGAACTTTATGGACATCAACTTGGTTTCCAAATGGCAGCTTCTTATGGTCCAATTGGATGGACCTGTCACCGCCCACACCCTCAGTGACATGCCCCTGTCCGTCATCACCTAGTCCACGAAGCCAGTCACCTTCGTCTCTGGAAATCATACAGAGCAGTTGTCCTTTTACTTGATTCAATCTCCATCGGCACAGGTTGTTTTGCAGCATCCTTGGATGGTAATGCACAACCCACACACAGACTGGTCAAACAACACTGTTCTTGCTAGGATTCCTTATTGTTTGTCGCAATGTCTTAACTCTGCTTTCTTCCCTGCCCAATCTTGTGTTTCGTTGCAGGATGAACTGGTGGATTTATACGGAGTACAATTGACATACCATGACTTGACGGTGGTGTTCAACCAGTCCCGTGCCATGACCCTTCCTCCTTATCGCATATGGTAAGTTTCTGCATTGTTTTACTCTTTAGATTCTGTAAAAGAAAACACTGCATACTTAATGCAAGAAATAAGGGAGACTGTGGACAATTGTATTACATTAAATTTCTTTAATCACAAATAAGCTAGAGTGAGGACATTTAGCACATGCTCAGTAAAGTTTTCTCTCTGCTTGAGAAAAATGTGACAGTTCCACATTTATGAGACATAAAAGTGGAGCAAAAATATGTCAAGTATAAGATTATTTTCTGGATGTCCACTATTTTTCTTCTTCTGTCTAAAGTTTTGATGCTTTATGAAAAAGGCTTTACAAATAAAATATGACTTGAGTTGAATTCAAACATTAGCTATAAAACAAAAATTATATGACTGAGTAGAAAGAATGGATGTGTGAAATAAGTTATGATCATTATTTCATAAAAGTATCTATTTAAAAAAATAGACTGTTTTTGACTTATCAATGGGGGCTTAGTTAGGGTGAAAAAAATATGATTAACGAGCATGGTCTTTTTTGTGACATTGGTTCACAAAGGGATGCTTGCTGGTTTAGCTAGGGACACCAAGAAACCAGCATTCAATTGTGGGGCAGACTGATCGCACAGTGAAAGTATGTAAAATTCTGTTGCTTAAATTGGTCTGAAATTTAAAAAAAATCTGGAAGTGTTGTTGAACATATGGGCACAGGTGAGCTCCATTTTCCCAGTGAAATGTCCACAGAGTGGCACAAAATGCAAGTTGCATTTTCTGTTGTAAATGATGTAATAGAGTTGACAGGAACACATATTTTATTAATTATACCCCCTACCCTAAACACCAGACCTGTCAGTGTACAAAAAATGGAATCGCAAACTTGGTATCGCATTCAACATTGTTTATATGAACACTTCCCAGATTTCATGGCCCCAGAACTCTTGTCTTGGAGACTGCTTGCAGAACACAATATCAGTAACACCAGAGGGAGAGGTAATCATGTTAGAATTGATACAGATATGACTGATGGACAGAGGCGGACTGGCCATCGGGAGGACCAGAACTTTTCCTGGTGGGCTGGTTGTGAAATGGGGCCTCCATGTGCCAAAGGGGGCCACGAAACTGGGCAGCAATATGCTGAAGGGGGCCATGTAACAAACCCCAGAGAAGCCAGATTCAAACTTGTGTCACCCACATAAGCACCACTACGCAACATGTCGGAGCATGTGCACTCACCGCTAGACACATCTCCAACCGGTGTCATTGTTTTCTTTTCAGCACAAGAAATCATTGGGAATACCATCATTTCCATTGCTCTCGCTATGAGTGATCTATCAAACAGCCCAATCAATGTTGTTTTACATCTGCCCTGCAGTAGGCACACACACTCTTTGCTAACATGATTTTGCAGCAGAAGACAACTGCACATTTTGTCATCCCACATTCCCAGCTGCCGCAGAACAGTACTGTGCCAAGCTTGATGCCCATGGGGCAAAGCTGAGCCTGGGGCTGACACTGCTTCCAGCTGGCCCTCCGGACTCTCCAAGATCATCCTCTAGCTCCTTCTCCAAACACACACACACAGCTAAAATGGGCATGGTGTCTGGCCCACACATGTTCAAGCTGTCACAACATGACATGTTTTGTTTTGGAATTGGAATATTGGGGGATTGTCCTTGTAATAAATGCACTGTAAGTCGCTTTGGATAAAAGCGTCTGCAAAATGCATAAATGTAAATGTAAAATGTAATAGGCACCTAAGAGGATAAAACAATGGACAGTTTGTGATGAAAATGCTTAACCAAATGGGTAGGTAAGCCTACTTTAACTAGCAGGTCTACAAGAGCTGAAAGCTTAGAAGAGCCAGTACTAAGACGATGAACTGAGCACATTTAACCCTTCACTCTCATACCTCTTTTGTGACCCCATTCCACACCCTGTACTTCATCCATTTTTTTGAGTTGTGCCCACACCTCTTTTTATACCTCAATCTTTCTCTTATAAATAGTTGACTAACAAACTTTGAGTGAAAGGTTACTGTGGCGTGGGGACGTGGTCGTGTGTCGGTCTGCGGGAGAGAGAGAGAGAGAGAGAGAGAGAGAGAGAGAGAGAGAGCGGTAAGGCTTGTCACCTGGTTTATAATCAACCCTAACACCTGTGTCTTGTTATAGATGCGGAGAGAGACATAAAAGGAACGTCAAGAGTCCAGAGAGGGAGAGAGAAACCTGAAGGCAGACATTGCTAATGTTTATTGTTTATATGTCCCTGTGTTGAGAGAGAGATCATTTACGGACATGTCCGTCATGTGTGTGTTTTGTCTTTTAGGTTTATCAATAAAATATAATTTATATTGTCAAGCCGGTTCTCACCTCCTCCTTTCCCTTAAATCACTTTACACTGGTGCCGAAGCCCGGGAAGGAGGAGGGATGCCCGTCGTGGAGTCTTCGACACTGCCATCCACCCAGGGGAGTACCGCTGCCATCCACCGGGGGAGGGAGTTACTTCCGTAACCTCTGTTCCCTGATGGAGGGAATGAGACTTTGTGTCGATGAAGTGACACTAGGGGTGACTCTTGGGAGCCCGAGACACCTCTGATCTTTGATAAAATGCCAATGGGAATTAGCGAGTGGTATTTGCATGCCACTCTCCCGAACATACGGGTATAAAGGAGCTGGTGTGCGAACCGGTCATTCAGACTTTGTGCTGAGGAGCCCAGAGAGAAGGTCCCGGCCATTTCAGCGGGTAGTCCAGCGTTGTGGCAGGAGGGACACGATGTCTCGTTCCCTCCATCAGGGAACGGAGGTTACGGAAGGACGTTCCCTATCTGTCACTCACCCGAAGTTGTGTCGATGAAGTGACACTAGGGGTCCCCTACAAAAACGCCACAACTAGCTAAACTGTGTTATGTGATTTGGCAGTGATAGATGGGCAGACTACTCTGTGCCTCGTAGCCACTGCACCAGGCCAACACGTAACATCCCCCAAAGCTGCTATGAGCGTCGAATGGCCCTTTGGGGGCCAGTCGACTGCCCCCAAAAAATAGGGGCAGGCTAACCCAGTCGTGCCCTTTCTCTTTTTTTACTTTTTCTCCCCAAAAGGAGTGAAAATTTGTCTACCGACTGTGACCACCTCACTCCCAAGGGGAAGACACCATAGAGAGGGGTATTTTGTGTGGAAATACTTCACATGGTCTTACAGACTCTTTTTCATCAGAAGTATGTCATATGGGGAAATTCCATGGTAGGTCCTACCCAACGAGAGGGGCCTTTGCCCAAGGAAGACGCGGTTTACCAACAGGGAAACGTTTTAGTGGAAGACATACACTACCGTTCAAAAGTTTGGGGTCACTTACTCATTCTTTATTTATTTATTTATTTCACATTTTAGAATAATAGTAGTCAGCAAAACTATGGAATAATAGAAATGGAAATATGGGAATTATTTTGTGACCAAAAAATCCAAAATAAATCCAAAACTATGTAATATTTTAGCATCTTCAAAGTAGTCACCCTTTGCCTAGATTTTGCAGACATGTACTCGTGACATTTTCTCAACCAACTTCTTGAGGAATCACCCCGGGATGCTTTTTAAACAGTATTGAAGGAGTTCCCATCTATGTTGGGCACTTATTGGCTTCTTTTCTTCATATTTTGATCCAAGTCATCCATTTCAAAAACTTTTTTTTTTTTTAGGAAATTTTAGATTTGTAATTAAATAAATGTATATGTTTTGGCAGAATAATATTTTGTCTGCAAAGTTAATTTCAAAATTTAAGCATACACCTTCAGATCAAAAGATTTTTAAGATCATGAGAAACATTTCAGACAAGTGACCCCAAACTTTTGAACGGTAGTGTATATCGCAAGGGGTTACCTAGGGGGAACCTGCACATGCGGAGCACCTACCCCAGGACAGGGCTTAGTTAGCATGTGTAATGAGCCGGCAGTGAGTTTCTCCAAAAACTCTTCTGCCACAGTGCTTTCACCACCTGATCCCTGAATGGAGTCATGGGAACCTTGGGCACATAGCCCAGTTGAGGTCTCAAGATCACGTTAGAGTAGCCCGGACCGAACTCCAGGCACGTTTCGCTGACAGAGAATGCTTGCAGGTCACCTACCCTCTTGATGGAAGTGAGCACAGTCAGGAGGACCTTTAAGGAGAGAGAGTCTTTAAAGAGAGTGCCTTAAGCTTATCTGACTCCAAAGGCTCAAAGGGGGCTTCCCGTAGACCACGAAGGACTACAGAGAGGTCCCATGAGGGAACAAGGCGCGGTCTGGAGGGATTCATTCTCCTGGTGGCTCTCAAGTAACTGATGATCAGGTCATGCTTCCCTAAGGACTGGAGGGGCTGACACAAGGAGCGTGAGGTCCAAGAACCAAGTCTGGGTGGGCCAGTAGGGTGCTACACGGGTCTACCTGCACCTGCCCAAATCGACTCCAAATCAGCTGGAACACCTGAGCGTGGAGTCTCCACTCTCCCCTGTGGGTAACAGCGCGTCCACTGTGGTGTTGAGGCCACCCGGGATGTGAGTGGCTCACAGCAATTTGAGGTGCTGCTGACTCTAGAAGAGGAGTCTGTGGGCGAGTTGTGACATACAATGGGAGCGTAACCCATCTTGAACCAAAATGTGCTTGCCCTGGGTCAACGGTCGGAATCAGTATTGTCAACAACTCGAGGCAGTTGATGTGACAACGCTGATGTGGGTCCATCCAGGTGCCCAGCGGCTGTGTGTCCGTTGCATACAACGCCCCAGCTTGTTTTGGAGGCGTCCGTCGTAACCACGACGTGCCTGGAGACCTAATCTAGGGGAACAACTGCCCGTAGAAATGTGAGTTTGGTCCAAGGGCTGAAGAGGTGGTGACAGACCAGTGTGATGGCCATGCGATGTGTCCCATGGTGCCATGCCCATCTCGAGTCTGGAGCCAGTGCTGAAGTGGTCTCATATGCATCAACTCGAGAGGTGTGGCCACTGCTGAGGATGCCATATGCCCCAGGAGGTTTCAGTGGAACCGCTGTTTTCTGTCTGAATGACTTCAAACAGGTCAGCACAGACAGTGTGTGCCCATTCGTGAGGCACGCCGTCATTGAGACTGAGTCCAACTCCAAGCAGAGAAAAGAGATGCTCTGAACCGGGAGGAGCTTGCTCTTTTCCTCACTGACCCGAAGCCCAGCCGGCTGAGGTGCATGAGCACTAGGTCCCTGTGTGCACACAACAAATCCCAAGAGTGAGCTAGGATTAGACAATCATCGAGATAGTTGAGGATGCGAATGCCCAGTTCCCTTAACGGGGCAAGAGCTGCCTCTGCGGCTTTTGTAAAGACGCGATGGAACAGGGAAAGGCCGAAAGGGAAGGCCTTGTACTGGTATGCCCGACCCTCGTAAATGGCAGGAAGGGTCTGTGGCAAGGTGGAATCGAGATGTATATGTACACTTCCTTCAGGTCTGCTGCCGCTAACCAATCTTGATGTCGGACGCTTGATAGAATGCATTTTTGCGTCCGGGTCCGCCATCATGACGGGTTGGAGAGTACAAGTCACACTTCCAAGCTCTGGACGAGGGGGACCAAGGGGACAATCTCATCAGACGTACCAGCGGGTGGGGCCTCGTGGCTGGGTGGAGCCTGAAGCGCCACGTTGAAGTGGTTTGAGCCCCGTGGCCGTGCTGAGTCGAGAGACATCGAAGCCCTTACCTGGCTCCTGATACCCACCAGAGGATCGGTCGGGGAGGGGGGAGGAGGTACATAGTCCCCACAGTCCGTCGAAACCATCCAGGTGTCAAGTCAGGTCAAGTCAATTTTATTTGTATAGCGCCTTTCACAACATTTCACAATCGTTTCAAAGCAGCTTTACAGAAGATCAGGCATTAACAGACGATAAAACTATAATGTATATTATGTCGATGAATCATCATTGTGTAATTAGATAAAAGTTATTAAATAATAATTGTATTAATAACCCCAGTGAGCAAGCTGAAAGCGACTGTGGCAAGGAACACAAAACTCCATAAGATGTTGATTAATGGAGAAAAATAACCTTTGGAGAAACCAGACTCACTGTGGGGGCCAGTTCCCCTCTGGCTAACATCATGAATATAATGTAAATATTATGTATAGTTAAAGTCATGGTTTAAAATGATCAAACTAAGTAAGTGTTAAAGGTCAGTGTTTAAACATCGATTTTGTTTGAACTGTAAGATTAATGACCAATGTCTTTTAAATCCATCCTGGCTTAACTGCAGAAGTTCACATAGATGCAGTTGTCCTTGTTATTTGGGTGATGTTACAAAGGCTTTTGTTGGCAATTGTTAGTCTATGCATTCCATTTCAAGATTGTAGTCTATCAATAGACTAAGGTGATGCAGGCAGAGATCAGGGATGTGAAACACAATTGAACCTGGCCGTTAATTTCGGTGAGGTTCGGTGTGGTCCATCCTAAATCCAAGGTTCAGACAATGGCATATGAAGTATCCCATGTCTTATGGTTGAAGTTGGCATCATTTCATCCTCTGAAGTCCATCATAATACACTGAAGTGATGTTTGGCTGGCACCGGCTGCATTTAGTCATCATCATTCAGCGACACGAAGCAGTGGAGTCAACACGAAGCAGGAATGGTGCTGGATCCAGCCAGTTCTGGTGACCTCAGGATAGGAGTCACGAGGTTGAGACATGGAAACAAATAAAATAATATTAGCATAGATGCTATTCAATTTATTGCAGAGTTATAAATCATGATCAATGCTTCTGGTTTCTGGTTCCGGCAGACCCAACTAAAGCAGCCTAATTGTGTGTTGGAGGATAAATTAGGTGTATGCCTGGGTAAATAGATGAGTCTTTAGTCTAGACTTAAACTGAGGGAGTGTGTCTGCATCTTGAACAGTGTTAGGGAGACTATTCCATAGTTTAGGAGCCAAATATGAAAAGGATCTTCCTCCTTTTGTGGATTTTGATATTCTAAGAACTATTAACAGGCCAGAATTTTGCGATAGTAATGAACGTGATGGAATATAGCGTAGTAGAAGGTCACTTAAGTACTGCAGAGCCAGACCATTCAAAGCTTTGTATGTAGTTAACAGAATTTTAAAATGAATACGGAATTTAACAGGTAGCCAATGCAACGATGATAAAATGGGGCTAATATGATCATATTTCTTGGTTCTCATAAGCACTGGCTGCTAGATTTTGAACCAATTTAAGTTTATTTATTGATCTTGCTGGACATCCTCCCAGTAATTACAATAATCTAGTCTTGAGGTCATGAACGCATGAATTAGTAACAGAGAGCATGTGCCTTTTAGCAATATTTCTTAGGTGGAAGAATACTGTTCTACAAACATTGGTAATCTGATTTTCAAAGGACAGATTGGTATCAAATATAACACCTAAGTTCTTCGCTGTTGAAGATGATGTAACAGTACATCCATTGAGAGTCAAATTATATTGTAGTGGCTTATTTTTAGAGTTTTTTGGTCCAATAATTAGTACCTCTGTTTTGTCAGAATTGAGTAGAAGGAAATTTCTGGCCTACACTCTGCTAATTTAGAGAATTGTGAAATCTCATCAGGTTTTGAAGAAATATAAAGTTGTGTATCGTCGGCATAGCAGTGGAAACTTATTCCATGATTCCTGATAATATCTCCCAGGGGAAGCATATACATGGAGAAAAGCAGAGGCCCTAAAACTGATCCCTGTGGCACTCCATATTTTACTTAGGTTTGGTTTGACAATTCCTCATTTACATAGACAATGTGGTAGTGGTAAACCATGCTAATGCAACTCCACAAATGCCAACACTCTAGCCTATTCAAGAGAATGTCATGATCTATTGTGTCGAATGCAGCACTAAAATCTAAAAGCACTAGAAGAGAAATGCAGCCGCAATCAGTTGATAAGAGCAAGTCATTTGTAACTCTGATAAGTGCAGTCTCTGTACTGTGATGAGGCCTAAATCCTGACCAGAATTCTTCATATATACTATTTCTCTGTAGAAATGAACATATTTGGGAGGATACTACCTTTTCTAGTATTTTGATATAAACGGGTGATTTGAAATTGTTCTTTAATTAGCCAGTTCTCCAGGATCAAGTTGTGGGTTCTTAATAAGCGGTTTGATAACTGCCATTTTAAAGTTTCTTAGGACATGTCGTAAGCATAGCGAGGATTTAATAATATTAAGAAGAGGTTCTGAAATTACAGGAGATACATCTTTTAAGAGCTTAGTTGGTATAGGATCTAACAAACATGTTGTGGCTTTTGTTTCGATAAGTTTTGTTAGCTCTTCATGACCTATGACAGAGAAGGATTGAAGTTGCACGTAACACTGTTTCTGAGGTGCTATGACAGATAATTGCATAATTCCAATTTTATTTCTGATTATTAAAATTTTATCTGTAAAGAAATTCATGAAGTCATTACTCTTGTGCTGCGACGTAATATCTGGTTCTGTTGAGGCTTTATACCTAACCAATTTAGCCACAGCACTGAATAAACATCTAGTATTGTTGTGGTTATTTTCTATGAGTTTACTAAAATATGCTGACCTGGCAACTTTTATTGACTGTCTGTATCTACAGACACTGTCCTTCCATGCACCACGAAATACTTCTAAGTTTGTATTTTTCCACATGCGCTCCATTTTTTGAGCTGCTCTCTTGAGAGCATGAGTGTGATCATTGTACCATGGTGCAGGGCTTATTTCTTTAATTTTCTTTAACCGAAGTGGGGCGAAAATATCAAGAGTGCTAGAGAAGACTGCATTTATATTTTTTGTTATTTCATCAAGTTCTTCTTGGCTTTGGGGTTTATTGAGTGTATGAGATAGATCTGGAAGATTATTAGTGAAGATATCTGTGGCACGGTGGAGGGCGGGGCCGGGTTGTGACTCAACACGCCCGGTCCCGAATTAGGCTAATTAAGCCTCAGAGAGGGTGGGCTGCCAGGGGCGGGAGAGTCCCCTGGCAGCGGCCCTAACCACTCCAGGCGGTTGGCCAGGAGCCCCTCCTCCCCTCGTGGTCGGCGGCCGTTCCTCCGCGTCCAGGCGGCTGGGCTCCTCTGTTCCCCGGCAGATGGCCGTGGCTGCTCTGCTGGGCAGTGGCGAGAACTCCGCTATGGCGTATCCCTCTTCCTTCCCGGATTTCAGCACCAATGTAGAACCGATCAAGTTCACGGGCAAGGAAGAGGCGAGAAACCGGCTTGACATATAAAATAAAAGGTTTAATGGAGAACTCAAAAGACAAACACATAAGACAATGGACATGTCCGTGAACGATCTCTCTCTCTCCCGCACGTCGTCCGCAATCGGCCTCCCACTCGGAGGCTTAATTAGCCTAATACGGGACCGGGCATGTTGAGTCATGACCCAGCCCCGCCCTCCACCGTGCCACACTATCTTTAGTGGTCGAAAGAATAGTTCTACCTGAATGATAGCGTTGTGTAGATTGAGTAACATTAGCTGATTTCAGCATACAAGAGATGAGGTAATGATTTGAAATGACATCGCTCTGCTGCAGAAATTCTATTTTATCAACATTAAAATCATGCTAATCCCAATGTATCATTTTCATTATTTATGTGAATGTTGAAGCCACCAACAATTAAATCTCTATCTACAGTAACTACAAGATCTGATAAAAAATGTGTTAATCCACCAAGGAAATCAGAATAAGGCCCAGGTGATCTATACATTGTAGCAAGGTCCAAAGACGACAATTTTTTATTTATATCTGACGATGTCACATTAAGCATTATTAGTTCAAAAGGTTTACATTTATATCCTGTCCTCTGAGTAACACCAAAAACTTCACTGTAAATTGTAGCAACACCTCATCCTCGACCCTTCAGACAAGGCTCATGTTTATAACAATAACCTGGGGGAGTAGATTCATTTAAACTAATATATTCATCCGGTTTAAGCCAGGTTTCAGTCAGACAGAGCGCATCCAATCTATGATCTGTAATCATTTCATTAATAATTAGTGCTTTGGTAGAAAGAGATCTAATGTTTAGTAGCCCTATTTTTATATGATGTGTATTTTTAATTTGTTTGTTTTGTTCAAGTTTGACCTTAATCAAATTTTTTCTAAATTATTAAGTGAGGGTATTGTGTTTGGCAGTTCGGGGAACAGACATGGTCTCTATGAGATATCTAGGTGATACAGTCTTTATATTTTGTAGTTTATGTGACCTGTGTGACGTCTCAAGGCAGCTAGCAGACGTTCAGATTAACCAGTTTGTCTGCTTCCTAACCTGGGCCCCAGTTAGTCAAATACTATCATTATTAAGACTATGAGCAAAATTGCTAGAGAGGAGAGCAGCACCATCTCTCTTTAGCAGGTCAGACACCACTTAGACATCCAGACATTCAGTGACACTAATCTACTATAAACCTCGTCACCACGATGAGCAGGGAGGTTATATGCTCTGGTCCCCTCCCTGCTCATCATGGTGACAAGGTTTATAGTAGATGTGGGCGTGTTTGTGCCACAGCTGGGCACGCAGGGGCGGGGGGTGCTGGCTCTGGAGTGCTGGACCTGGCAAAAATTAAATGGTGGAAGGTGGTCATAGTGATAGCTGTGCACACTGGATATGTGACCCAGGGAATAAGGAAACTGCTCTTCTGTTAAACTTTTGGGTACCGCAGCTGCTTGAGCGTGCAGCGAAATTAAGTGAAATGGGAACAAAAGATACTCCTATGGCCCTCTACCAGGGAATGGAGTTGTCTGTTCACCAGCTCCGGAGCAGCGGGTCTCCTGGTCCCTGGGTTGCCCGTCTCAGGGGTTGCTTCGAAGCCTTCTTCTTTGTTGTCAGCTGTGAGACGGGTGGCATCTGGTTCCTGCAGGGGGCTCGATGCCTGGGTGGGGCCGTGGGGCAGGGCCCCCGGGGCGGGCTGCAGCAGAGCCAGTGCAGTCTCCACTGGAGAACGCCCTTGGCGACGAGCAGACGGGGTGCGGGATCTTGAGCCACACCAGGGCAGGATGTGTTGGATGGTCTACGTCTGCTGCTTCTCTGTCAAGAACTGCTTGGCAAAGTCCTCGACAGTGTTGCCGAACAGGTCAGCCTGGGAAATTGGGACGTCAAGAAACCGTGCCTTGTCGGCCTCTCTCATCTCGACCAGGTTGGGCCAAATGTGGCACTCCTGGACCAACAAGGTGGACATCATCCCCCCGAGAGACCGCGCTGTGACCTTCGTAGCCCGGAGGGTGAGGTCGGTCACCGAGTGCAGTTCCTGCATCTATCCTGGGGTGGAACTACCCTCGTGCAGTTCTTTTAGCGCCTTGGCTTGGTGGACTTGCAGGAGAGCCATGGCATGCAGGGCGGAGGCGGATTGTCCAGCAGCACCGTAGGCTTCGGCCGTCATGGACAACGTTACCTACAGGCGCTAGACAGGAGGATCCTTATCCACTGGGGTCATCTCTGAGTAACCCTTGGCTGCCCCACCATCGAGGGTAATGAGGGCGAGGGAGCTGAAAGTTCGGGACCGGGCAGTAAAAGGTGCCATCCATGATCTTGACAGCTCCTCATGTACTTCCGGGAATGTGAGCGGTGCCGCGGGCCCAGGAACCAATCATCGAGCCACGAGGGTTCAGGGGAGAGCAGAGGGTTCCACTCTAGCTCGATGCTCGTGGCTTCCCGGGAAAGCATGTCCGCCATTTCCACGTCAGCCTGTGACTGGGCGATCACACCCAAAGGGGAAAGCCCAGCCGAAGTTTCCACCTCCGATGCTGCGCTTGAGAGCTTATCACCTTCACCGGCCCCGAACAAGAGGTCGAACTCACCCTGAGAGGAGCCGCCGGACTCATTCGGAAGCCCGATCGGGGCAAACGAGTGTGCTGGGGAATGGGAGGTCCGTGGAGATTTACCCGGGGGAGGTGATCCCATTGAGGTCCCAAAATCACCCCCATTGCTAGTTGCGCTGGCCTCAAACCCATAGGTAGAAGGTCCAAGGCAGAAAGCCGCTGGGGAGGCTTGCTTTCATATGAAGGCAAGCCGCGACCACAACGTTGCCATGGTCATGTTCTCGCCGTGATAACGACGTATGACGCATCCTCGAACAATGCACGAAAGACAGAGATTGTGGCCATCAGAAGGTAAGAGATAACAACCGCAACAAGGAATAACGCACAGACGGAAAGACACATCTTTAAAAAGACACTTCCATGTGTGCCGCTCTTTTAGAATATATACTTTTAGGATTTATAATATTTTAGAATATACTCTTTTAGTTTGTTCTGCCGAAGCACCCAAGGGCGATCTCTACATTGCACCAGTGCAGAGGGGGGAGAAGCCGCTGTAATGCGCCGTCAGAATCCAGCAGAGGTGAATGGAAGCCGTGGGAATTCAGCTCAATGAAAAGTGACCGCTTGCCTCCGTAGAGAAAATCTGAATGAGTAGTTTGCATGCCAGCTCCTTTATACCCGTATGTTCAGAGGAATGGCATACAAATACCACTCACCAATTCCCATTGGCCTTTTATCAAAGATCTGAGTTGTCTCGGGCTCCCAAGTGTGACCCCTAGTGCCACTTCATCGACACAACGTTGAGAGAGTGACAGATAGCAAACATAAATTCAGTGTTCTTTCTCACCAAAACCTATTATTTGAGACATACAGACTGGACATACTGGAGACAGACATTCTAGTTTTGTATGACATCTGGGTGAGATTTTGGGTGAACTATTCCTTTAAATGAAAACAGGAGAAGAAAATGTTTTGCTTTTAACAGTTCATTTTAATGACTAAACTCGAAGGTAGGGAAGGCACCTTGAATTTTCACACTGTTGCTTACAAGTGTGAGAAAAAAATTTGCCATTTCTTGTTGTTATGATTGGCAGCAGGCAGAGAGGTGACAACTGTACAGACTTGTCTAAAGATAGGAGGAAAGAGAAAGAAAAAGGGTAACAAGGGGTGTGTCACCAGATCTTTGCTCTAGAACATCTGTTCCTAACTTTCACACACACTTACACACACACGCACACTCCCAAATATACAGGTTTCCCAGCCTTTCGAAGCAAAGACCAATGAGTCACACATTTCCTCAAAGAGGAATCTCCACAGAAAGTCACTCCACAGATTGCACAAGATGATCGTTAACAGGAAAAGCTGAGAAACATGAGGATGATGAGGTGTTGATTAGGAGAGCAGCACAACTGTAGGAGTTGGAACACTGCTTTGTTGGCGCTGCGCATCATGATCGCATTGCCACCTCGGGTGTATATAATTTTTTTCAATAATTCAATGGTCCATCATCAATTGTTCCGCTTATACCACAGTTACCACAACTTAATACATTGTTACGGGTTTTATCTCAAGACATTTTCTAGTTTTAGCTACATTCTTCTGCCACTGATTCAGCGCCTTTCTCTGATACAACTCAAGTCTTCATTGCTAGTTCTAAAACGTCACTTCAGAACTAGAAACATAGGATTGCGAGGCTTGCACTGCTTTACTGGAGCACATACTGGAGTGATATGTTAGTGCATTTGTGCGTGTAAGAGTTTGTGTGTGAACTTGTTTTTGAGAGATCGAAAGAAAGAAGCTAAGAAACTGAGACAGATCACCTGTGGGATTACCTTTATTTGTTGCAGCTCTCATCAGAAGAAGCTTAAAAATCGTCAAGATGTAAGTTTAAGCACTTCTCAGCAACAGTGAGTGTCGCCATATTTCTGATGTAAACCTTAACAACTGTTTTCAACCCTACTGAGATGCAGGTGACTGACATGACGGCTCTATTTCTCACTCTTGAGTAAATGTGTGTATAATGCGTATATGTATAATTGTCCACATGTCTGCGTGAAAGCTTAAGAGACAGATAATATAGAAACTGTTAGCTTTGACACAGCTCAAGCCTTCGTTGCTAGTTCAAAAATGTCACGTTTGAAAATGTCATGTTAGAACTAGCAATGGAGGATGTGCTGCTTTTTGACATTGGAGTAACAAGGTAGAGTGTTTCTGTGTGTTTGTGTGTGTGTGTGCACGCAAGCAAAAGAGAGGGGCTGGGGTAGAGCTGTGCTTTCCATTATAGCTATGTGAGGCTGATTAGGGCGAAGTTTCACATATTAAAAGTTATTTTGGATAATAGAAACTGTTGTATTGAAGTCGTGGGGGGCAAAACGTGTCTCAATGAGTGGGGCGTGGGGGTGATGTTGGATAAGCGGGTATGCAAAACTAAATTTTGTGCCCCATGTATCTGTCAAGCAAGGCGGGGGATTTTTCCGGTGGGCTGATGCAGTTTGGGGCCAATCAGTGTGAGAGGACCACAAAATGGTGCCGCGATATGCAGAAAAGGACAGCGAGAATTTTTGATTTAATTTTATTTTCATTCTTTTAAGGGTAAAGTTGAAATAATTTTTTGTGATACCGAAGCGTGACATTGATACTGTACTTTCTTTTTTATTTAAGTGTTTTTAGGAAGCCACTAATTATAAAAGTCTAAATGAATTTAGCAAGCTAATCATTCAATATGCAGTTTGTTACCTACCAAAACTGAGGTTATGATACAGTTCAGAATGTCTGCAAATGAACTAATTTTAGTATATACAGCCTTATTGTAAAGTGTTACCTTAATTTCTATACACATACAGCTACATCTATATCTCAAATCTACCCAAGAGTGAAATATTTGTATCACAACCATGTACATTCCCATGATTTCACCAGAAATAAGGAACCAAAACTAGAACTGAAGACATAACTGCACCATAAATTTAATTCAAAAGTTGTGTGCACAGCAGTTTTAAAAATGGAACGACAATTTCCTCAGACCTGTGTAGTTCTCACAAAACTAAAGTTCTTTCTCTCAAACTAAAGTCATTATACAGCTGCTTTCATGCCAAGAGGCTACATCTGTATGGTGCCCTTTTATAATGCAACCATGCAAGAAGTCATTGTGTTTGTTTTTGTGTGTGTGAATGAGAACGACACGCTGTTTTACCATAAATGAATTGTTGTAGTTGTTACGGGTTGATCGAGGGAGAGAGAAAGGGTTGGAGCACGAAAGAAAGAATGAGAGATACTGAAAGAGAGAGAGAGAGAGAGAGAGAGAGAGAGAGAGAGAGAGAGAGAGAGAGAGAGTGAGAGAGAGTGAGTGGTGGACAAGATAGAAAGAGTGAATAGTGCAGGGAAGACTTTAAGACATCATTAGGGACCAGTGCAGGTCTTTAATGAGCAGGCTTGCAGTGGCCTTCCATCCACAATGGTGCCTGAAGGCTAGGGAAAGTGATTTGGCTGACTACTACGGTGCTCTGACAAGGACTGAAGTATTACCACATATTCCCCCTTGCAAGACAACATGTGGAGCTCAAAGGCACACGTTTACACACATTTAACTATTACATTCTGCCCAAGTACAAACAGACTATGAAACGTGCATTTACACAATGATCAAATAATGACCAATTTGCCTTGAGGCAAAATTTACAAAGAGACCACTTTTCATTCAGGCTCAGACCAGCTGTGTTCGGTTCCGAAACTCCAGGGACACACAGCCAGGACACATTCACATCACCATCTATGGGTTCTGTCAAGAAACCTGTGACAGGGAGGAGGGCGGGGCCGGGTCTTGATTCTATACACCCGGTCCCTTATCAGGCTAATCAAGCCTCCGAGAGGGATAAAGGCCAACTGCGGACGGCTGTGCAACAGAGAGAGAGAGCGTTTACGGGCAGCTGTCCGTCATATGTGTGTGTTTGTGTCTTTTGGTTTCAGTTTTATATTAAAACTATTATTTATATTGTCAATCCAGTTCTCGCCTCCTCCTTTACATTAACTCCCTTTACAAAACAATTTAGCATTTGATACTCTGGTCGGTTTCACCCATTGTTTAGTCTGCTGGGATTCAGACATGCTCATTGACCAAAGGCAATTCCTGATCGATCCACTCTCGTATCTTGTGTTTGCTGTATGAGTGAACGGTCAGATCAGGGGAAGGTTGTTGAACCCACACCTCCTATGGACATCAAGGAGACCCTGGGGCTGTCTGCACCATAAAAAAAGAGCTTGAAAGGAGGGAAGCCTAGGGTTTTAGCCTGGGGAACTTTTCTGACACTCAAAGGAATGTAAGGGATCATGAGATCTAAGCCATTCCCACCTGCATTCTACACATCCTTTCGAGTGTTTCATTGAAACACTAAGTCTGTCTACAATGAATACACTGAGCTTTGTTTAATGCAAGCAGGTTATGCAGGTCTACCAACACAGCCTCATGACATCTCCTAATAATTCATACAAGATGGTGAAATCATAAGATATCTTGTCTCGTACGAAAAGGTATGAATTTAAAACAGCAAGAATCAACAACCAGAATTTTTCATAGATGCAACACTGGCATTACATTTTAGTAAGCCTCTTGTCCAACACTTTATTTTAAGAAAGTAAACATCAGTGAACAAATTTGGTAACTGTTTGCATATTTATTTACGAAATACAAATGACTGATGTATGTAAATAACTTGTAATATGCTTCCCTTCTCTCAAACACTAATGTGTAAAATAAAAAATACTTTCCTACTCAAGTATGGTTAGGTTTAGGGTTTGTAAAGGGGTTAGACTTTATGGTGAGGTTTAGGTTTGGGTTGGGGTTAAACTTAGGTAAAATCTTCCAGACAACGTTTGCTGGTTCGTTTATTTTCCATTATGGTAGTTAAAGTCATAAATTCTGTATCAGCTAACTTGTCTTCAGCTCAGACACAAACAGACTTCCCTGATCAATCAGAATCTCTTTAGGGATGCTGAGCTTCAAAGTGATTCAGGACAATTTCAAGGATCACACCTGTTCTGAAACCTGGGAGATATATTGAACTGTTTCAAGCTACGAAAACAAGCACCAGATCCATCCAAGCCATAATTTTGTCCTTAAATGGGGTAGTTCAGCCTAAAATAAAATTCTGTCCTAATTTATTCACCCTGATATTGTTTGAAACCCATCTGACTTTAAAAGGAGATGCAAAATATCACCCTGTCACTAATCACCTTCAATGCATCTTGTTTCCATACAATGAAAGTGAATGGTGACTGAAGCTAACATTCTCTGTAACATCACCTTTTGTGTTCCATGGAAGAAAGTTCAAAGATATAAAGTTATTTTCAGATTTGTCAGATGATGATGGATACTGAGTTGGTAACCTGACTGTGGTGCAGAACTTCTCAATATACAACATTTCCATTCAAACATTCAAACGTGTTTACATTTTTTATTTTCTGGAGACTCAAAACCACAGTAAATCTGTTTTTTTTGTTTTTTTTTATCCAATTTTGTAGTTTTGAAATCTGTCTGAACTGTCAGACTGGAATTCAAGTAGTTTTTTTCGTCATTTGGTCCGTGACATGCATTTAGTATCATAAAAAATACACTGCAGTGTCTATGGGTAAAATATAGTAAAGCCTCCATCGCCTCAGGAGTTCAGAACCATGATGGACATGACATGAGCCAAGGTAAAATTTCCAGTTTTCTGCCTGCTCTTTCCACACTGACAGCTTGCCACTTTCATTTGTTGTAAAAGAAAGTCCCTTGACATTGTCATTGCTATAGCAACCATTACAGTTCTCAGAAATTGACCTTATGGCCAAAAAAACTATTTGCAACTGAACAGTGCATTTAGTCAGTCCTACCAGTTGGATTTGAAAATCACACTGAATATGTGTGCAGACTGAACAAAACCTTTAATGCTCTCTAATAACAGACTATCATTAATGGCAGGTGTCGATTATAATTCCACCTGTCCATGTGGTTGTACGTGTGTGTCGTTGCCTTGAGCAATGCTAATATGTAGCTGCCCAGAAAGCTCAAACTCAAATACATAGCTTCTATTTGCTGTGCTATTGTGGTGGAGAGTGAAGACTGACATATTGTATTTGAGTATACAATATATTTATACATACACAGAAAGATGGCAATACTGCTGAATTTTAATATTTGTGAGATAGACAGTCCGATTGAGGAAAGGTACATGCAGGTACTGGGGAACAGAGCAAGGGATTATATATAGATAGATATGAAAAAATCTCAGAGATAGATATGATGAGAGAGCAAGTGCAAATTCAGTCAAGAATATGAGGAAAAAGTTCAAAGGAAGAGAGAGAGAAGGGGTGAAAGACAGAGCTGCAAAGTGCTGAGAATGTCTGTGGTGGAGTCACTGGAGAGTACCGAGGGATTGAGGTGGAGTGATGTGCTGTCATATCCCACCATCTGTTCATCTCTCACTATCTCCCACCAGGTACCCTGAAACCTCTCTGTCAGCAAGAGAACAACAAAGTGTGTGTATGTGTGTGTATATATATATATATGTATATGCACTGATCAGCCACAAAAATTATAACCACCTACCTAATATTGTGTAGGACCCCTTGTGCCGCCAAAACAGCACCAACCTGCATCTCAGAATATTCTTCTCTCCACTGTAGTACAGAGCGGTTATCTGAGTTACCGTAGACTTTATCAGTTCGAACCAGTCTGGACATTCTCTGTTGACCTCTCTCATCAACAATCATGCCACGAGCCAAATCACTGAGATCAAATATTTCCCCATTCTGATGGTTGATGTGAACATTAACTGAAGCTCCTGACCTGTATCTGCATGATTTTATGCACTGCACTGCTATCATCATGTTCAATCATTATCATATATTATTATCATGTTGCAATCATGATTGGATGATTAGATAAATCGCATGGATGATTGTTTGTGCCAGATGGGCTGGTTTGAGTATTTCTGTAACTGCTGATTTCCTGGGATTTTCACACACAACAGTCTCTAGAATTTACTCTGAATGGTGCCCAAAACAAAATACATCCTGTGAGTGTCAGTTCTGTGGATGGAAACACCTTGTTGATGAGAAAGAATAGTGGTCGAACTGACAATGTCTATGGTATCTCAGATAACCGCTCTGTACAGTTGTGGTGAGAAGAATATCATCTCAAAATCCTATTGTGAGATGCGGTTTGGTGCTTATTTGGCGGCATGAGAGGGACCTACACAATATTCGGCAGATGGTTTTAATGTTTTGTCTGATCGGTGTATATGTATGTGTGTGTGTAAGACATACCCCGGTCAATATCAATCTAGATGAATGTGGTAGTGAAACCAGGCAGTGTTTCAAACACAGCGGAGCACTGACATCCATTTGATTGGTTGTTCTGCTCTTTCAAACCATCTAAAAGAAGTACACTATATTTGCCCTCCATTCTTCCTAGATGCCCTTCTACGCTGCAAAAATTATTTTCTTACTCAGTACTTTTGACTTATCTTCCAGCAATAACATCTAAACATGTCTAAAAAGACTTAAAGCAAGATACAATTACATAAGATTTTAAAGCTGAAGTGTGTCATTTCTGCACCACCGAACTGGGATGGATATGCCCTCATAACAAACAGAGCAATTTTTTATAGCACTGCTAGTTTTCAAGAAAATTAAGCTACGAATGGCTTAAATATAGGAGAATGTCTTGAAACACTGAATCAACATAAACCTCACACCTCTCATAAAAGAGTTCTCTAAAGACTTAAAAGGAATAGTTCACCCAAGAATAAAAATTCTCTCATCATTTACTCACCCTCATGTCATCCCAGATGTGTGTGACTTACTTTCTTCTGCTGCACACATACACAATTTTTTTTAGAAGAATATCTCAGCTCTGTATGTTCTCATAATTCAAGTGAACGGGTGCCAACATTTTAAAGCTCCAAAATCCACATAAGGGCAACATAAAAGTACTCCAGATGACTGTGTTCAGAAGCAATATGATAGGTGTGGGTGAGAAACAGATAAATATTAAAGTCCTTTTTCCTTCACTTTCTTCATGCATATTGCCCCCTACTGGGCAGGGAGGAGAATTTATGATAAAAAGGACTTAAATATTAATCTCTTTCACACCCACACCTATCATATCGCATCTGGATATATATAACACATGGATATAACCACTGGAGTCATATTGATGACTTTTGTGATCCTTTTATGTGGATTTTGGAGCTTAAAACATTTGGCACCCATTCACTTGTATTAAATGGACTTACAGAGCTGGAATATTCTTCTAAAAATCTTAAATTGTGTTCTACTGAAGAAAGAAAGTCATACACATCTGGGATGCCAAGATGTTGAGTACATTATGAGAGAATTTTCATTTTTGGGTGAATCTCATCAATATCAAGTAAATATGTATGGTTTAAGGGATGTGTAGCTATATTGGAAAACAAGACAAAAATACTTAATAAGAAAATATTGTTATGCAGTGTATTATATTTGAAATCTTAAATTCAACCATTTAAGAGATTCTCAACCTTGGAAGCCCTCAGAGATGTATCTTGTTTGTGGTACATTTCATTTTCTTTTTTTTCCCAAGCATATTTGTTTTATAGCAGCAGGGAATATAAACAAGCAGCTTCTCATGCTTGAAACGATACATGAAATGCAGGCTACAACATGACATGTGTAACTATAAACTCAACTCAATGAAAATTCAAAAGATTAATATGCAGTATCTCTGACTACCCTAAAAATGCTGGTACTGTTTGCTAGCACGTCTTGAGCGAAGTAGAACTCTTTGCATCAAAACCAAATACCAATACAATTTAGCAGAGCAGCGGAGATGATATTTGGTCTTTCAACAAAGTCAACCTTTGATGAGCTGCCGTGAGAAACATAAGTGGTACTCTCTTATAATAAAGGGTGCACATTAAGGTGTGCCCAAATGAGTTGTATTTCTTCTTGTTACAGAGTCTATAAAAATACTATTGACTAATGAGTAGAATAGTTTAAAAAAAAGTTATGGAATTATGATTTTGAGATCCAAAAATATACGCTCAATTCTGTTACAAGGTTGGGCATGGGATGGGAGCTCGGGGTCACCTAAAAAATTGGTTGCAGTCCTAAACAGGTTGTGAAACTCTGATTTAAATGGAAGAGCCTATACACATGATCACCTAATATAAAGGCCAAAGCTCAACTCCTCCATTAGATAAGCATCTGAATAGCATGGCGTTTGGGTTCAATGAGACACAAAGAATGCACTTGTTATTTTAATATGTTTATTAGAATATTAACATATTCATGAATATTAATGATTAGGCACACAATATGGAGGAATTAGAAAGGTATAAGTTAAATAGTTTGGTCCGCATGCCTGCCTAATACAAGACATCAGAAATTAATATTAACTTTAATAATAATAAAAAAACATGCTTGCATCATGTTGTAAGGGTTTAAAGTAATATAAATGGACATTGTTTAGATTTAGCTTTATGCATTTCTATATGTGTGTATGAATGCATCAGTATAGCATATGTGTAAGCAGGGAAATAAATGTCCTCAGTATGTCTGTATGCATCTGTGCATGAATAAAGTTTATTGTACATGTACTGATATGTGGCATCAATTACTTCTTTGTGCAGCTCTTGAGTGAGGCTAAATGTATTTTTGTTCAGTAGTGGTGCCCAGAGCTCCAATATTCTCTGTTCTTCTACAGATAAAAAGAACTGACATGAAGAACATCAGTACAAGTGTAGACATCAATAATTCATACCTCTAAACTCAGTACCTCAGCTATAAAGTCAAATGTACAACCTTCTAGGGTAAGAATGCCAATCTAACACAAGTTTCTACGTTATGTCGAATACAACTACATAGGCAGACAGAAGCGTATCTAAGATCAGTATTCTTATTTTCTTTTGCAAAAAGTTTCGGAGCCTAATTGAATTTCATGGCAAATCTCACAGACAGGGAGGAGAAAAACCTTCAGTAGAGTATCTCTCATGGCCAGTCATTAATTATCTTTGTACAATTGTGCATTAATTATGATTTATTTGCCTGTTTATATTCCAAGGTCTAGCCTCTTGAAGATCAAAGAACATTCTGTTAACAGTGTGGACATTTTTTGTGTGTTTATATACAGTAAGTAATAGAAATTGAGAATATCTGAAGGGACAAACTCTTTGTGTTTGCCTCTTTCTGCTGCTTTTTGTGGGCGATATGTAACTTTTTTTTATTTTAAGTTTAAATCTGAAGACTCTCATGAGAATCATTGTTTCTTTCCACCCTGACACAGTGTATCACAGAAAATTATATATTTTTCCAATATATAACATCTATACATCTTTTTGGTAACAATTTACAATAAGGTTTTATTCCCTAACATTAGTTAATGCAGTAGTTAGCATGAACACTTTTACAGCATTTATTATTCTTGGTTCTTGTTCATTTCTACATATGCTTACACTTTTTCCCACATTAAAAGTTGTAAATGTTAACATTAGTTAATGCAATATGAACTAACATAAACAAACAAAGAATAATAGTATTTTAATGAACATTATCCAAGATTAAAAAAATACTTTGTCAAATTAGTTTTTAAATATTTAGTTCATGACACCTAGCACATTAACTAATGTTAATGTAGATAACCATATTATGAAGTGTTAACATCTTTTTTTATGTGATTATCAAACTATAATATATTTTTTTACAGTTTTAGTATATTGCACAGTTATATAGTAGTATATTCTATAAAATTGTATAATAAAAAAAAATTAATAACCCTTTAACATCTATGCACTTTTCTTAGATAATAATAAAAATGCCTTAAGGCAAACTAAGAGTCTGAATGGACAATATGTTGCTATTCAGTTTTAGCTGAGCAATTTAGATTGACTTGAACTCCAAGGTTAATGTACTGTGTGATGGTCTCATAAAGTTCAAATAAAAAACAAACCCCTGTTGGGTGAATATCCCAGCATCGAAATCTAATAATCTAATCTCCATGAAGAGAACTAAAACAAACTCTCATTCAATGTCATTTAGATGTAGCTAATTTAATTAATGTACTCTCAAACATGGCTCAACTAAATTACCAATGCAAGACAAACCCTTTTTAGGCAAACCCTTTTTGTGATTAAAAATGCTAGTTCCTTCTAATGTCTCTTTCTAAAGTACCAAACAAACCTAAATTCTCAGTAAAGTTCGATTGATACTAGATAAGCAGCTATAAAACCAATGTCCATTTCTATTATCACCCTCTCAGCCATTCACAAGTTCCTTCGGTCATCAAAAGCTACTGGCGTAAAGCCCTCTAGGTGATAAAAAACCACCAATGCCCCACAAAAGCATGAAATGGCAGCAAGTTTTTTTTAATTGGAACATGCTTTTCCCTAGATTCTCCGTATTGACTCCATCCTGTGAGCCAGACAAGAGCCAATACGAGATCTAATAGACAAGGTCTAATCGATAACACTCAATTTTCAGATCTGATTCCAATCTAAAGCATCTTGTAAGGCAAACCTTTCATCATACGGCATGGCCAGATGCCATGAACAGCAGCATGTAACCTATTACTGTAGCCCTCAAAACAACTGGAGCTGCCCCAGTTAATCAATGGCTGGTCTGCACTCTCATGGACCTTTGTTGGCTACTATGTTGGCGCCTTTGTGTGATATTGTGATGTCATGCTACAATTGTAGTAACTCTCCTTGTTGATGCTTGAGGCTCTTATAACTAATGAAGGTTTGATACAAAGGTGACAATGATCAAAAAGTAAATAGACACAGTTAATTTGATTCAGTACTTCAATGTGCTTTAGAGTTAAAAAGGTAACAGTGAATGGCCATGTTATATTAACAGTGATGCCTTTGTGTGGATCTGAAAAGATACAGTGATTGGAAAGTTTAAGGCTACAGACAGACATCTTGCATCCTTTTTTCCTCAAAAGTAATGCTACTTTTCTTTTATACACTCTTTCTATAATGCAATTTCATACCTAAAAATACATTTCCTCCTTTTACACCAGCAGGATGAGACAGGGTGATCTTTGGCGTGGCATATCATCTGCTTTTCTCCTTCTGCTTTCTTTTCTGAAAAGGAAGAATCCTCTCCTATTTTTTATGCTTTGCGGTTTCACAGCTCCAAGCTTAGCTGCTTCATCCGGTCTTCTAATTTAATTTCACCATGAGTCGAACCCCCAGATTGACTCTGGATCAAGAGATGAGGGTATAATGCATTTGGTCCAGTGATGAAAAGGATTTAGGGTTAGAACGCACCTCCCTGTGGAAGGGCAGGCTTGTCTTTTGTAGAGGCCTGGTAACCGTCACAGTGCAGTCATGTTAAGGGTATACGTAATAATGGGCCCTACTTTTGAAGGATGACAAGGGAATTCAAGCTCAGGGACAGATAGAGACAAAGAGACAACTCACCAAGCAAGCTAACCAGATGGTTTACATCATACTAAGAGATATAATGATACAAGTAATATTCAGATGTGGAAAGGGTGGCGTCCTTATGCTGCACTTCAATTAGTGTGTGTTGAGACGGACAGCAAACAACAGAGATAACAAACAAGATGATAGATAGATAGATAGATAGATAGATAGATAGATAGATAGATAGATAGATAGATAGAGAGGGAAGAAAGTTTAAAGTGCTACACTTCTGGCGATTACGTCCATACAAAGATAATTCTGCAGCAAAACTTTCAATTTGTCAAATCAAGAACATCAGTAGTCCATGTAATGCTTTAAGGGTCAATTTGATATGCTGAAAAGAGCATTGAAGAAAAGTTGGATCCATTCTAGGATTGTTTTTGTTCAGCGGTGGGCTGGACCTGTGTGACAAATGGTTATGGAGTTTTGAGAGAAGTGACTTGAAGGAAGACTGCAGGGGTGAAGAGTCTGGAGTGCGCTGTGGACATCGGAGGAGGTGAACAGGTGAACGGAGGGTTTCCAGGACTACTCAGGTTATGGTGAACTCTCCAGAGAGGCTGCAGAGAAAAAGAGAAAAGAGAGAATCCAAAATTAGGAAGATAAAAAAGCAGTGCAAGAACATGAACATGATGGAAAAAAGCAGGTGAGAATGAGAACGAAAAAAAAATGATGACAGATTGACTTTGAACGGAGAAGATGTGATGCAGGTGAGGAGGATAGGAACTCATAGAACAGAAAGACCACAAATAAGATACCTTTAATATATCTCTTAGACACCAACAAGGTTAAATAGAGAGCAACTGGAGACTTTTACTCAAGTCTCCTTTCGGTCAGATTTTCTGCCTGAGGAAAAGAACTAGTAGACCACAGTTAACAAGATTACTGTGCACAGATTCTCCAAAACACCAAAGTTTTCAAACAAATGTCAGAGTTCTATAGTTAAACTATTATTTCTAACCAAATTCTTCATACTAATGATCTAAGCAATGTTTCCCAATCCCCTTTCCCAATCTCTTGCCTTGCCCTAACCCTGCCCTGCAACCACCCACTTCCTTCCATCCATCCATCCATTGTGAAACACTGATCTACAAGCAATGCCATCCAAATAACTTTTATAGCTGTATACTCTTACTGCATGTAAACAAATGTTTCATTGGTCCCACTTTATATTAGTTGTCATTAAATACTACAGTATGTACTAATATTAAAATACATGTACGGTTTTTATTGTGTAACTACATGTCATTCTTCAAGATTCACATATGCTGCAACTGAGATTGAGGCACTGATACCATATGTGTGGTGGTGGTTTAGTGGGCTAAAACACTTAAATTGTCGGTTCGATCCCCACAGCCACCACCATTGTGTTCTTGAGCACTTAACACCACGTTGCTCCGGGGGGAATGTCCCTGTAATAAGTGCATTGTAAGTCTCTTTGGATAAAAGCCTCTACCAAATGCATAAATGTAAATGTATGTTAAGAAGTAGGGGTAGGGTTGGGTTTAGGGTTCAGAGTTAAGTGTAAGGTTAGGAGTAAGCTTAACAGTGTAACTACAAGTGTAATTAAATGAAGGTACAATAAATGTAAGTACAATGCAACAACACATATGTACATAATAAGTACATTGTACCACATGCTTAAGTACATGGTAGATAAAGACAATTGATATAAAGAAATTTTGAATTAAATAGAATAGAAATTTAAATATGGACAGATCAAAAATGTAAATTGAAATATACCTAAACCAAAAATAGTAGTATATACAATGGAAGAGGAATTGAGTCTAGTATTCTACATATTTGGAGGTTTCTTAATCCACAAGCGTGGATACTGAACTTTCTTTTCTAGTTCTTGTTTGTCTTATTCACATATTGACAATTTTTTTGTTCTAAGACAGCATATAGCACATATTAATGATGCCACTATTGGTAATCTTATACTTTCAGATCATGCCCCAACTGAATTAATTATAAGCTTAACAGGAAATCAGAGGGGAGGGGTTAGGGCACCTCACTGGGGAATTAATATATCCTTATTACAAAAGGAACTATCCTGTGCATATATTGCTTTAAAAAAAATTACTGATTACTGGCAGTATAACGATTGGTCAACTTCTAACCCAGAGGTAGAATGGGAGGCATTTAAAGCATGTTTGAGGGGACATTTTTTGCATATCATTTTCATCATACTTAAAGAAACAAGCTGCTATTCACTTAGTAGAATTAGTGATAAGTATAGAACAATTGGACAGATCTCTGTTTGTAAATTATGACCCACTGAAATCAATGGAACTTAAAAAGTTAAAACTTGAATTTGCTGTATTTGCTTTGCTTTGTGGCAGACAGAAATATTATGAATAGTGAGAGACAGGGAAAATATTAGCTCAGAGAGTGAGATAAGAGCATATATGGACATTAATACCAGCAGTTTTAAATGAAGATGGAAACATAATTATGGAAGCAGTGGAAATTAATAAAGCATTTGGTGCATTTTATGAGAAATTGTGTACATCACTAAATATCAGAAATAATGATAATATTGAGGGATTCTTAACCCTGCTTTATATACCTTCATTATCAGAAGAGGATCAAAGAGGTTCAACAAACAATTAAAAATCTTAATGAAGGAAAGTCTCCAGGGGAATATGGTTTTCCTATTGACTTTTATAAAATATTCTCCAATATTCTATCCCCAAAACTTTTGGGAGTCTTTCATGATAAAAAAAAAGATATCTTCCTGATAGTATGCAAAATGCTGTAATTACTTTAATACATAAAAAAGGCAAGGACCCACAAGTTTGCGAAAGTTACTGTTCCGTCTCATTAATAAACATGGATGCAAAAATCTTATCTAAGGTTTTGGCAACTCGGCTCGAAAACCTTTAACCTATACTAATACATTCAGACCAAGTAGGTTTTATAAAGAATAGAACTTCAGCAGATAATGTTTGTAGATAACTCTGTTTAATGTGGCAGACTAGGACTAGTACGACACCCAATGTGGCCTTCTTTCTTGACGTGGATAAGGCATTTGATAGGGTTGAATGGCAGTATTTCTTTAAAACACTGGAAAGGTTTGTGCTTGGACAGTTTTTTATTGGGTGGGTCAAATTATTATACTTTGGTCCAAAAGCCTCAGAAATGACAAATGGAATAACATCTGATCCATTCCCTCTTTACAGAGGAACCAGGCAGGGGAGTTCCCTCTCCCCTCTTATTTTTGCTCTTGCGTTGGAGCCACTAGCTATTGTAATTGGGCAAAATAATAATATTTTTGGTATTAAAGCTGGACGTACTGAACATAAATTACTAATTTATGTTGATGATATCTTAGTTTTAACAACTAATTCTGTTGTAGCTGTACCCCATGGATTAACACAGATGAACTCCTAGTTTCTCCTCTGTCTCAGGATATAAATTTAATTGGACGAATTAATTGGAGAGGCAATGCTATCAAGATTGTCCTCCTAGTATTAGAAAAGGATGGAAATTCCAGTGGCATCCTTTAGGATTGTCTTATTTAGGAATTAAATTGACACCAGGTTTAGATAATATTATGACAGTAAATTTGCTCCCCATTATACAGAAGATTGAGTGTACATTTTTTAATTGGTATAAATGAGGGTTCTCATTAATAGGTAAGATAAACATAATGAAAATGATAACCATACCTCAAATAAATTATATTACTCAATCACTACCACTGTCATTTCCACCCAATTTAGTGAAGGGACTTCAGAAAGTAGTGTGGTTAAGTAAAAAAAAAAAAAAAACACTTTTCAATAGTACCAAGCTATATGCAGCTTGCAAGGATGGGGGCCTCAGTTTACCAAGGTTGGATTGGATCATTACTCTTTCTCCCTGGCTCAATTATCTAAAACAGCTGCCCTTAGACCAAGCACCAGCTTGGGTTAATATCGAAGAGGAACTCACAAAGCCATATCCTCTCCATGCTTTTATTACTCAGACATGTGGTGAGATACCTTAAGAACCCTGTGTTATCACTGGCTAGAGAAACATGGAAAACCAAACATCAGATAATAAAATCGAATCAAAATTTTACAGGCAGATGCTCTAGTTGAAATATTAAGTAATTACAGTCTTTTCATTGGGTGTAATGGATTAAGGCAGGAATAATTGTTATTGAGGATGTGTTAAAGGGGGATCAATTTAGTTCTTTTGAACATCTGGTGACTAAATTTAACCTAACTAGGACAGATTTCTTGAAGTATCTTCATCTATCTATCATCAATTAAGGAGCTGTATTGTAAGTACCTTAAGAAAAATGCCTGTAACTTGTAAAAATGATTTCCAGGAGTGGTTTCAAACCTGTTTGTAGTGCGGAGGAGGGCGGGGCTGGGCCGGAATGATGCACACCCGGAACCCAATCAGCCTGATGAGGCGAGCGAGGGATAAAGGCGACCGTAGACTGCAGTCTGAGAGAGAGCTACAGGCAGCTGTCCTGCATGTTTGTTTGTTATTAGGTTTTTTCTTTAAATTCACTATTAAATTATGAGTTACACCTTCAAGCCAGTTCTCACCTCCTCCTTTCCCATCTAATCCCTTTACAGTATTGTTTAAAAAAGCGGGGGCGGAGCATCCTTGTTCTACTCTCTATTAAGGCAGTCACATCCACCTACTGTAATTTTATAGGTTAAAGGGATGGCACAAGAGACCTGGCAAGAGGTAATTGGCTCAAGTTATAAAAACTCTCAAGAAATGCAGACTCGAATAATCAATGACAAAATATTGAATAGAATGTACAGGGCACCCTGTAAAATAGCTACACTAAAATTAAAATATACTGATAAATACTTGAGGTGTAGTTCTTATAAGGAAACATATGTACACATGTTCCATGAATGTTCTTAATGCAAGTACATCTCTCTGTTTATTGGGTATTTTACCAAAGATAGTAGATGTGAATAAGGATCAAATTAAATGGTGTAGACCGGCTTTGTTAACAGGTAGTAGAATTATACTTAGATACTGGAAATCTGTATCTGAAATCGAATGGTTGGGGGAATTGACAAAAATTTAATTGTATGAAGCATTGATATATTAGATAAATTATGATTCTAACACTTTCTTAAATAGATGAGGCCCTTTCAAATGTCTAAAATTGGTTAAGAAATCTGGCCAGCTTTATTGGATTATCACCACAAAGGATATACAAAACTGATTTCTTATAAGGTGGATAAAATTTCCTGCAGATGTACAGTTGATGTCAGAAGTTTACATACACCTTAGCCAAATACATTAAAACATTTTACATTTAACTTTTTTCACAATTCCTGACATTTAATTGTAGAAAACATTCCCTGTCTTAGGTCAGTTAAGATCACTACTTTATTTTAAGAATGTGAAATGTCAGAATAATAGAGAGAATAATTTATTTCAGCTTTTATTTCTTTCTTCACATTCCCAAAGGGTCAGAAGTTTACATACACTTTGTTAGTATTTGGTTACATTGCCTTTAAATTGTTTAACTTGGGTCAAACATTTTGGGAAGCCTTCCACAAACTTCTCACAATAAGTTGCTGGAATTTTGGCCCAATTCCCTGCACACACTTTTTCAGTTCTGCCCACAAATTTTCTACCGGACTGAGGTCAGGGCTTTGTGATGGCCACTCCAATACCTTGACTTTGTTGTCCTTAAGTCATTTTACCACAACTTTGTAGGTATGCTTGGGGTCATTGTCCATTTGGAAGACCCATATGCGACCAAGCTTTAAATTCCTGGCTGATGTCTTGAGATGTTATTTCAAAATATCCACATAATTGTCCTTCCTCATGATACCATCTATTTTGTGAAGTGCACCTGTCACTCCTGCAGCAAAGCATCCCCACAACATGATGCTGCCACCCCCAAGCTTCATGGTTGGGATGGTGTTCTTCAGCTTGCATGCCTCACCCTTTATATTTCAAACATAACGATGGTCATTATGACCAAACAGTTAAATTTTTGTTTCATCAGACCAGAGGACATTTCATCAAAAAGTAAGATCTTTGTCCTCATGTGCACTTGCAGACTGTGGTCTGGCTTTTTTTGGCAGTTTTGGAGCAGTGGCTTCTTCATTGCTGAGCAGCCTTTCAGGTTATGTTGATATAGGGCTCATTTTATGTGGTTATAAATACTTGTCTACCTGTTTTCTCCAGCAACTTCACAAGGTCCTTTGCTGTTGTTATGGGATTCATTTGCACTTTTCGCACCAAACCACATTTATCTCTAGCATCTCTAGTTCCTGAGCGGTATGATGGCTGTGTGGTCACATTGTGTGTATACTTGCATACTGTTGTTTATACAGATGAGCGTGGTACCTTCAAGCATTTGAAAATTGCTCCCAAGGATGAACCAGACTTGTGGGGGTCCACAATTTTTTTTCTGAGGTCTTGGCTGATTTCTTTTAATTTCCCCATGATGTCAAGCAAAGAGGCACTGAGTTTTAAGGTAGGCCTTAAAATACATCTGCAGGTACACCTCCAATTCAGTACACCTCCTATCAGAAGCTAATTGGTTAATTGTCTAAAGGTTTGGCATCATTTTCTTAGTGAATGTAAAGTTCTGACCCACTAGAATTGTGATATAGTCAATTAAAAGTAAAACAACCTGTCTTTAACAATTGTTGGAAAAATGACTCATGTCATACACAAAGTAGACAAAAATGACTTGCCAAAACTATAGTTTGCTAATATTAAATCTGTGGAGAGGTTAAAAATGTCTGTATGTCTGTGTTATTGTGTATTTTTGTCTTTTATTAAATAATAAATCAATAAAATTATAAATAGCAAAATAAATAAATAAATAAATTCATATAAAGTGCATCCATTTAATTTGTTTCTATTTTTATTTCTCCAGAGGAATTTTATGGAAAACATTTGAGATAATGTTGATACTTCATTGAAACATAACTGAGAACTCCATTAAGGTCTCCTGAGCTATCAAATGTTCCTCTAGGGAGAGAGGGAAATGAATTGGGAGATACACACAGGAGGAAACAAATGGGTTCCATTGAACACAATATACAAACGGATGAACTGTTGTTATTTACCAATAAGAGTCCAAATGGGAAAAAAGTACAGTTAAATATACCAAAAAGGAGAAGAGGTAGTGGAAAGGCAAAAGGAGGGAGAGAAAATGCACATAAAAATGGTGGTTACAGTGGTGAATCAACAGCAGAAAAGCTATCCCAGCATTCAATAGCATAGAAGCTCTCAGAATATCTAACTCATCTGACTTTTAGGAGAGAGAGATAAAGGTAGAGCGAGAGTGCCTAAAGCAAAGTGTGACACCTGCCACAATTTAACTGACATGTGACATGGATGACATTCTACAGCCGAAATCTGGTCAGATGGTCACATGACAGCACGAATCCACTATAAAATACCCTGTAATGTATGAATCAGTTGTGTTATTGTACTAAAAATCAATACACACACACCACAATCACACACAAAAACACACACTACAATATCTCCTAGATAGGACCCTTTAGAGCACAAACAGTCCAAGAACATACACTCACTTCTGGCTACAGAAAGCATATCTAGTTTTTGAAATTCATTATCATGGGGTAGCCTGACAAGCTGTCAAACTAGTGTATGCAGGCTCTCCATCCCAAACAGCCGCATGAGCTGCTGTTGTCAGTGAGTAGGGGGAGGGTGGGAAGTAGTGGGAGGTGGCTCTAGAGCTTCAACTGAACGATATAGCGCCCGCTTTTTGTTTTTGTTTTGTTGCGAATCAAGGTCAGGAATTTTCCTTCAATTTGCCAGGATAAGTGCTGACATGCTATACACAGAGACAGGTACATATTTAGACATACAACCAGACACACACAAATACAATCATCTGGGACATCTTTCCAGCCAATAGGTGCTGCTCTAGGGCCAATAAAATGATAGAATTAATGAGTTTAAGTATAGCAATATGTTCTATGGCAGTATCATGGTTTTTGGACAAACACCAAGTAAATCTATAGTTTTCTTTAACATACACAGGAGCAGCATTGAAATACCTTGGCATATGAACATAGCAATTATTCTGTACCATAACTATAGTATATCAAAGTACAATGGTATTTCTTCATTGTATCACCATGTTTTTTTTTGTTGTTTTTTTTTTACATGGCAACATGATAATGCCGTGGTTCTTATACACGGTACCATGATAATGGCATTTTTTTGGGATATGGTACCATGGTAATGCCATGTTTTTTTTAAAGATGCTACCATGGTAATGCCATGTCTTTTGGACACATACCGTGGTTAATATAGTCTTTAAACAAGTACCATGGTAACTCAATTATATTCTTTAAAGTACCTTGGAGTAGCATGTAAATACCATGTTATTTGTGTATACAGTATAATTATTCAGTGCCATGGTATATCAAAGTACCATGGTATTACTTTCTGATGCAGCTGATCATTGCACCACCATGGTTTTTTGGACATGGTGCCATGCTAGTGGCATTTATGTATTTATTTTTTTGCATACATATCGTGAGTGTACCATGGTAATTCCATGATGTTCTTCGAATTATCTTGGAGTACCATGTAAATGCCTTTGCATTTGAATATGTTAATCACTGGGTACCATAGTAAATATCAAATTTCAATTTTATCCATTTCATAACAACACAATACCATTATAGCACCACCGTATCTTTTGTAAGGAATGCTATGTGTAATTTTAGAAGATGTAGTCTTGAAAGTGTCAAAGATATTCTGTTGTGTTCCTCCTGCTGAAAAATACCAGCCTGGTTTCATGAAATTTACATGACCATTGCAACTTTTATGCAAAACTGAAATGCATTACACATTTAGCTGAAGCAACCACCTCATTTTGTGACGCATTTATACCACTTTCACTTTCGTGCGTCATTGGCTGGACTCGAACCGTGGCCGAAAAGCCGTAAGTCCAGTGCTCTATTAGGTGATCTACCAAGCAAATTACTGATATAAGTGTGTATTTGTAGGTGGGTCTGTAATACAAGTATAAAAATGTTTAGCTTTTCAAATCATGCGTTAAAGTAAAAGTGTTTTGATATCATAAGATAGTGGGGGGTAAGTAACAGAATGAAAAATATGTTTTTATAAAGTCATAATCAATTATTCTCCTGATTTGTGTGACAATGATTAAACCACACAGTTGTTGTAGTGCCTCTAGTGTTCATTTCAACAGGAAACTGCACAAAAATGTAGAAAACAGCATGTACAAATTTACAGACCAGGTTGTATAAGACAGTGTCATCCTTGGCACTAGATGTCTGAGACTGGAATGATAACACTGTCTCACCATTTCGATGGAACAGCGCAATCCCAGCCAGACAGAACAAGAGCTGAGAAAAAAATCAAATGATTCATTCCCCTTTTCAGTCTTTTTGATTCATTCTCTTCTCTCTGATTAATTATCACAGGCTGAAGTGTGACAGCGGGAGAACAGTTCTGAGGAGCCACTGCATTCTCCATCTATCCATGCAGAGCACCTCTGAAACAATGAGATTTGCTCATGCCGCTGGGCTCTGGATGTAAAACCTGCATCCCTGTAGTTCATACTGTATGTGTGCAAAATCACATTATACAACAGTTAGTTCTAGGAAACGGAAAACCCGTAATGGAGCTGAAGTGAAGTGATTACAGACCGTTTTGTGCAGGGAGCAAAAATCGCTGTCGCTCCAACTTACAAACTCGGTTCTAGTCTGTGTGTTGCATGGCGAAATACCAAGCTTAATGCTTTGGCTTCTTTTGGAACTATTTTTTGGCAGAAAAAAATACAAACAAACTGTCCACATTTTGTCAGAAACGTAAGTAATTGAGATTACGATTTCAAGCTTGATTACACTTCCTTGCGCTTGATGCATGCGCAGAGCCCTAGATGGTTTAAATGAGCTTGAAATTGTGACCATCGTGGAGACTGCTGATGTCATGATGTCAAGATTTATAGTGAAAAAGGAGTCACAGTAATTAAACCATTGGATTCTTATGGATTACCTTCATGCTGCCTTTATGTCCTTTTTGGAGCTTGAAAATGTGGTCACAGTTCATTAGCACTGTATGGACAAACAGACATCATATCTCAATCAAAATATCTTTGTGTTCTGTGGAATAAAGAAAGCCATACCTGTCTGAGATGACTTAAAGGTGAGTTAATGATGAGAGAATTATCATTTTTGGGTGAACTACTCATTTAATCAAAGGAAAAGACTGTACCATTAAATCTTTTCCTGTCTCTCTGCTTGACATCAGTTCCTCTCACCCTCAGTTGAAATGAGAGATCAGATTCAAATACATCACAGATGAGTGGCCAAGAGAACGGTGTAGACTAGAGAGGAGACAAAGGGAGTAAATGAGAATAAGAAAACGGGTGTGCCAGGAATCCTGGACGTTTCAAGAGAAACAGAGGCTGGAGGCTACCTGTGCATTCATAATGAGTTCTTACCACTGTTTTTGAATCAGAGCACAACCTCTGTTTGCCTCAACACTAGCTTTCTCCTTGCCTAACACAACCCTGTGCTCTTTCAGTTCCACCAAAAACTGACAGCTCTGCCGAGGTGAGTTCTGATTGGATGACTGGAAAGATTCTACAGTCGCTCTGACATACATGGCTTCTATTTCATCAAATGGCCCGAGGCAATGCTCAGAAACTCTGAAGTAAGATTACTGTAGTTCCTTACTTCTCCATTTGAACAGATCTGAGACTGTGCCAAAGATTAGAGCTTTTCAGTGTGACAGGTCGGGTAATTGAAGGAATATTCAAGATTCAATACAAGTTAAACTTAATCGACACCATTTGAGGCATAGTGTTGATTACCACAAAAATGTATTTTGAGCTGTACCTCCTTTTCTTAAACAATCAACAACAACAGAAAAACTGGGTTACAGCCCGGCATTTGCAATGGAAATGAATGGGGCCAATCGTATATCATAAAATAGTCACTGTTTCAAAAGTATAGCCATAAAACGTAAACAATATACGTGCTAACATGATTTCAGTCTTATAAAATCGCTTATTACACTGCTCTCTGGAATACTCAATTCTGATTGGTCAATGGCACCTTCACGTATCAGACCGCTCATCCAGGTATTGTGATCCATCATTCCTGCTTCTAAGATCACTTCGCGTAATCTACAAGTAAGCTACAGTAATAAAATAATTTCAACTCAAATTAATGTTTCATGTGAATTTATTTCTTTATTTAGCAAGTAGTCTAGTAAAAAGATGCATAATGAGCAGTCAGATGTTTATTAATTACAAAATAAACACCAACAGAACTCTGGTGCAAAACGGAGGTGGAATCCAGCTGTTTAGTAATTTATTTATTCTCACATAATTACATACATTCAACACAAATCAATGTTTCATGTCCATTTATTTGTTTATTTGGCAAGAAGTCCTGTGATAGACTGAATAAATTCAGGAGGCAATTTTCGCAAAATATACACCAAACGAATCTGACGTAAACTGGTGGATTTCAGTTGTCCAGCATTTTCGTTCTTCTCACAAAATTACATTATTTCAATACAAATGAATATAAAATGTCTATGTATTTACTTATTTGGTGAGTAGCTGTGTAATAAGAGGGATAATGTATCGTCAGCCATTCAGGTAATACAAGTTCCCTCTGCTTAGCGTCATGATCCTGATCACCCTGTAAGGTCCCCACCCCGGCTGACTGTACATTACTAACTAACTTTTTCTGTGTAACGTTATATTCAATTTGACAACTTTTGTTGCCATGAGGATGTAACATAATCCAGGTAAACTGTGATTTAAACAACTTAACAGCTCAAATAATACACAAGTTAAAAAAAATTATTAAGTGGGTTTATAATATCATGTGTAATATCTGTAAATTAAAAACGTTTAATTCAATGCACCTACCTTGCACATACATTACCACTTGCACATGTACATATGCCATTCTGGTATATGTCCTATTATATGTATGTCTATTTATGATCATGCCTTGTTTTATATTCTGTGTGCACTTGTTTCTAATTCACCCAAAAATGAAAATTCTGTCATCATTCACTCTCCTTCATATTGTTCCAAACCTGTATGAATTTCTTTTATCTTTGGAACACAAAAGGAGATGCTACTGTAGACAGTTTGATGGTCACCTTTAAGTTTCATTGCATCATTTCTGTCTGAAATCACATCGTGTCTGAGGCTGTCATTCTGCCTAATATCTTTTTGTGTTCCACAGAAGAATGAATGTTGTACAGGTTTGATATAATATTAGGGTGTGGAAAATGTATTCTTTTAAGCAATGTCACAAAATCATGAGCTGTTGTTCTGAATATTGGCATCTATCCCTTATCTGTTTGTAAGCTGTAACTTAAATTTTTGTTTCATTATGTTTTGGATGGTTTGACTTGTTTGGTAAGTACATTTGTTTTTTTTAATTAATAAAGTGTTCACTTTATCCTCAAAATTATAGTCTGATGTTCATTTTCAAGAGACACGAATTTGATGAATTTATGTCTGCATGACTAAGTCCTAAAGCAGCAGCTGTTCAGTTCACACATATATATATATATATTATAGTCCACAGGTCCCATCTGTCACTCTGTACCTTGGATAATTCTGCAGTTTCTGCCTGAAAGTGAAAAACATTTACAGACTACCACATTTACAGTGAGCACACTATGTTCAATGCATTCTTGCTTTTACACAGCAAAGGCGAAAATAGGTCGTCCTGTTCCGAGGCTTATACGTTTGCTACGTCTTTCTGCCCTGATTTCCAACAACAAATATAAAATTGCTGTAAAGTACGAGGGGAAATAAATGGGTCTATTTATGTAGTCATTTGCTCTGTTGCGCCTCATGTCAAATGCCTGCACACCTCTCTTTCCTTCCGTCATTCCTTATGTCACAGTTTAGTGTTGTGCAGGCCACAAGGAGGTGGGGAAAACAGAGCACATATTTTTTCAAACATTTAATTCAGCATGTCGTCCATTTATATCATATATATATATATATATATATATATATATATATATATATATATATATATATATATATATAAAAATCTGAAGTTTTGGATCCACAAATAGTTCTGAAGATCTTTATAACTATCCCATAAAGGGATGCTGTGGCCATTATGGCTGCTGTTTCAATGGAGCATGACCCACTGCATTACCTGACATTGATAAATACCCAAGGACCTGAGCCCACATGAGAATACACTCTCTCTGCCATCATTAACCTTGTGAAACCCAACCTTCAATCAACGATTAACAACAATTATGTGCTATTAGATTTCATTAGTAAAGGCTGAATCTTTCACAAAAATACAACAAAAATGCACCAGTCACACAAGAACTCGAGATGGAGAACTGTCTCTGACTATGTTGGCGGCATTACAATGGCATTTTAACTATCTTTTAATAGTTAATCAATTAACTCCCATTGTTCTTCTGTGACTTGTGTTGTGCTGATATTTATAATGGCATTAACATTTAGTATGCACATGAGAGAATAAAATAACATCTCTAATTTAAAATGAGAATGAAAAGATGACACAAAAAGAAAGAGAGGGGAAAAGATTGTGCAGAGATGAGGGAGAGCTGTATTCCCTAATGTGACACTAGATTTAGGTTCTTCTCAGTTCCTGCTTTGAGGATTACTGCATTTACACTTCGGCTTAAAAATAGCCCCATGATAATTTATTTAGCCTGAGTGTGCCTGTCTGCATTGTGTTCCAGGAGAAAAGCTTCCTCTGCCTGAGACTGATATCCTTCCACAAACCTCACATATACCCAGAGAACCTTACGTAGCATTGACCTTTAAAACAGAACCAAAATGCTACTTCAAAAATTCCAGCTGCATTGTTTAATCTGGAAAAAAAGATACAATTCTTGTATTGACCTCAAACACATTTAAAGGGATAGTCACCCTCATGTTCAGTGTTGGGTAAGTTACTCAAAGAAAGAAATCTGTTATTATCCAATTACTAATTACTTAACTTTAAATGTACTTTCTAAATTTCTGCTCAACCATTTCAAAATAATGCCTATATGTCCTCCTTGTTCTTTATTGCATGCAATTTAGCAAGCGCACACCCTTCAGCTGTCAAACAGCATACATATGAACATAATTACTGATTTAAATATGTTTAATATAAAAACTGTTTTTAAAAATATGTGTAGCCAAAGTAATGTACTTAAAATAATTGAAGGTAATGCATGTACTGATTGAAATTCTGTACCTGCAATCTGATTACAAGAATTTACATTGTAATGCATCACACTACTTTTTCTTTTTACTTAAAAAGTAATTTGATTACTGTAATTAATTACATTGTAATCAGATTGCATTGCATTGTCGCTCCGGGGCTAACACTTCCTATTGAAAGAAAATGAGTACTGGGGCCGTAAAGCTCAAAAATGACAAAAAAGCACCATAAAAGAATTGTTGAACATGATTCTTGTGCTATACATATCATACTATATAGTAATTATTTACTGAAAATCTTGACATCCACCCTAGCTATTCTTGGTGGATTAAGTGATTTCCCTGCACATGGAACCACAAGTGTGACTTTGTGCCATTTTGTACACAATAAAACCATTTCAAACAAACTTGGAGTTAATGAAAGTAGCAGCAATGTTCAACCTGTGAACGAATCACCCTTTTTCAATGAATCTTTTGATTCAGTTAAAAAAAAAAAAAAAAAAAAAACTGGTAAGAATGATTAGTTTGTAAATCATACTGATCTGGTTCAAAAGTTGAAGTCAGTTGAAGTCAGTGGATGGCGTGAAGCCTTCAAACATGCTATATCTCTGCAGTAATGTGCTCAACAAGACACATGATAAGATGCACAGGTTGACGGTCTCAGATGCAGAGACAGCTGTGATTTGTCCTCTGCCACCCGGATTGAGGTGTCACTATGCCACCATGAAGACTTAGAGCGCATTGGGAATTGGACATTCCAAATTGGGAGAAAAAGGGGAGAAAACCCATCCAGCCCGACACAACCCTTGACTTGACTTGACTTGACTTGACAACAACATTGACTCACAACATTACAGGGAGTTGGGGATGGGACTATCTGTTTGATTAAAGGCAGACACTTAAGCTTTATGGAGAAAAAACAGGGGAATATAAGGGGCGAATATATAGCAGCTCTTTTGAATCTTTGCAAGCTAAAGTCAATTTGAAACATACCAACAAATAGTGATGTCCATAACTTTCACACCTGTGAGCCAAATCCAGATTCCTCAGTCAAAAGCTGCAATTAAATTTGTCATTGATAAGGGTGAAATCCCTTCTTGGTTGGAATCTTCTCTTTCTCAGATGGTGGTCCTGGTGATGCCAAGTTCTGGTCTGTGTGTGATAATCAGCAAGGTGGCGGCTCTCATTACCCTTTTGTTGAAAGGGATGAAAATCTCAAAAGTGCACTTAAATTGGATGACTCGACACTTTAATAAGCCATGAACCAAAGAGACCAGGAAATTAGTCCAGGAAAGAGTACTAATGTTTTGTATCAGTGATTTATCTCCATAACCTTGAGGTTTGTTGGCAAGTAATGATCCCTCTCAGTAAGTGGACATCTTTCATATGGGAAAAGGATATTGTATTTTTCCTTTTTTTTGACACTTTTACTTGATGTGATGTTATCTAGTAATAATAGTACTGAAGACATTATTAAAATCAGCAAGCTCAGCTTCAAGGTTATCACCACCTCAAAGCTGTCGCTTTTGAATTTACATTAAACCTTTGACCCACTATATTTGAAAGTGATGGGCAACTGCAATTGAAAATGTATAACTTGCCCCTCCTCTGAAATTACTTTTTCATTGACATCACTTAGGCCAAGGGTTTTCAAACTGGGGTTCAGGGACCCGCAAGGGATTTCTAGGGGCTCTGCGGAAAAAAGAAAGTGTAAAAAAAGAAAGTGTTTCATTCTGCTCCTAAAATTATGAGATTTATTATGATTATTTTATTCTACTGACAGCCATAGATTTTATAGTGTTTTAGATAAGTTTGTAATAATATACATTTTAAAAAAACTTTGTTGTAAGGCCATATTATTTAAAGTTGCTTTATTGTTAAAGCGTTAAATGCGTGTGAATTTAATTGAATATTTTTCTTTTCAAGTTTACATACAAACATTACTAGTGAAAATAAGATGATAAGAAAGGATACTGGATAATGTTACTTAACCCTCATGTTGTCTTCTGGTCATTTTGACCCAAACACAATTTTCTTTTGCCTAAATAAGCTAGTTAATTGTATCCTATTGGACTTTGTTCACACAGGGTATCAAAATGCACCCATGCATTTTTTTTTTATTATTCTTTTATTCTATTTGGTACACTTTTGGTGTTTCTGGTCAAAAATGACCGGCCTATTAAAAATGGCCTGTAAATCACTCATTATGCTATATTATTACCAAATATTGGATTAGATCTTTTTGTCAACGTTTTCTTTCAATTAGCACAGGTTTTGTATTTCTTTTTGGAACTTACAGATCATAGGCTTGATTGACCTGATCTTATGCACCTCCGTGTTTGAGTGAAAAAAAGCAATATTTGTTAATCACTTTGGCAATATAAAAAAAAAAACAATATGAAAACACGCTGTATTATTTATCACACTAGTGTGCTTTAATATTTAACCAGGAAGTTTGTTTGAAATGTTTTTATTGTGTACAAAATGGCACAAAGTCACACTTGTGGTTCCATGTTCAGGGAAATCGAAGCCATTTGTAATGTAAATAATTTAGCTCTGTGATGCCAGTCAACTTCTGGCTCAATCAGTTGCATGAGTTTGGGGTGGAACTAACTATTTGACTGCACAATGGCAGATGGGGAAGTTTGGGGAAACCTGTTTGGAAACAATAATCCTTTTTTAATCTACTTTAGTTCCACTTGAGGCACTGAATGACATGCTTTATGTTTAAATCACAATCAATCTGTAACCTTCCAACTCTCATCATACAACACACAACACAGCTCATAACATAACAAAGCTAGCAGTAAAATTATGCCAAACAAAACATAAATAAACAACACCAACTAAATGTGCAAGTTTGAGTTCATGCACAGTGTGTGCACAAATAATCCAGTGGGTTTCAGGAGCAAAGTATATGACTGAATGCAGTCAACATGAAGATCTAAACTTATGACAGACCTTTTCTCACCGCAGATTATTACATGGCCCAATGCTTCATGTAATACATTTTACAGTCTGGTAATTAAATAAAGAATCAATTTGTCTGGTACAAGGGAGCACACTGAGGCTTGCATATGGGTGTTGGAACATGGAGTGCTTCATTACATACTGTACACACACACACACACACATATATATATATATATATATATATATATATATATATATATATATATATATATATATATATATATATATATATATATATGTTTTTTTTCCTCATTTGCTTGTTTGTTTTCAGGGGGCAGGGGATTCTGTACAGTGCAAGTCTGTGCCTAATTACACAAATTATTTGGCAACATTACAACAGGAAGGCCCCCATTACAGTCACAAAGCTAAAATCGAGGACAACACTAACATAAATATTGTATTTCCACACAGCGACCTGCAACAGTCTAGCTCCTTAAAGGGACAGTTCAACCAAAAATACTAATTCTGTCATGATTTACTCACCCTCATGTTGTTCTTAACCTGTATAGCTTTCTTTCCTCTGTGGAACACAAATGGAGGTTTACGGCAGAATTTTAGTCTCTGAATCCATTCATTTTAATTTTATGGAAGAAAGATGCAATGAAAGTGAACAGTTACTGAGACAAACATTCTGCCTAACATCTCCTTTTCTGTTCTACAGAAAAAAGAAAGTTAAATGCCAACACCCTGGAGTCAAAATAATTCAAGTCAACATGACGGTAACAAAGTTCAAAACTGCATAGACCAGATTGTATGTGCATTATGAATCACATTAACAGCTGTCAGCTCTATAGGCTGGATCAAATAAGGGCATATGCCAAACAACTCAATGCTAAATATTAATAAGACAGCCCTAGGGAACACATGCCACCATGAAGACTCATCAATTTTTTTCTGGGCATAATATGAATATAATAACTTCTGTCTCATCCATCAACTATGGAAGGAAAAAGCTTCCTGCTTATTGAAGTAGCCTTATGACAAATGTTTAATGTATATTAGTGTGCCTTCAAGTCAGGCTAGGTTGGGGAATCATGTACCTCATTTTTTGAAGGGGCACCAGTGGCAATCCTGGCTCACTTTGTATCCTAGGTGAGATAAGACATGCCAACTTGGCAGTTCTTGGCAGTATTTGTTTTACCTACCAATAATCATGCAACTTCATTTTCAAAGATATTTCTTTTGAGTTACATGCAATAACCACATAATGAATCCATCCAGGTAAAACTCACCCTTCGACTGAACCAATAAAAAAAAGGAAGATGCAAAGATGATGCATCATGCAATGTGCATGCATGATGCCTAAATGGCAAAGAACTTGTCTTCACAGAATTTGTCACCTGATAAAACTCCCACTCAATGGGGGAGGACTACAAACTCCCACTTCCTCTCACATCCCTTCAGATGTCAAATATATGATTGACAAATACTAATTACTCCATAGAACACAACTCCTGTGTTTCTTTAGTATGTGCCCTTTAAAGAATTGGGATTGAGTCATAATTAATACAAATGAGAGGAAGAAAGTCTGACAGATTGGCTATAGCGAGAAAGACAGAGAGAGAGAGAGAGAGAGAGAGAGAGAGAGAGAGAGAGAGAGAGAGAGAGAGAGAGAGAGAGAGAGAGGGAGTGAGAGTGTTAGAGCAAAAAGACACATTTCCTTTCCCTTATACTGACTAAAGGCCAGTCTAAACTTTTTCCTTTAAGAGTATTGGAAGAGCTCAGTGAAGCAGAAATGATTTCAAATCAATTTTCTCTTTAGAACCTAATGCTAATCAGCCCTTTCTGCGGAAATGGACCGATATCATTATATTCTACCCAATTGTATTAAAAGACAAAACACACACACACACACACACACACACACACACACACACACACACACACACTAAAGATCAACTTGAGAAGAGATGCCTAATTACTCTTTAAAATTGAAAAGCCAGTGAAAATAAGCCAACTCATTTCCAGGACGGAAATCAGCCCAATAACGCATCAGTAATCATCAAGGCAGAACCAACGAATGCTGGTGGGATAATGTTTTGTTTAAGCTATGCTCTTGTGCAGTGTTGAGAAAGCGGAAGCTACAAGCTATTCACAATTTAAACTAGTTAAACTATAGTCAAGCAATCGATTTGAAGATGTAAACAACAAACTAATAATACAATCTATTGAAGTGAATACATGTATGCATGTATCATATCAGAATACAAAGGGTTTTATTACAAAAAGAATGTGTTATAGTGACAACATTAAACAGCATTTTAACTTGTGGTGGTGTAGATCCGGGTGGCGGAGGACGAATCTCAGCTGTCTCCGCATCTGAGACCGTCAACCTGCGCATCTTATCACGTGGCTTGTTGAATGCGTTATCTCAGAGATATAGCGCATCCATGCACAACTCACCACGTGCCCCACCGAGAGCAAGAACCACATATCAATTTACTCTAAATACCCTCAATGAAGTCATTGTAATGAACAGCTCAATTTAACAGAAAATAATTGTATTTTTGTAAAAATTATTTAAATCAAGGTTATAATTAGGGTTGGCGATTTAATGTGTTAATTACATGTTATTAATTATATACAAAAATAACATGCTAAAAAAATTATGCAATTAATCATGCCCCCGGACTTTTCCTACCATCAGAGCAATTCAAGCTTGAAGTACTATAGACAACCTGCTGTACAAGCAACAAAACACACAGCAGAAAACACAATATGAAATGCAACACTGAATGCAGGGGTCGCAAGACATTTTCAAACTATGTTAAAAAAACACAGTTTACTAAAAGCGCCACCGAAGTGTGATGCTCCAAAAGCATTCATCTTACAAATGTGTAAATATATACACGTCCTTGGATATAAAAATTCTACCTCGAACAAATTGATGAACTCAATAGCAAAATGGATTGCTGTTGACTATAGTCCAATGGTACGTTCAATGATATAGAAAATTAAACAACATTGTCTTCAAGACCTTTTTTTATTGCTTAATCACTGCTTTATTCATCTGCTACATTAGTTTAATTTATTTTCATTATATCAATAATTATATATATATATATATATATATATATATATATATATATATATATATATATATATATTAAATGTATAATTATTTAAATATAATTATTGAAAATGATTTAATCATTATAGTTTTAATTATTTTTATTCGGGAGCCTTTCTCTGCAAACTTTGATATATGGAAATAATTATATTAAGTAATATATCTGAATGTATCAGAATTTTTAAAGTTTATTTAAATGACCTATTTGAATGAATGAATTCACTAAAAATTAATAGGACACCCCAATGTTTCATACAGTATGAGAGAGAGAGAGAGCATTTTAAAAGTGTGTTTTTCTTTTGCCTCGGCTCACTTGGCTGAAAAGCTGTGATGTAAGATTTAGTCATGCTAAAATGCAACTTGTTAGAGGAAGTAGCTTGTTACTGGAGAAGCTACATTGTTGCTGTTTTGAAAACAGCTGAACTTCTAAAAATGTGTACAAGCTAGCATTGCTACTTCTATTTACTCCCCACTGCTCTTGTAGATATCTTAAACAATTTGAAGAGTTAAGAGTTTATCTAAGAGGAAGAGCTGCAAAGAGACTTAATAAGTCAAACTGCAGTCTGGAAAATCGTAATAGAAAATGGAAAATGTAGTCCTGACTCTCAGTTGGTCATATAAAATACAAGGGCACTCCTCATAAAGAGTAGGGGTATAACCCCCGTATTCGGGCCAAATTCTCCCAATTGGCCCTTATCCATCATGGCCTCCTAATAATCTCCATTAATTGGCTGTATCAGTCCACTCTCTCCTCTCCATCAACAGCTGGTGTGTGGTGAGCATACTGTCGCACTATGGCTGCTGCCGCATCATCCAGATGGATGCTGCACACCTGGTGGCGGTTGACGAGAGTCCCCTGTTCACTGTGTAAAGCGCTTTGAGTGTAGTATCAGAAAAGTGCTATATAAATGCAACATTCATTCATTCATAATATTATGGGACATTAAAAGTGGCCACAATGATTGCGATGACACCAACAGTTACCAGCAATGACACCAATAGATGCCTAATCTTACGCCTAATGCAATTAGATTTCTGGACCAAACCAAGTGATCCATAAACATTGTTGATGAAAAGCACATTAATATCTATGATTGGGTTCGAGTGTGTGGGAGCTTGTTCCTTATTGTGTTAAATTCAGAGTTGGTGTTTTGTCTAAATATTATGTCTGTATTTGGTGATTCATCATTCCTCTACATTGCAGCTCACCAAATGTATTTGGAAAGACTTCGTTTGAAAGGAGGATGGTTTGGCACTCATGAGAAATGGCAGGATTTCACTCTTCATTAAGGCAGAGGAAAATGAGTTTGTCTTTGCTCGACAGGAGGTTCTGGGCAAAATGGCACATTCACACTCACCACTGGCCTCCAAGACTTCCAAATTGTTAATTACTTTACATTGGTTTAATAGGTTAGATAGTGGAATAATAGGAATTATAGGTTGATAGAGGAGTCAAAAACTTGATGACTGTGGATAATAAAACAACTCTATAGTCAAACGCTATTAATAAAATAATACCTAAAGGGCTTATATCATGAGGAGGGTATACTATTTTCCTGGATCCTTATACACTGAACATACTGTAACTTCCAGAATACAAACATCCTTCTAAAAAATCCAAAATGACCATTTATTAAAACAAAGCTAAAAGCTCTGAAACTAAACTAAGCTCTTAAATTTTGCAACTTTCTGATGTCAGACAGATAAATACATTGGACAGACGAGAGCCCACATTTACACGTCAACAACACTTATTTAGTGATCAGATGTGGCCTGTCTAGTCAAAGTAAGGTAATAAGGAGAAAGCTGAATAAATACGATTATTTCTGAACACAAGAAGAACTAAAAATGACTAAATAAGAATAAAATGTGGGAAAATTTGCCATATTGTGCTGTTTGTAGAACCCACTGCTCTGCAAATCTTTCTGAACGATCCCAAAATTAGAAATGAGTAAAAGAATAAAGAATAAATTACAATTAATAATGAGAAATAATAATAAAAATAGGATGTAACTCCTTTAAAACCAGCAATGATAGTAATTAAACTTGATAAAACATTATTACCTGTAAACCTGAATAAGACATTTCACTCAAATGTCTTGAATCTTGACCTAAACCTACTGTACATTAAATCTTCAAAGGAAATGTAAAGCTGAGGTAAGGAAAATGCCACAAGAATTTAGTTAAAAATGAGTGAGGTAAACAACTCTTTACACATCCTTATTATTGTGATTGATGCACCGAAATTATGTGAGAATGCTCTTTTCAAACATTCCAATATTGCTCATATTCCGCAGGGGAGCCTCTGAAGTGTTGTGCAGGAAAACACACATTACCTCCAACTGATTAGTAAGTAGTACATTACAGACAAACAAAACAAACGGCTCCACAAGCTTTTGACTTTGGCGCATTCAGTGGGTTTAAGTGATATTTTATTAAAAGCACAATAGAAACACATAAAGCTATCTCTTTTGTAACTTTTTATCTACAGTATGTGAAACCATATCAATGGTGGCTGGTTGACATTGATCAGACAAATGTCCCTGTGGTCAGTGAGGGCTGCGATCTCCCACTGTTCCATAATTGCTGCCACTGCAAGACCTTAATGAAGGTGTGGGCGGGCCGGAGGAGGGCGTCTTGACAAGTGTTTAAGAGAGCGGAGTGCTTTCTCAACCCACCACTAAGAGTCTCAGCCTCCCATGTCTCAAACCAACCCAGCAATTGCAGCCTCATTGAGGGCATTCCAGGACCTGCACCAAACCACACGTCAAAATCATAGCTAAGAACTTCCCACAAGTGAAAACGCAAGTCAGGGTTTTCAGTCAACAGGCAAATGTTCAATAGTGTGAGTCCACTTCTAAAAATTCTTCTATATTTATTTTTCCTAATTTAAAGAATATTCCATGTTCAATACAAGCTGAGGTCAATCGACAGCATTTAAGGCATAATGTTTATTAACAAACAAAAAAAATATTTGGACTCGTCCCTCCTTTTCTTAAAAAAAAAAAGCAAAAATTTACAGAGAGGCCAACAGGGGGCCAATTTTTGGAGGGCTTAAAGGCAGAAACGTAAAGCATATAAAGCACTTACATTAATCTGTCTGTTATACCTTGTGTATCATTTCAGCTGTAAATAGTTGTTTTACGGTCATTTTAGGGTGTTAGGTTTTACACAGATATGCCGTCATGGCAGCGAAGCTGTAAAACTGGAAATAACTTTACACAGAAAAGCATAGACAGTGATTTTATTAGATTGCACTCTGGAATACTCGATTCTGATTATTCAATGGCGCCATCCAGTAGTCAGATACTGCTCTGTAACAACCGCACATCCGGGGATAAAGACATGTGAGACCGCTCTCATATGGGATATATGAGGACATATGGGATCTGCGAGCCATCTCTTCTGCTTCTCGGCTCACTGTGAGATCTCTACAAGTAAGCTAATAAAATAATTTAAACTCAAATCAATGTTTCATGTGAATTTATTTATTTATTTAGAAAGTAGTTGTGTAATAGGCTAAATAACGAGGAGTCAGATGGTCAATTTTACAAAGTAAACACCAAAAGAACTCTGATGCAAACCTGAGCTTGATTTAAACTGTTCAGAGATTTATTTTTTCTCAAATGACAATTTCAACGCAAATCAATATTTTATGTACATGTATTTATTTTTTTGGTTAGTAGCCTTGTAATAAGCGGGATAATGTACAGTCAGCCGGTTATTGTATTAAAATAAAACCCTTCATTGTGATACAAGAACCATCCGCTTTGTGTCAGGGTCCTGATCACCCTGTCGGGTTTACTGTGAAATAACAATCAGCTGACTGTACATTATCCATAACTTATCACACTAAAATCATGTTTACACATATATTGTTTACTTCTTATGTCTATACTTTTGAAAAAATTGGTATTTTAACATTCATAAATTGGCACCCATTCACTTCCATTGTAAGTGCCTCACTTTAACCAAAATATATGTTTTTTTTAAAGATAAGGAGAGACGCGTCGAAAATAACTTGTGTTGAACCTGGAATATTCATTTAATATAGTTTATTTAATTGCAAATTACATAATCAGTATAACGATTTAAATGAAAATATAAACTAAGATTTCAGAATGTCTTTGTATTAGCTTTAATGACAGCATGTACTCGACCTGGCATGGACTCTGATATCTGATAATCCATGTTATGTCAGCATGATTTGAAAACGTTCCAAAGAACATCTTGTTTGCTTCAATGGAAGCAAGGAAATCTGACCTTTCATTCAAAGCCACATCATGCTTATTTGACATTGCAGAATCGCATATATTTTGCATCATAGCGTTTCTTTGTTGTTCATTTTACTAAAACTTGTTTAAGGTTTATTTATTTCCAGCTTTAAATTTGATTTTGAATTCCATATTTTAATGTGGACTCAGAATTTTAAGCACCACTGTGTGTAGGCTGCAAACGAAGGCTGTGGTCTGCATGTCAGCAGTTATGGAGCATAAACATTGATGATTTATGCGATGCCACCATATATTAAGAAGTTGCAGTATAAACTAAAGCGACTGATTATGACTTATGCTGATGCTGAAAGATGTGTACGGTTTTTCATCAGTGTAATACCCAACAAAGCTTTTAGTGGTGACTGGGGTGGTCTACTGTTTTATGATGTTCATGAGTTTAATTTTATCATGCTGGGGTCGTCCAAGCCATCGATTTATAAGACTGGTACTAACCACAGAGGTAAGAGTCATGTCTCTATAAAGTCCTCACATGACTTCAAGTCCAGCATTATCAACAGCACATTCAGAATGTAGTTTAACCCTCAATCTACATATTTTCCAATGCTGCAATCAGGTGCTGTGGCAGCAAAATATGCATCTGCACACTGCACACATACAATTATATATGCATCCATTATATATACAATTATACAACAATGAGAACACACTGGGGGACTTTACTTAGAATGATTTGTTAAGTGCTGTCTGCATTGTTTTAGCACCCCATTCACTGAAGTGGTGCAAACACAACCAAAAACTTATGATTGGGCTGAAAGATTGACAATGTCATGCTTAAATATTAATGACGAAGTGCTAATACAGCACATTGAGCACGTTGTTGAAGAAATGTTCTGGGATCAGTGCAAGTTCAGCTCAATCGACAGCATTTGTGGCATAATGTTGACATAACCATAACCATTCAAATTAATTTTGACTCGTTCCTCCTTTTCTTTTGGTAAAGAAGTTGTAAAATTGTCCATAACTTTAAACAGAAATGGTTTGTAAGTGATTTTATCCACATAGTGTCCTCGGGTGGCGGAGGACGAATCTCAGCTGCCTCCGTGTCTGAGACCATCAATCCACGTATCGTATCACGTGGCTTGTTGAGCGCGTTACCGCGGAGATGTAGTTGTGTGTGGATGCCACGGAGAATAGCATGAGCCTCCACACACAACTCACCACGTGCCCCACCATCAGAGCGAGAACCACATTATAGCCACCACGAGGAGGTTAATCCAACGTGACTCTACCCACCCTAGCAACCAGGCCAATTGGTTGCTAAGGAAGCCTGACTGGAGTCACTCAGCATGCCCAGGATTCAAATATTTTTGTGGTAATCAACATTATGCCACAAATGCTGTTGATTGAGCTTAACTTGTATTGAATCCAGAACATTCCTGTAAGCAGGCTTTTGCACTTTGAAAGCTTGCACAAAACTGGTGCAACCATTTAGTGAATAAGGCCCATTATGTAAATCTCCCCCCTTTCCCAAAACCTAGTTTTCTATCTGCCCGTCGGTCAACTCCTACCGAGACATTAAGCTTTCCAGATTCTTCCACAGTGTGTCTTCCTATGCCATGATATTTGAAGCAACGGGGATGTCTATACCAATGCAGGCATGAGTCTCAGAGGGACCACATGGTTTTCGATGTCCCCTCCACAGGGAGCAGGTTACAAGCAGTCCCTTACATACTGTGAAATGTGGCCACAGATAGACAACCTCTGTGATACAGCTGTAAATTACAGCACAGAGGAACCACAACACAAAAAAGCCTGTTCCCTCTGCCTGTAACCCCTCGGTTGTCAATCTGCAATTTTTGATTGCTCCACACAAGAGGGACTGTGGAGAGGAGGGGGCACAGGAGGTGGTAAGGGTGTGCAGATAGTTATTCTGTGATGGACTGATGACACTTTCCAGGGGGGAGAAATAGACAAGAAGCGATCATCACAATCTGCCCTCCTTTTCTCAGATAAGATGTGCTGATTGGGGGTCTTTGGCTCAGAGTCCACCACACATCCTTTTCAGCGTAAGCTTTGTGAAGGCATTAAATGCTCTCGAAAGCTCCTATGGAGGCATTTTCATACCACTTTCTCCTTTCATCAATGGTATTTTGGCTCTCATGCTGAAGGATTCCTCTCTTAAAGGTCACGTTCTGATGCATTTTCTCCCTTATTCATAGAGAATTCTAAAAAATGAAACCCAGATATGAACACCACTTTTTGATTGGCATATAGTGAAGGTCTCTGGCATATATCAAATGCAGTTGGCATGCAAATCAAACTCCACTGTCAGAGAGACAAAAGAGAGGATGCCAAGCAAATCAGTGCTAGTGCACAAGCAACCTGTTTTTCTCATTTTGGTTAAGGTTTATACAGTTTGTGTATAAAGTGCAGGCAGAGTAAACAAAAAACTAAAAAAAACTAAAAAAACCTTCAATGAGAAAATAAAAAGAAACCAAATACAACTCGGCAAAAAATAAAACACAGAAATTCCATGTTGAAAACCCCCCAAAAAACAAACTTGAAATCAAAACAACCCATGAGAGGGTGAAACCAAAACAGGGGAACAAAAACTATGCCAGACCAAAATACAAATAAACAGTGTAAACAAGAATCAACCAGACTGACAGGGAAGAAAAAAATGACTGAATGGGAAACCAAGAGGAAGAATCAAGCTCAAGACAAGAGACACAAGATAAATATAAAGAGGGAAAAAAACATTGCAAATGTGGAGGGCAGGTGTAGCGAATGAAAAGATAATCAGGGAAAAGACGAGAGAACAGAAACAGGCAGAGCAGAGAAACAAAACACAAACAGAATGTACCAATAACAACAAAGAACAAGATGTCAGTATCCTGTCACTAAAGATTAAGAAAAGACCAAACAGACATTGCAGATTCCTGAAACTGGGCCTCATTCACTAACCGTGTATACACACGCTTTTTTTTTTTTTGCATGAAGTCTGTGTACGAACATTTCAAGAACAAATCAATATTCATTAATAAGTTGGCACAAAAATGTATTAAAAATGTAAAAAAAAAAAAAAAAAAGTAGAAGTAGGCACAACTGAAACCATACATACGCAAAAATCACATAGTAAAGAGTCCTTAAACATGGAAAAAACATTAAATTAAATTATAGAAACTATAATATGTATATATATATATATATTTACATATATATATACACACACATATATATATATATATATATATATATATTTAATTATTTTTAGTTTAGGGGCTAATTTCATTAATTGATCATCATACCATGTAATTAAATTGATTACAAACTACTGCGAAAGTTTTGAAACACTTGACTGAAATGTTTTTCATGATCTTAAAAATCATTTTATCTGAAGGTGTATGCTTAAATATTTCAAATTAGTTTTGTAGGCAAAAATATAATTGTGCCACCATATTAATTTATTTCATTCTAAAATTAAAATTGTATTTAATTAATTTTATGTTCAATTATATATTAATTTGTATATAATTGAAGACTTGGACCAAATAATAAAGAAAGCAGCAACTAAGTGCCCAACATAGATGGGAACTCCTTCAATACTGTTTAAAAAGCATCACAGAGAGATACCTCAAGGAGTTGGTTGAGAAAATGTCACGAGTACATGTCTGCAAATTCTAGGCAAATGGTGACAACTTTGAAGATGCTAAAATATAACATAGTTGTGATTTATTTTGGATTTTGATTAGACACAACATAATTCCCATAGTTCCATTTATGTTATTCCAAGTAAGTGTTTCAAAACTTTTGACCATCTATCTATCCATCCATCCATCCATCTATCTACACACACACACACACACACACACACACACACACACACACACTTGTTTTAGTGAATGAAGGCCAGAATATGCATAACTTCACACAGCATCATAGTGTGAGAGTGACAATTTATATGCAGGTAATGTCTTCTGATGTAAGGGAGAAGAGTATGGGAGTATGGGCAGCAGGATGGGTAAATAAAGAATTTAATAATTTTGGTTCCGACACTAGCTTTATACATTATGAGTAATAACAAATAAACTAAAAAAAAAAAATCTTAAATAAAAATAAAGCAAAGAGGCAAAGCAAATGAGAGAAATGCAAAACAAAACAGAATACACAAAATACTTTTTTATTTCAAGAAACAATGAATCTCACATGCTCGGAAGTTGACTGGTAATTCCCTCTCTCTCTCTCTCTCTCTCTCTCTCTCTCTCCTCCCTTTTGAGCTCTTCAGCCCTTGATGCAAAAGCATTAATAATTAAGGTCATGTCATAATCATTTAGGTCACATGACACTCACATATCCTTCAATTAATTGTGTTTTCAAGAGTCAAGAGCAGGATGTCAGTGGCTTTTTGGCAATGTTGACTCTAACTTTTGTTCTTGCTGAGCAAATCCAAGTTCTATTGGGTAGAACTTTTGGTATATATACCAAAAATATTTGTTAGTACCAAATAACAATACAAGTGAAATTTCACAATTCTCAACATTTAAAATTAAATGCTACATGTATAATATGCTATTGAACACACTCCTTTATATAAATGTTAAATATGTATGTTAATTTGAACATATAAAACAAAAACAATGTGTTTCTTAATTAAACACTACTTAGATTTTTTGTTCAAATTTCATGTAAATTGTCATAATAATAAAGAAGTACCCTAATATAACAAATAAATAAAGGCTTATTTTCAATTGTTGAAATAATTGTTGTTTGATTGATATTAACAACATAGTAGTCAGCGGATCTATTAGGCTGCATTATTATTAGGATCTATTAAGATTCAACTTTACTGTCATTGTGCAGAGTACAGGTACAGAGCCAATGAAATGGAGTGGTTTTTGCATATCCCAACTAAGGTAGGGTCAAAGGCCTTGCTCAAGGACCCAACAGTGGTATCTTGACAGTGCTGGGGCTTGAACCCCGGATCTTTCGGTCAGTAACCCAGAGCCTTAACCGCTGAGCTACCACTGGCCCCTCAGATGATTATACAAAAACAAAAACAAAAAACAAAAACAATATTTTGACACCTTCCTGATTTGTTGCACCTGTTTGCATTCACATAAAACATAAGGGACTGCTTATGTTAATAACTCGCAGGACGGCATTGACTATGAAGCACATTTAACCATTCGGGAGTGTAGCCACATACACCAATAGCGCATGCGCCTTATGGTAAATGCGGAATGTGTTTGCATTATTTCATGACTTAATAATGTGTATTTCCACCTAGTTTTCACACGAGACTCCACTCAAATTTTCTGCTCCATACTGGAAAAAAAGAACATTCGTTTGGAGACCATGCAGTTAAAACAGTGTGTGTGCATTTAGCTCCGATTCAGGAAAATCTCTATCTTTTCCCACACACTTGAGTCTGCCATCTGTGCAGGAAACCCACGGTAACAGTGCTTGTGGGTTGTAGACCTCCCTCTCTCTCTCTCTCTCTCTCTCTCTCTCTGCAGGTCAGAAAAATCTGATGCTGTCTTCTAAGATACTGTATTTTGGCCAAATTCTATGGCACCATTTTATGTATTCTCAATAGAAAATGAAATCCCAGAATGCACTGTAAAAAGTAAAAAATAAATAAAAATTCGGACAAAGAAATAGAATAAAATGCAGACTATAAATCTGCAGTACTTATTTTTCATTCAATATTGAAAAGTATCAATGAAAAATGTCAATGTCATTGAGTTCAATGGGGTTTAAAGATGACATGTCAGGTTAAAAGAAATTCAATTTTTTATATGCAGCACCGTGGCGCCATGTTCGTTTTAAAATATTAGACCAATCAGATGGGGTGGGATTAGCACATTTATTATGGACAAGTAGACAGTAGACAGCATGGAAGCTCACTAGGTTGGAACAGAGCTTCTATCTCTCTCTCCCATTCTTTACAAGTCAAGTTTATCCCTTTTTTTCTCTCAAGTTGCTTTGACTTCTCAAGGTGGGATTGAGAAATTTACATTGTCTGTAGCAGCAGGATTAAAGAGTACACAGTCTCTATCCCTTCCTTTCCATGTTATTCTCCTGTAAAAACACACACACACACACACACACACACACACACACACACAGGTTTGGCTATCCCTATGAGGACTGTTCATAGACATAATGATACATTGTCCAAAATATAGATTCAACCCCTTAACCTTACCCCTAAAACTAACTCTCACAAAAAACTTTCTGCATTTTTACATTTTCAAATAAACATAATTTTATGTTTTTTAAGTAATTTAAATTATGGAGACACAAGAAATGTCCTCATAAACCACATTTATAGCATAATACTGTTGTAATTACCAGTTTGTAACCTAAAAAAATTGTCCTTGTAAACCACATAGTCATGCCCACACACACACACACACACACACTATTGAACAAAGACAGCAATCAATTTCTTCTACACAAGTGTCTTTGTGTGTCCTTTACATGCAACCTTTTGCTGCAGACACATGAATTCCTTAAAGCCTTTATTATGATACCAGCCTTCTGCTATTAGTTCCACTATTCCCCTGCTAATGGTGCATATATATTAGTAGCTCTCAAGCCTGACTTTGTGTGCTTGAAAAGACAAAAATGAAAATGTGTCATCATTCACACACCTTGGTGTTGTTCCAAACCTGTATGACTGACTTTCTTTTGAGTAACTCAAAAGGAGATTTTAGGCAGAATCTAAGTCTCAGTCACTATGAATGGAGAATGAGGCTTTAATTCTGCCTAACATCTCCTTTTGCATTCCATGGAAGAAACTCATATGGGTTTAGAACAACATGGAGGGTTATTAAATGATGGCAGACATTTCATTTTTGTGTAAATGATCCCTTTAAACAGTAGGATCTATCTCCCTACAGAGGCCACTTCCCAAACATCAAGCATTCAAACCCAAAGACCCCATTGATAGAAAAGATACACGGATAAGACACACCACCTTGCCCCGTCCGGTGATCGAATCAGCAATAGTGCATTGCACCCCTGCCCTCTGAAATTGGAACGCAGTTTTGACATGATTTGGAGTGATTTATTACCTCTTAACTTTCATGTGAGACTTTATGCAAAGCTCAGTTGCCTTACATTTTTTATTGTTCTGACAGCATTTACCATTTGAGCAGAGGCTGATCTGAGGGTGAGAAAAAGAGGGATCGATATGCCTGCATTTGATCCTAGTAACCTTGGTTACTGCACACAGATGTGCACGCCGGCATATACATAGACGTACTCACACTCACGCTAATATACAGGTCTATAGTCACATCTTCTGTGCATGCACGTGCATGCAAACACATACAGATACACCGTAAACAAGTATATTTTGTCTTTGTTTTGCAGTAAAAAAGTATCTAAAAATACTTAAAACTACATACATTAACCTGAGAAAAAAATCTAATAAGAATATAGACTTTAAAATAAGGTTTCATTTGTTAACTTTAGTTAATGCATTATGCATCATGAACTAACACTAAACAATAACCTGTATTTTTACAACATTTATTAATCTTTGTTAATGTTCATCTATATAAATACAATTGATCATTGTTAATTCATGTTTGCAATGCATTAACTTTTGCTAACGTATATGTAAAGCAATTTACGAAGGGAAAGGAGGCGAGAACTGGCTTGACAATATAAATAATATTTTAATTATGAACACACACATGATGGACATGCCCATAAATGTTCTCTCTCTAGTCGCACCACCATCTGCAATCGGCCTTTATCCCTCTCGGAGGCTTGATTAGCCTGATACGGGACTGGGTGTGTATCATCACAACCCGCCCTCTGCCCTGCCACAGTATACAACTTAATAATTTTTGTTGCAATTAACATTATATTAACATTAACTGATATTCATTTCTTATTAATTCAAATTAAGTTCAAATTAAGTTCTGTAAAATTATTCTGTTATTAACTAATTTTAATAAGTGTTAACAGAATAAGAGTAAGTAAATAAATAATGTATATCTTAAATTAACATTTCCTTCACCATTGGCAAATAGTTTTTTCTTGTTTTAAGCATAAATCCAACAAAACAAGGTTTATGATTAAAATAAGGAAGAAAAAACAATGCCAATGGCAAAACAAATAAACTTATTTTAATATATATTCTGAACATGTCTTATCATACACAATTTTGCTTCTCAGATAAATTTATCTTGTTTTAAGATTGTTTTGATATTTTTACCTGGAATCAAGACAAAATGACTAAGATTTTTTTTTTCTAAAAGAATAACAAAGACGCAATTCTTGGTTAAGGGTATTGCAAGTATCCTGTACTTTTATAGAAAACATGCTAATGGAGATCTAATATATAATCAACAAAGACAAGGTTTAAAATCAGAAACATGATCTGCATGGAGTATTACAAGAAATGCCAACAATGTTTCCTAAAGCTGGGAAATTTGTCTCTTTAGCAAAAATGAAATGCTGCTTATATTTAGTTCCCTTTCGATTCAGTTCACTCAGCACTGCTCTATGGGGTGTGTCCTTCTACACGGCCTTGTAGAAACCCTTATACAATCACACTAATCCTCTGTTTGGCAATGGTGTCCATGTAGGTGTGCAGTCGGCCTATATAAGAGGGCGCTCAGTCACCATTTCTTCAGAATTTTCTTCCTTCAAGACTGTGAACTTTGTCGTCATCATCTGCTTCGCCATCGATACACTTCCAGCAGACCGAACTTCTTAGCAAGAAGTGAACAGGACTACTCATTGCCTGTGCTCAGCGCCTGGACCGAAAACACTCCCCTGTGTTTTCCGGTGATGAGTTCTCCACTTGAAGACACTCTCGGTTAACCGGTTCATCGCTTCAGATGTTGATCAACATGATGCTTCAGCAAAACACCTACCTGCTTCCCACAGTGCTCTGGCTGGAGTTACTGAATCTTTATGTGTGTATATATATATATATATATATATATATATATATATATATATATATATATATATATATATATATACACATATACACACACACACACACAATATTAACTAAAGAACCGCTTGTGTGATACGCATCTTTTTACACGTCTTTTCGCAAGTGTTCCCTATGTGAACGGCACATCCCACTGACTGATAAGCACGAGAGCTGTGTTCACAGCCTGGGCCATGCACAAGTAGCTCTTATGGAAACAGACTGCCATCACTGTGAGGGCATGAATCTCCAGACATTGTGCTCTAGGATCGACCTCTTTCTGAGGGAAGATTAAGCATCTCGTGCCCTCCCACCCATCTTACCCATCTGTGTTAAGTCCCGAGGGAACCCATGAGAAGGCACAGCATCGCAATGAGATTGAGCTGGAAGAATTAGAGGAGGATTTTGTGCCGGCGCAAGCCCTGCAAGCCCCCCGAACTTCCAATCTAATGTTCTCACCTGGGCAATATGTGTGTGATGAGATCCGGCCCTTTATTGGAGTGCATGGCCTCATTACGTTTGGCGGCTCTGACAATGGGGATGATGCTGTGTCACTTTCAGCTTCAGGCAAGAGGTCCATAGTGGATGAAGAACGTACACATGCCACAGACATGGAGCTTCTTCTCATCCTCGTGAGAGGGGTTGAAGAGCTTGAGTGGTCCCCTCCAGAAGAGCCAGAAAAGTCTCTCCTGGATGAATGTTTTTTGCAAACTGGCCGTCATCAACAGACCGCGGTCCGGGGGAGCACACCATTCTTCCCTGAAGTCCACGCAGAGCTCACAAAGTGCCCCTTACTCTAGGTAAGAAGTAGTGGTGGCATAGTGGGCTAAAGCACATAACTGTTAATCAGAAGGTCGCTGGATCGATCCCCACTGCCACCACCATTGTGTCCTTGAGCAAGGCGCTTAACTCCAGGTTGCTCAAGGGGGATTGTCCCTGTAGTAAGTGCACTGTAAGTCGCTTTGCATAAAAGTGTCTGCCAAATGCATAAATGTAAATGTAAATGTACTCGTCGCACATTCAGGTCAGAGGTGCTGCCATCCTCACTAAAGTGGACCGTACTGAGGAAAAATGATACTCAAAGCTTACCCCGGTGGAACAGGTGGTCACAGCTCACCTCTGCCATAATACTGCAATGGGATGTAAATCCCACCCACCCCTCCAAGCCATGTTGACTGACGTCCGCACTGTCTGGAAGAGCTTATACAGCAGTGGGCCAAGCTGGTTCAGCACTCCACAGCATGTAGGTGCTCCATGTTTTTTAAGATAAGCTCCTTAAACAAATGGATGAGCAAAGCCCCGATCCAGAGCTGTTCAAAGAACTTCACACCGCTACAGATTTGGTGCTGAGAGCCATGAAAGCTACTGCTCAGAACATCGGCAAAGCGCTGAGCAACCTGGTGGTTCTGGACCAGCAAATTTGGCTAACTCTCATGGAGAAGCATGATGGAGAAAAAGCCGCCATCCTCAACACCCCAGTGTCACTCGATGGTCTCTTTGGCAACATTTTCAGAGTGCTTCATTGCGGCAAAAAAGCAGTCTCATGTGATGAAACACTTCTCCCAAAGAGAAGTAGCACTTCCCCTTTCTCGGCACGTGCCTGATATAATTCTGGTCGGCAAAAATCCATCTCTCTCTCTCTCTGCCTCAGCGCAGCCAGATGCGATTGATGAGCCATCTGTGAAGCCACGCAAACCATAGCCCAAGCATAAGTACCTGCCTTCTCACCACAAAAATCATGCTAGGCTAGGTGTTTTGCTGTAGTGGCGTACATAAATTGCCAGGGCGGACTCCGATCGACACAATTAATGAGCATGACACAATGCCTCCACCAATGGAGTGGGCGTCATCTACTCGAGCATTACCCGGGGAATGGAGACTTCATCCTCAGACATTGATGAGGATTTGGGAAATATTTGGCAAAGCGGAAGTCGACCTGTTCGCCTCCAAGGAGAACGCCCACTGTCCCCTTTGGCAGTCCATGTCCCAAGCCCCCTGGGCATGGACGCTCTGGCTCACAATGTCCAGCGAAACGCAAGTATGCCTTTCCCCTGGTGCACTTCCTTCATTCTGTCACCAGCAGTTCTTTTAATTGCGCCAAAATGGCCCAATCAATCCTGGTTTCTGGAGGTGACAGAATACTAGATGGCCCTCGATGGGAAATACTGCAGAGGACAGACCATTCCTCTCAAGCACAAGGCAAGATTTAGCATCCCCAGCCAGAGTTGTGGAATATACACATGTGGCCTCTGAATGGAGAACATTGGACAAGCTAGAATTGGCTTAGTCTTTGATGAACACCATTTTACAGGATAGAGCACCATACATGAGATGACATTATGCACTTAAATGACATGTGTTTGCAACTTGGTGCTCTTCACGTAGTAAAGACCCAATGAATTGCCCCATAGCTGAGATTTTGACATTCCTTCAAGAGCGGCTGGATGCTGGTCTTACCCTGTGAATGCGCAAGGTTAATGTAGTGACTATCTCAGCATACCAAGCCCTTAAACTGGCTCATTGATAGGCAAACATAATCTAGTTTTAAAGTTCCTTAGGGGAGCGTTTGAACCCCCCTCGTCTGCTATGGTGCCGACTTGGGACTTAAATCTGGTGCTGAAGGCACTCACAATCTCCCCATTCGAGCCATTGAGATCTGTTGAGCTGTGGGTGCTCTTCTTAAAAACCGCACTCTTATTGGCTTTGGCCTCATATAAATGGGTGACATGCAGGCGCTGTTGAATGACAGCTCATGCCTGGAGTTTGGTCCAGATCTGTCAAAAGCCACCTAAGGTTTTATCAATGCCCTTCAGGGCTCAGGTGGTTCATTTGCAAGCCTTCTGTCCCCAACCATTTAATTCAGATAAAGAGAAATCTATGCATACTGTATGTTATGCCCGCTGAGGGAATTGCATACATATGTTGAGCGTACCCATAATTTTAGGCAGTCAAATCCAAACAAAGGCTCTCACACTGGATTGTTGATGTGATCGCCCTCACTTTTGAATCACAGGGCACAAATTGTCCTATTGGTGTCAAAGCGCATTCAATCTAAGGGATGGCCTCTTCATGGGCATGGACAAATAGTGTGACCTTACTGGACATTAGGCAGCAGGATGATCCTCAAAAAACACGTTCATGATATTTTAGAAGTCCTCACAAGTCCTCACAAGTCCTCTCTGTATAGAGCACTTCTTACATTCAAGCGGGTGAGCCCAAGCCTATATTATGGGTGGGTTACTGACTATAATCAAAACAGCCACCTAATTATATGCTGTTTAGCATTCTGTAAAGGAGTTCAGTGGAAAGGACGAGGCGCGAACCGGCTTGACGGTATAAATAATAGTTTTAATGATAAACTTAAATAAAAGACACAAACATAAACACACGACGGTCAGCTGGCCGTAATGGATCTCTCTCTCCTGCAGCAGCATCCGCAGTCAGCCTTTATCCCTCTCGGAGGCTTAATTAGCCTGATAAGGGAACGGGTGTGTATAATCACGACCCGCCCTCCGCCCTGTCACATTCCTCCCTCGTTCTCTCAGGCTGGAGAGACCCCGGCATGACGTATACCCCCAGTCCCCCGTCCCTAGGGGAGGGCATGACCTAAGCCGTGTCATCTCCCTCTTCCTGAATCTGGGAGGGGACAGGGGAGGGAAACCAAAATTATTTAAATATGGGGGGGGGGGGGGGGGGGGCTACTTCTTGTAACAGTAGTACCCCCTGAAAACCACTGTCAAATTTAAAAGAGAGGGAAAAGGCCAATGCGGAGTGGCATTGGGAGAGAGAGAGGAGAGGGAGATGGCCGTTCCTCTGCTTCCAGCAGACGGCCGCGGCTGCTCCATTGGGGTGGATGGTAGTGGCGAGAACTCTACTACGCCGTATCCCTCCTCCTTCCCGGGTCTTCGGCACCAGTGTAAAGGTAACAGATGGGCAAGGAGGAGGCGAGAACTGTTTTAAGATTTAAATAATAGTTTTAATGGTAAACTTAACCAAAAGACACAAACAGACACATGGCGGTCAGCTGCCGTAAATGATCTCTGTCTCTCTCGCACCACATTCCACAGTTGGCCTTTATCCCACTCAAAGGCTTGATTAGCCTGATAAGGGACCGGGTGTGTAGGATCACCCGGTCAATAAACCATACTGTGTACATTGATGAGGATTTGCACCTTCCTGATTTCTTCTATTTTTGTGCATTTTTCATACTAAATTGTTTAAAAAGGAAGAAATTTGAATTGATATGCTGTTCCCTCAAATAAGTTATAACATAAACCAAAGGCTACCTGAGTAAAAACAAAATACAGTTTTCAAATATATATATTTTTTTATGCAAGCAAAAACATTATCCAACATCTATATCACCCATGACTGAGATCAGAATTCATGTTTCCCACAATCATTGCAAGTCACACTGGCCCTGAGGATTGGCATGATTGTATAAGGCTTTCAACAAGGTCGTGTAGAAAGAGACTTCCCATAGTGCTTACAGCAATTCTGTCTCAGATCTTCTGTCCATTCATCTCAGGGAACCGAGGTTACATGAAACCAGAGCTGTTTAGATTTGATTGATGTGTTTGTTTTAAATAGGTTAAATTGCTTGAAGCAATGCACCAAACCATAAGAGAACACACTTCTATTCTAAGTCAATGCATAATGAAATTCATGTACTGCACACTTAATAAAAAAAAATATCTTGTAATCAGACACATTTTAAACCTGATCCTACTTTTCTGCAGAGAGTAAAAAGTTTTATTTTTTTTTAAATCCCTACCATAGATGAAAAATATTGTTGATGCTTGCCATAATCAAATTTGCTTATGATATATTTTGTTACTTCTGTGTCACAAAAGTTAGACAATCACAGACTTTGCTTTGGGAACATAAAAGTAGGAGAAGACAAACTACTTCATAAGTATTTGTTCTCCATTACTCTCTCGTGGGCTGTTTTTGAGCAGGTGGTGAAAGCAGACCTTCAATTCACCTTCATGAAACTCACTAAATTTAATCTTGAATGTCTGGTATGGCATTGTACACACTGAGCAGTATGGACACCTTAAAATTACCCATTACCCATCTGTACCACCCCACCAGCGTCTCTGGAGACCCACCAGCAGCAGATCCAGAATGAAAGTCCATTTTTACTGTAGAGAGGAAGTCAGAGGGAATGAAGAGATTGCCTGAAGCCTGTATTTCTAAATCAGGAACTACAATGAGGGAATCTGATTTTAGATCAGTAGTCCTGCTTCAAAACTCTCAGAAAAGGGGACTGTATCAGTGATCCTTGGCCTCTGTTTGAGGTTACAAAGATGAGGAGCTCTTGGTGGAGAATGGTCTGCACACCACTCCTGACCTGCTCATGAATCAGTCAGACTAAATGTAACCAAAATGTTTTAATTTACTGTTCTTAAAATGGCAAAAGTCTTTCTTGGTAATTACTGATATTTATTTAATGATGGAGTTATATGGTGAACATAAAGATGTCAGTTAATATAGACTCTTTAATACTTAATCAAGACATCCAGAGCAGACAACGAAATTATAAGCTGGCATACACCATATCTTAACCAGGTGGTGAAGGATTGGCTTATTAGCAAGGACAGTTAGCTCCTCCTGGTAGATGCGGTAACCACACGATTCTGCTGCCATGAAACATATTTATCCATTGCAATAAACATAAATCAAAAAATATTAAAAAAAAACTTAAAGATGTTTTGCCAGTGACTCCAGGTTTGCCATGTCTCCTTAAAACTTGAAATATAAACCGAAATATATATTTTCCCCTGCCTTCTGCCTTTGTAATTACAGCTCAGCATAGTCGATAGAGAAGGGCTTTTGAATATGCACGTTCTTGTCTATCTCTTCCAATTTTTGTAAATATAGAACTATCTGATGATATGATTTAATTCTGCAATCAGAAGTTCTATAAATATAGGTTAGTCTGTATACATATAGTTATACTAGCACTTTAAATATAGTTATATACATATTTATTTATATATGTATTGCTTTTATGCTACATAAATACTGTTCAGATACAGAACAGTAATGTGTGGCACAAAAACAAGGTACATCTTATTTGAGTGGCAACATTCATTTAAATATTTACAATTATAACAAACACAACAAACAAATCTAAAAACCACACTATTTTAAATAAGTTGAAAACAGTTATAAACGACAAAATATTTAGCTTCAAAAAAGAAACAAACTGACTTCAACACAGGAGCTCAAGTGAATCAAGCACCATGGTGCAATTAGTATCTACCATTATTTGCACCAGGGTTGGTGTGCAAATAATATCTGCCACTTATTGCACTGGACCGTAGAGCAGGGGTGGACTGGCCATAGGGAGTACCGGGATTTTTCCTGGTGGGCCGGCAATGAAACGGTGCCGACGGTACGCGATAAGCTGAATCAAGCCACTGCATTATGCCGAACGGGCTGTGACAGGCTCAAGAGGGCCACGAATTGGCGGATCAGATCAGCGATGAAGCGGGCACAGTTATATATCTTAAGTATATTAAGATAGAAGTTACTACTAACAATATTTCACTAACAGTAATTAAACAATTCCTGAATTCAAACTAAACATAGCCTAAATGTATTTAAATACTGTACACTGAACTATGAATATTTAATAAGAGGAAAATGACACTACTTGCATTTCTTAGGTGTTAATTTAAAATATATTTAAACCGTAGGCTACAGGCACACATTATTTGGAGTCCTCCATATATACCACATTTTGCAATATTAATGTTAACGATTAATTGATTGTTAATTTCCACGACGATCGATTTTGAAAATGTCTGAAAATTGACATCACTAGAGCTGATAATACTGTATGATCTTTAATTCTAATATCTTAATATTAGGTAATGCTGCATGACCAAACAAAGACATTTATCTACATAACAGTATAAGAAACAGCAATAAAACCAAAATTTGTGAATTCTGTCAAAATCTGTGACTTCCACAGTATAATCATAAAGCATAATAAGGCAGCAGGACTATACTGTACTCTTCAACTTGCCTCTGTCTGCATTCTCCATCAGGGAAACTTTCCTAGCCATTGTATTTCCACCACTAACTGACAGCCCTTGTCTGTCTGCTCGCCACCATTCCTCTCTTCCTCCACACACCATATTGTTAGCCAGTGAGTTGTCTGCCTGACATTCTTTTTCAATAAGGAAGTGGTAATATAATTTTTTTGGGGTCACTTTTTTGTGTGAAATCCTGCCCCTGATAGATGGGCCTACCAGCTGAAATGGCAGGGGATCAGGGCCCAATATCTTTGTCAGATGCATTGTAATTGTGAGGGGCAGTGTGGATGAACCGGATGCTCGGGATATTGCTTTGTATTTCCCCAGAGGTCTTGCCGCCTCTTCTAGCCAGCCTCTTTCACAGCATCTCTCCCAGTCTTTGTGTGGTGAAGAGAGAGAGAGACAGAGAGAGGAGGGCACAAGTGAGACCATGACTCAGTTGCTTGGGTTGAGAAGCAAAGTCAATGTACAAAGTCAATGTTTTAACATTCGGAAATATACTGATCCTGTTATCTCAAAGTTGTACTATATAATATTTGAACCCCACATTCTTAAAAATAAAGGTTCTTCTAAGGAAGCAGCTTAGCTTCAGAAAAAAACCCATTCTAAGAACCATTTTTGCTGTATTGGGTTCTTGAGCTAGCTATACTCTCCTTTGAATATTCCTTATAAATGTAAGTTGAAGGAATAGTTCAACCCAAAATTACAAATTTCTCATCATTTACTCACCCTTATGCCATCCCAGTGTGTGACTTTCTTTCATTAGCAGAGCACAAATTAAGATATTTAGAAACATTTCTCAGCTATTGTTATTTATATAAAGCTCCAAATATCCCATAAATCAGCATAAAAGTAATCCATGTGACTCCAGTGGTTAAATCTATTCCTTCAGAAGTGATTTGATAGGTGTGGTTGAGAAACAGATCAATATTTAAGTTCATTTTACTATAAATGTTCCTCACTGCTCAGTCAATCTCCACTTTAACTTTCACTTTCACATTCTTCTTCTTGTGTTTTTGGTGATTCACATTTTTCATGCATATCGCCCCCCACTGGGCAGGGAGAAGAATTTCTTGCAAAAATGTACAAATATTGATCTGTTTCTCACCCACACCTACAATATCACTTCTGAAGATAAGGGTTAAAACACTGGAGTCATATGAATTACTTTTATACTGCCTTTTAATGTGATTTTTTGAGCTTCAAAATGTTGGCACCCATTCACTAGCATTGTATGGACCAAAAGAGCTGAAATATTATTTTAAAATCTTCATTTGTGTTCTGCACAAGAAAAAAAAAAGTCTTACACATCTGGGATGGCATACGGGTACGTAAATGGTAAGAGAATTTTCACTTTTCATTGGTTATCAGTTCCATAAATGTGTCTTGGTTTCTGGCTTCTTGAACCACTACATAGATGGTTTTCAAAAGAACTGGAGAATAAAAAGTTAATTGTGTGATTTAAAGGGCAGTTCTGTGTCATCATTCTGTAAAACATACTTTCTAGGTTCTTAAACAGTGAACTGCAGTTCTAATTTCCTACTGTTTCTCTCTCAGTCTCACTCACACATGCAAATGTTTTCTAATATTTAAGACCTGATTATATGACATGTTTTTTCACAGTCGCAAATCCACACATTTCCATACTTTAATCCAAATTCTAATTTCTAGAACAACAGTATTGACAGAGAAGTGGTGAGTATTGTGTGCCAGGTTTGAGGCAGGCAGGATAATCTTGCTCTGGGTGGAGTGGCTGTATGTAACTACCTTAATCCTCTATCCTCTCTTTTTTCTTCTCCCTGTCTTCCTTTATGTCTTTCTCTTTCTATCTTTTTCCTGTCTCTCCCCTCTTTTCTCTCTAGATTGAGCCAAAAAAGCCATGCTCCCCATTAACTCTCCTCAACAAACCCACTGGAGGAGAGTTAACCATTAAACACAGGCGCAATTTAGGCAGTGGGATTAAGAGGCAAAGAGTTCAGCACTATGTGCGAGGGGGAAGGCTTTAGAAAATGCTGGAATCCAGTCAATATCCTCAACTGGCGACGAGAGATTGAGGGGGTAATTCATTAAGTAAGATTGCACAGTCTAACAACAGCGTTTATTTACAGTGGATATAAAAAGTCTACACACCCCTGTTAAAACAGCAGGGTTTTGTGATGTAAAAAATTAAACAAAGATAAATCATACAGGACTTTTTGCACCTTTAGTGTAAAAATTACAACCTATGCAATGCCACTGAAAACCAAAGTGACACATTTCAGAGAAAATTAAATAAATAATTAACTTAGAATAACTTAACTGCATAAATGTGCACAGTTTTTTTTAATTGCGTATGCTGTGTTCAGAATCAACCAATCATAAAGCTCTTGTGAAATAGTACACACTTGTATTCACCTGAAGTGATTGACTCCAAATAAATTTCAGCTGTTCTTGTAGGATTTTTCTGACATCTTCTTGATTGCATGCTATTACAAGAGCTATGGGCCACAAAGAGCTTGCAAAGCATCAACGGGATCTCATTGTTGAAAGGTATCGCTCACGTGAGGGCTAAATGTTTTTTTCCAAGGCATTAGATATTCTGTACTATGGAACACAGTGAAGACAGTCAGCAACAAGTGGATAAAGTATGGCACTACAGTGACATTATCAAGAACAGGACGTCCTTACAAAATTGATGAGAAGACAAAGAGAAAACCGGTCAGGGGGGCTGTCAAGAGGCCTACAGCAACATTAATTGAGCTGCAGCTCTTTCTGGCAAGTTCTGGTTGCTCCCTACATGTGACAACTATCTCCCGTATTCTTCATCTGTCTGGGCTATGGGGCAGGGTGAAAAAAATACAAACATCCAAGCCCAGCTAAACTTTGCAAAAACCTATATACAGTTTGCCAAAACCACGTGGAAAAATGCGTTATGATCTGATGAGACCAAGATTGAACTTTTTACAAAAATAGAAAAGGTATGTTTGGTGCAAAAATAACACCGCACATCAGCAAAAGAACCCCATACCCACAGTGAAGCATGGTGGTGGCAGCTTCATATTTTGGGGCTGCTTTTCTTCAGCTGGAACTGGGACTTTAATGAAGGTGGAGGGAATCATGAATAGCTCCAAGTACCAGTCAGTTTTGGACAGAACCTTCTGGCGTCTGCTAGAAAGCTGAAAATGAAGAGATCTTTCACCTTTCAGCATGACAATGATCCAAAGCACACATCCAAATCAACAAAAGAATGGCTTCAGCAAAAAAAGATGAATGTTTTGGAATGACCTAGTCAGAGAAGATCTGGAACTTTTTTGCAAAGATGAGTGGGAAAATATTCCCAAGTCAAGATGTGCCAAGCTAATAGACTCCTATCCAAGAATGATCAATTATCCTATCTGAGTGCTGTTATAAAATCAAAGGGTCCTCTAACTAAGTATTAGTTCAGGGACGTGCACACTTATGCGGTTAAGTTATTCTAAGTTATTCTTATTTATTTTTTTCTGAAATGGGTCACTTTGGTTTTCAGTGGCATTGCATAGGTTGTAATTTTTACATTAAACGTACAAACAATTTTTGCATTTATCTTTGTTGAATTTTTTACATCACAAAAACCTGCTGTTTTAGCAGGGGTGTGTAGACTTTTTATATCCACTGTACATGCACTGTTTGTGTTATATATCCACTGTACATGCACTGTTTGCGTTATATTTCCACCTGGTTCACAAAAGGAACTATGCAAATTATGGAATGGCACAAATTAGCATTTTATTTTCACAATTTGCTCAGCGCAATTCCCGATCAAACTGCTCTTTAAAATGCAAGTGCGCTCAACTGCACTAGTCATCTGGATATTTACCTTGTTATAATGATCTTCTCCATCATTTGATCATCATTTGATGAATTGCTACTGCTATGATAGACAAAAAATTTACAAAAATATCCCTTTAAAATAATATTCTGTTTAGCATAATAGCACAACATTAATTGTGCCAGGTAAATAGTGCAGAGTTTTGTGAATAAGGCACAATCTCTGACAAGCCTAATTTACATAGAAAGGCTGAAATGACTTAATTTAAATTGGGCGCAGCAATATTTTAGCACATTTATCACTTGGTTAAACTAGACTGCAGATGGTTAGTCAATAAGATGCAGTTTTGCACTAAAATAAGTGATGCTACTGTGACATTCTCTGATGAGAGAGAGAGCGTGTAAGAGAAAGAGAGAGAGAGAGAGAGGAGACAGAATGGCTGGACACACAACACTAAACCTCTCTACGTGGTTTTGGAGTTTTGAAACCTCTCTATGTGGTTCTAATACCCCATCCCTTTCTGTCTGTTGAGAGCTGTATGAAAATAAAGCCAGCCTACAGTATATAGCTAAAACAACTATATTTACATTTTATAGCTTTCTGACCATGTACAAACTTTATATCTTGATATTGATGTATTCGCTCTGATATGGCTTTAAATGGAACCATTTCAACCAAGCAACAATTTTTACCAAGCTACTAGTAACAAATAATAGTTTTTCATGAAATTAACACAATGAAGCATACAATTTTATTGTTTTCATTTATATGTACCAATATAACAATACAAAGTATTGTTAACTAATTAATTATTTTTTATGAAAATATTTTTTATTATCAAAACTTCACTTTTTTAATACTCTCATATTTGCTAGTGTAGTGCTATGACTCACTCTTTGTAAAACTTAATGGCCAGTCCTACATGAAAGTGCTCTAAAATCGCCTGTTACAAAATCTCCTTGAAAATAAAAAGACAAAGCAAGTAATGAACCAACATAGCAGAATATGTCAAAGAAGGTTTGGTTCCAGCTCTATTTGTGAAAACAAGCTGAAGAAGACGGATAACCCTGTGTTTAGCATTTAGGAGGTAAGCTGCTCTGAGTCTGCTCTAGCCTGGAGACAGATCTTTTGTTGACCACTCTGAATTTTCATGCTTTAATGCAGAAAAATGGAGCAGGCTATCTAAAAATGCATTCAGCTAATTAAGATGAAGTGGGCTGCAAATCTATCTGACGTTTCGCATCCAACAGGGGGGCTGTCTGTCGCCGCAGTAACACATGCTGATTAGACATCAAAGGGACAATAACATTCTAATAGGAAGATTCTCAGTCACCTGTCCTAACTTTGTTAGCAGAACTCTCTATCAATAAAATGACTGGCTTTCAAGTTTAAGCAGCCTAATGGTTTGCTGGTCTTAGCTGCTTTAAGATGGTCTCCCAGGCAAACCAAGCTGGATTAAGCTGATCTCCCAGCCTGGCCAAGGTGGTCTAGATGGTTTCCCAGCCTGACAAATCTGATACAGTCTCCCAGGCTGAGAGCTGGAGAACAGCTAAGACCAGCAAACCAACTTAGACTGGTTTAACATTATTTTATCCTCATATTGTACATCCAAATCGCTGTTTCTTAAAAGGATATTTCACCCAAAAGTGAAAATAAGCATCATTTATTTATCCTCTTGCCATCCCTGATGTGTAAGACATTCTTTATTCTGTTTTAATGAAAATCATGTTTAAATTTCACTTTCACATTCAGACACCTACTGTTTGGGGCTGGTCAAAGGTGGAAATTTCTGAGATCATCCAATAAAGATCTTGTGTTACGTGAGGCAAGGAGTAAAGAAAGGCATTCTTGGAAGAACCAAAAATTTTTCTTGTTCCCAGACTTTGCAAATTCGACAAGAAACGTGATCGATTCAAAGAAATGCAAGAAACTCTTACATACATGGAAGGTCACTTTTGCACTGATGTTTCTGGCCAAATTGAGAATAGATACTAAGGATGGCAGCAAAATATTTACATGCCCAAAGCAAGCATTGTCTTTCACAGAGACAATGGGGTGAGTAAGCCATTTGGTGATTTTCATGTTGCTGCCGAGATGACCTGACTCACTGAACATACACTTGACTGTCTGAGGAAACTGGGCTTTTTGTTACTTTTTGAGCTGGTTCTGCCTAACAGCTGGAGTTTGTTATGTGGGTGGCCCTCTCTCGGGACAGTGTGCTGGTGAATCTGCATGTTCTTTGTGTTTTTGCCTCCCATTGGCTGGAGTTTGTTTTGTGGAGGATTCTTTGCAGGACATTGGAAGGATTGGGTCATCAACTGCACTCATAAACAGCCGGCTCACTGAACATTCGTTTGACTGTCTGACGAAACTGAACAGCTTTTTTTTTTTTTTTTTTTGGTACTGGTTCTGCTACAGGCTGGAGTTTATTTTGTGAAGGATCGCACCTTCGGGACAGTAATGCAAAGGAACCTACACATTCTTTGTGTTTGTTCTGCTATTGGCTGGAGTTTGTACAATGGATTTTCTTCTGTTATGTAATTCTGTCTCACAAAATGTATACAGAAGCACTGGACTTGAGCAATCAAATGGCAAAGTTGTTGCGGGGACTCTCGTAGGCATACATCGACTCTTGATGGAAGGAAGCTGGTTGGCACTGTTGTGTGTGGGGTTAATCATAAGATTTTCCTTTTTTTGTTTCTTTGTTTTGGGGGGAAGTTCGGTGTTTGACAGGGAAATATGACATAGTGTGTCTTCAAGAAGCGCATCTTTCTCTATAGGAAGCTGATATGGGGTGGACATGTTTTCTTTAGTGCTGGCTTAAGTAAAAGCAGGGGAGTAATTATATTGATAAGTAAACATCTATAATTCAAATGTCTCAAACAGCTTAAAGATAAATTAGGAAGAGTTATTATTGTTTTAGCAGAAATTCAGGGGCAAAGGTTGATTATGGCAGATATTTACGCACCTAACGCTGATAATCAGGGATTTTTATAGATCTTGAAGGGATGTTGCAAACTGCTGGCACCCCTCATGGTATAATACATGGAGGAGACTTTAATCTTTTGATGGACTCAGTCTTTGATCATAGTGAAGCAAAAGTGTGTAAGGCCCCTCGGGCCACACAGGTGCTTCACAGGATGTGTAAAAATCTAGCTCTTACAGATATTTGGAGACTTTTAAACCAATCTGGAAGGGACTATACATTTTATTCATCAGTCCACAAGATTTATCTAGAACAGATTTTTTTTTTTTAAATATCTAAGTCCCTCATTTCATCTGTTGCTGATTGCTCAATTGGAAACATCTTAATCTCAGATCACACCCTGGTGAGTTTAGAGGTGTTGCCTCATATGGAGAAAAATAAATCATATAGTTGGTGCTTTAATCTATCCCTTTTACAAAATCCTGATTTCCAACAAATGTTAAAGACTGAAATCAATGTTTATATGGAGACTCTGTGGGTGTGGCTTGGAAGGCACTTAAGTTCTTAGGGGTCGGATACAAATAAATAAATCCAAAGCATGAGAACTTGTGGAGTTGGAAGGGACTATTAAAAGTGCTGAGGCAGAGCTGAGGCCGAGCTGAATGTTATCTGATGGCCTCAGAGTATTGACCCGACTGAAATACAGATGTAATACTATTTTGTCACGGAAAGTGCAGTTTTGACTATTCAGAGCAAGACATACTTTGAATCAGGGGACAAAGCAGGGAAGCTTTTTGCTAGCTATATAATGCAGAGTGAATCTTTTCCTACCATTCCTTCAGTGAAATCTGCTGGTGGTGAAATATTTACCTCATCCATTGATATTAACAATGCTTTTAAAGAATTATATCCTGATCTTTATAGTGCCACATCTTTGCCTACTGATGAAGATATTAGAAACTATGTGGAACCATTAGAACACCCTAAGCTGACAACTGAGCAAAAATTATCTTGATTCTGAGATAACCTTGTGATTTTCTGCTTTTGGAAAAGGTCATGAGGCATCAGTGTACTACTCCCTGCTAATTCAGAGTCTGGGTGATGGAGCTTCAACTTCTCTCAAGAGATTATGAGAGGAGGGAGAGTGGGCTAGGATTCTAAAATACATATCTTGAGATGCAAGTGTGTGCCTTATGCAATTCAAGATTTTACTTCAATTTTATTGAACCCCCTCACACCCACCTACTGGTGATGCCAATCAGAGGATGGAGACATAACCCATGTCTTTTGGGGGGGGTGTTAAGATAAGGTCAGCTGGAGCACCCTCATTTCAGGAGTGGTGCTTGGAGAAGGGGAGGGTGGCACCCTTTGAAGACAGGTCTTTTAGAAGACTAGGAACATTTTATTTGTTTATGGATAAATGGGGCGGATATCTGATGATGCTGGACATGTAATTATTATAATTTTTTTTTTAATGTTTTGATTTTTGGGTGTGTCTATAATCATGTGTATATACTCATATTTGACCACAGGGATGTTTGTTGCGTTTCAGGTTGAGGTTGGGGATCGGAAGGGGGAGAGGTGGTTGTGGGGTTTAAATGATGATTCCATATATACTGAGAATGTTTTTCTCTTGTACATATGTTTTGTAGGAATCAATAAAAAATGCAGAAGAAAGAAAGTCTTACCCATCTGGGATGGCATGAGGGTGAGTAAATGATGAGAGAATTTTCAATTTTGGGTGAGCATTAGCTGGAAATGTGAAAATATAAACAGTATAAATATGCAATTACAATACTCTTCACATTGTTCAAAGCAACACAATGGTAATTTAATCCATGTGTTTACTTTCATATTTATGCAGGACACACACTAAACACAATGCAGTATGAGGTGTTTGTGCTTTCTTGGCAGACATAAACTCGAAAATAAATAGAGAGGAAGAAGTGTGTGAGAGAGAACCAGTATCTTCTTACAGTGACAGGCCACACTTAAGTTTGAGGGCCCTTATCAATGTAGCAGTACATAGAGAAAGAGAGGGGATGTGGAAGATAGACACAGCGATGAAAGGATTGAAAGAGGCAAAAAGGAAAGAGAAAGGGATGAAGGGAATGAGCTTTTCTGAATCAGACTTATGCTTGTGATGTGGCTCTTTGGCATCCTTTACAGCTGTCAGGCTTTCCAACGTGTTTCCAGTGTGATCGGATAGAGATTCAATTCCACCCAATTTTAAACTTCAAGCTTGAAGTGTGTCATTTCTGTGCCTCCAAGCAGAATTACAAAAATAATGACTGCTTTCAAACAGGTTTCCTGAACACTGTCTACCATTGGTTACAATTGTTTTTAATAAAAAAATAAAAAAATAATGCATCTTGGGTGCATTTACACCTGGCTTTTAATGTGGTGAAGTAGTATGTGATAGTGAACTGACAACCGAAAATGGATGTTGGTGCAAGGTGTAAAGGCCTGTCAATGATGATTTAATCATTGTTGAGCTGTTAAGTGATTTGGGCACAGCTAAGCTGCATTTTTATTTACTAGAGCGATCAAACTAATAGGGTGAGAGAGCAACTTCTCATCCTAGAATCCACGCATATTTTATCCTAATTTTCATGAAGATAATTCATTGCCTATGAATGCTGTTGCCACTACTCACAGCAGCTCAAAACCTTTAACTTGAGCTGTATTATAAACACCCAATAGTGTTTCTTTAGTGTGATGAAAAGCTAGAGTGGATCTTTAGTTGAATGGGCCCAAAGCTGAAGCGCAAATTTCTCAGAAGTCTACAGTCTCAAAAGAGTGAACCATATGCACATTTGATTTAAATTCAGACAGCTTTGTTATGAATCACTGCCCTGAGTGTGACAAATTACTATAAAAAGGCACTATCACAATAAACCAGAAAGCAAGGAGCACTTCAAATTGAAGTGTGTGTGTCACATTTGCACGAGCCTGCATTTTTGCGCACTATGTAATTATGTGAACGTAGGGTGGGTGTAAATAAACAAGGCTGGGCTTTTATCACAGTTCTATGTAATTGATTTGGTAGCATTGCTTTGTTGTTAATGGCCAGAGGCTACATTTCTGACCTGTACTGAGAGAAAATGGTGAGGGCAGCTAGGTGCGATGGGGGTGGTTTGATTTGATTTGTAGGGGTGCCGAAATGCCTGGCACGACTCTACTTAATCACACGGCTTAATTAAAAACTGCCAGCATGCAGGGTTGGGTGGGTGACTCCCTCAGCACATGCAAATACAACCATTGCCACCTGTCCAGACCAACTCATTAAATAATAAAAAACAAAAACAGTTCGACCGGCAGCAATAATTAAGCGTAAAATTTGGCTAATAACGAATGTGTCATGGGTGAGCATGCTATCAAATATTATAATAACGCAGACTATACTAAAACAAGACAGAGTAAATGCAGAATAAAGTGGTCATTAGGCGGCAGTAGGAGATGATGGACACTTACAAGTCCAGTGGGAAGCCAGGAGCGGGGCTGGTGGGAAGCACTCATTTGGCAACTTGTTTGTTGGGGGTGGGATGAATACTGATCTTTTCATCATCAGTGGGGTGGGGGTGTTAGTGGGATGAATAATGGTGGGGTGAATAATCACTCAGCCCCTCATTTACACCCATATCTCCCCAAAGTTTTCAGCTTCCTGCTGGGAAAGATGCATTTCTTGAAGAAACACAATATCATATTTCTTACATTTAAGAAAATAAATAACCTTCCTTCTTTTTATGGGGTGCCCTAACCCATTCACATTCCATATGCAGAGAGACAATCCACTCATATTAACATTTGACATTTTAACATATTAGAAAAAATTGATTGTGTGTCAAAAACAAGATTATAAAGACCACATTCCAACATTAGTGCAACAATCAAACCCCAAACTTCCCCACGAACCAAACAACACGCGCACGACAGCTCCAACCGGCGTCCATCCCTCTAAACTCAAACAGTGCATATACACATACGAGAGCCCCCACAAGAACTTTGCCATCGGATTGCTCAAATCCAGTGCTTCTTTACAAATTTTGTGATACAGAATTACACAACAGAAAATAATCTATAAAACAAAACTCCAGCCAATAGGCGGGATAATCACAAAGACATGTAGATTAATCCAAATAACTGTTCCGAAGGTGTGTTCCTCCACAAAACAAACTCCAGCCGTTAAGCGGAAATGGCACAAAAAATAAATAAAAAATGGCAACCAGTTTCTTCGGACAGTCAAGTGAATGTTCAGTGAGTCAGGTCCACTAAGCTGTTGTAATAACTCCAATGTTTTGCCAGAAATATTCCACAGAAATAACTCCAACCAATAGGAGGAATAAGCACAAAGAACATGCAGATTCATCCACAAACTTTCCCAAAATCCACAGTGTTAATCCACAAAACAAACTCCAACCTCAGTTCCTCGAACAGTTAAGTGAATGTAGAGTGAGTCAGGTCCACTCAGCTGTACAGATAGTATCACACAATGACTTAATCATTCATTCCATTGACTTTATGAAGGACATTGTATGATGTGGGCATGTAAATATTTTGCAGCCATCCTTAGTATCTATTCTGAGTTTGGCCGGGAAAATCATTCCAAAAGTGACCTTCAATTGATGTAAGAGTTTCTCGCATTCATTGAATCGATCACGTTTCTCTCTTGTCGAATTCACAAAGTCTGGGAACAAGAACATTCTTCCAAGAAAGCCTTCCTTTACTCCTCGCCTCATGTAACACGAGATCTTTTTCGGATCATATCAGAAATTTGGACAGAATTGATCGGGGCCTGTCTCCCTCCGCGGGACTCAGAGCCAGAACCCTGTTAGCTTATGGCCTGTTATGTCGAGCAGACTCGGGAAGAGCTCGTCTAGGAATTTCACCATATCTCTGCCTTCTACGTTCTCAGGAATTCCAACAATTCGGATGTTGTTTCACCGGCTATGATTCCCAAGGTCTTCCAACTTTTCGCAAACGCATTCCAAGTCGGTTGCTAGCGGGTAAGCAGCTAATTTCCTCTCCGATAATCGATCTGTTTCTTGAAGTCCAACACTCTTGTAACCTACTCTGAGAATTTCGTCTCCATGGCAGTGATCGATCAGCATATTCCAGCAAGATCCTAAGTCGGCAACAACCTTCGATCAGCAATGCCAACATGCTCTACAGTTGATGCTGAAACTCTCCTGCTGCACAGTCCAAACTGATTCCCTGGTCTGCGGCCCTGTCTGGGGTATCAGTTGAGCACGTAAGTGTCTTTTAATGTCTCCAGAGCGTCGCGTATGAAATCTCACCGGTTTATAAAACAAAAAGTATTAAAATCTAGCAAAGTGCGCAGAGCTTGCTGTTCACATGTCCGACCCTCGCATGGCGCCATGCGACTACCATACATATTCTTTTTTTGCCTTAGGCATTACATAGCGTCTCCCAGAGTGCCACAATGCAAACAGGCCTCACAAAGGGTGAATAATTTTACTGGCTGTACTAACAATTCTAGCCAGGGTATTTTATGTTTACAGCTAAGATTGTACTTCTAAGTTTATCGTATGCCTTCGAAACACTTAAAATATGATGTATGAGCTGCATTTTATGATACTTTTGGGTCCGTTTTTAAGCACTAGTTACTGCCATTGTATTGAAAAGACATTGAAACTTCTACTTTTGTGTTCTACATAAGAATGGAAGTTATATGGGTTTGGAACACATGAGGGTGAGTAAATTATTTATATAATATTATTTTCATATATGAGTTAACTATTCCTTTAAATGCAACAAAGGTCGCTTTGAAATGGCATAAATGTAAATATATTTATGACTTCAATGTAAATACATCTTTGACACATTAAAAAGTGTAAAAGGACCTTATTATGAAATTTACACTGCTTAATTTGTACAATAAAGTAGGTAAATCTAACCAGAAATGTATTGGATTACTACTACTGGAATAGTGGCAGGGCTCCCTTCACACACATATCCAATACACAAAGGGCAGAAGAGATTAGGCTTTGAAATTTAAAGTCCAATGTGAAGGTTTTAATTCAAAACCAGACTAGTCACAAAACCTGCTTAATCAATCCAAAAGCCAATAAATGCACTTCATATATGGTGTTCTAGTGTTTCCACTATTTGTTGCCAGGTTTAGATCAAGTAGATGCATGCCATTAAAACCAACATAAATCACAAGTTTACACACGCACACATGCACAGGAAGTTGTAACAGAGGCAGTATTAATTAGAGACATAAATCATAAAAATGTCCAAATCTTTGATTCAGCACAGAATGTGTGAACAGAGAGTATTAAATTAAGCTCAGAGCACAGAGGCTGTTTTTATATATCCAATATGCACTGAGATACCAAGAGCCCTGACACTAAACTGTAAACAACACACCATTAATTCTGTTATGACCAACACCTAAGCAATGTTTTTTAAACAATATGATTTTATTATTTTTTTTCTGGCAGAAGTAAGCATCTGCTAGACACACTGCAGTGTGCAATATATTAAGCAGTAAAATTGGGGGCCTGGTATCTCAGCGAGTATTGACTTTGACTACCACCCCTGGAGTCACGAGTTCGAATCTAGGGCATGCTGAGTGACTCCAGCCAGGTCTCCTAAGCAACCACATGGTCTGGTTGCTAGGGATAGAGTCATGTTGGGTTAACCTCATTGTGGTCGCTATAATGTGTGTTTACTCGCTCTCGGTTGGGCACGTGGTGAGTTGTGCATGGATGCAGCAGAGAATAGCATGGGGCTCCACGCGCCCTACGTCTCCGTGGTAACACGCTCAACAAGCCACATGATAAGATGCGCAGATTGACAGTCTCAGACTGTCGTCCTCCGCCACCCAGATTGAGGTGAGCCACTATGTGAGGAGAAAGGAGGAGAAAAAAAAATCTGTAAAATCAATCTAGCCTTTTTATAGTGTTTGATTTCACAGCGGCATGTCTGGGGCAGCTGTACCCTCTGTTCTCTAGATCAGTGTTACCCAACCTTTTTGTCTTATTTACTGCCATATACCCAGCAGTACAGTAAGTACCCCAACACCAAAGTAACAAAGTTTTAAATTTAATACTTTATATTTATTTTGAATTCATAATATGTGCCATATTTAAACATTACTCAATTCAATTTGATGGAAATTTGTCATACGATTTTTGTGTGTTTTCAAGTCATAATTTTTGTTTTATATGTTTATCTATCAAAATTAAATCAAAATAAAGTGACTGCAGCTCGGCACATTAAAAATGGCAGCTCTAAACGAATACCTACAGCCACAACTGTGATTACAAATCATAACAGGGGAAATATCTAACGACCGCAACTGGGGGCGGGATAATGATCCATCCATCACAGGCTTGTTGCGGCACGATTGGCTGAAAAAAGAGCCACCATCTGTGTTCCTCCGTCTGGCCCTGTCAGAACAGGTGACGACTGCATTTCGCTCCTTCTGGTTCTCATCATCTCGCTCTAAGCCAAAATGTAACATCTCAACATTAACAGGGACCATAAAATATGAGCATCTCTTACCACGGTTAGCCCACGCTCAGTGTGAACATATCACTCAACGAGGAAACATCTGAGGTGGAAAGACGATGCAGAGCACTTTTTTCTTCTGAAAAGAATGACAAACAGTTGGTTGTGACTGTTTTTTTTTTCATTATCAAGAAAGCTATCAAGATGAGAGGGAGGTGAGCAATTAAGATGGTTATTTATATAAGATGGGGATGACAATATAGAGTGAAAGGAATAATTATCAAATGATGGAGAAGAGCATTATAACCTGGCATATATTCATGTGTGGTTTCGTCAAGTGCACGTTCCACGTGCTTAAGAGATGATTCAGGTGTCTGGATCAAAGTGATGCTGTAGAATCCCGACAGGCTATGTCAAATATGGTAATCTGTGGCATCCTCCGCTACACTGCGCTCAGAATCGGTCCGCAAGATCAGAATAGCATGTGGTTTGTGGTTGTGGTTGTTTGCGGTTGTGTTTGCAGTATTGCTTGATCTGCATAATTTTTTAAGTGAATCAGATGCTAAACCAGCGTAGAGTGTGTGTGTGAAAAAAAATCACACTTTTTATTGCTACTAAATCTGCCCCTCTGTATTTTTGTGTTCTTATCCAGTAAAAATATTTTACATCCTTTAAACATGAAGTTAAACGACATAAGATATTAAATCTTTTTTTTCAAAAAAGCTATCAAACTTTTTGTGAGGTTAATGCTTCAAACAAGAAAAAAATATTTGCCTATGGAGTATGAAAATTAAACTTTTCTCCTCTGAATTAAAAGTGCTGTAAGCGAATTTAGCGTTCTGAAGCTTCCACGTGACTGAGCTGTTGAATCAGCCAAACCCCCTCATCCCAAAACCCTGCCCTCCAAAGATAATTTTGAGACCAAACCATGCAAAAGAGCAGCATTGTTTGTTCCTGTGACTGCCAAATTCAACAGTGGCACAATAGCGCCCTCAACTGACAAATATTATGAATCATAGCCTTAACAATCGCTTCAAATACAACACTATGAGAACATGCTAAATGATTTACAGGCTAAAAGCATCAATGTACGTGGACACATTTTTGTTTGCTGTTTATAAGCAGCTGTCACAGAGACCGGTGAGATATCTCAGGACACTTATTTCATTATTTTTACATTATTGTGTGGAACTAACTGGGTGTGCTCTTTAATATGTAAAGAAACACAAATATCTAACTACACATTATTTCATATAAATGTATAGCTTTATTAAGAACAACTTTATTATTAACTAGTATACTGGATTATGTAACAAATTATGCAAAATTAACAGTAATTCCAGTATAAGTCATCAGTAGAAAAGAAGCAGTTTTTTTTTTTTTGCAAAAAAATGTCAACTTACATCTGGACTTTAAAGGATTCAGATCACATTTTGTTCAATTTAGTTGTAAGATATCAGCTCACTTTTCAATCACACAATTAACTTTTGGAACCCATTCAACTTAAATATTAATATAATTTATAAACAAATAATAATATATTATAATAGTAATATATAGTAATATAGTCAATCATGCACCTTTAACTTTTAAATACTCACACATTTATTTTGACATTCTGAACTCTCCAGGAAGTCCTGTATGTGTCTGTTTGTAGGCAAGTTCACGGTAGTTTAATTCGCTTCTTATTCAAATTCTGGTAAAAGGCCTCCGGTGCCATTCGAAATGCATATTAAAAGTAAACCGAGCAATTGAGCATCTACATCTGAGATGTTGTTCATGAGTAGGACTCAAATATTGTGCACCGCTGTGAAGGCTAAAAATAGCAGTGAGTGTGTATGTGTAAACAGAGCAACACCATTCACTGACGCGCTGGGGCTGCGCGTGCATTTTATATATTTACTTATTAAACAGCCTTTTGTGATTCACAGACCTAATCGCACGTCTTCAAGTGGCTTTGAATAAAATGCACGTGTCATATGAACTACTTTAATTGTTTTTATAGTTCTTTTATGTCATTTTTTGAGCTTGACAATAACGAACATGACTAACACATAGTATCGGATTTGGATCGGGCTCGTAGGAAAGATAACAGATCCATCTAAAAGCTTCAGTATCAGAGCCGATACCGATCAACAAGCACAACTTAATGGAATAGTTTCCCCCAAAATGTAAATTCATCATCATTTTACTCATCCATATGTTGCTCATCCTCAGTGAACACTCACTTTCATTATATTGTTTATCATCCAACAATAGTGAGGTGAGGCGATGAGTCCCTAACATTCTGCCTAACAGCTTCCTTTGGTTTCCATTGAATAAAAAAAGTCATACTGGTTTGAAACTATCACTTTAAGTCATGTGATCCACAATTCAACCCAGTGTGTGTGTGTGTGTGTGTGTGTGTGTATGCATATAGAGTAAAGGTTAAGGTGGCAAGGAGACTAGAGACACATTTAACTCTATGTATCAAAGGCCTACTGAAGAACAATCAAGCAGAATAGCAAAAAGGCCTTTCAATGAAGTGGCTTTAATCTTCCCACAATGTTACAATCAAACTGAAAGTAAGTGTTATAAAGGGGCCTAGGGGTTTAATATCTACCCCTGTGAAGAGTGTAAATGTTTAATAAGGGGCAAAGTAAGCCTGCAGCTTCTCTGATACCCACACTCATACACACTTGCACCGACGAATACAGACAGACAGGGCACAAACAGCTTGACATTCACACACAAGGAGGAACTACAGTGCATCAGTTACTTACAAAAAAGTCTCATTTGTACCCACCCTTCAGGCAGTCCTTGTTTGTAAATATTTATAAACTGATTTTTATTAAGGCCCTAAACTGATTTAAACCAATTTGTACTGCATGAGACTTCGAGATACTGACACGATGTGAGCTCATAACAATTTGATCACAGCTGCGACATCATACAAAAAAAGAGAGGTAGTTAGAGAAAAAGTAAAGAATGGAAAACACAAATTGAGGTAAACAAAACACTGTTCAGGAGCATTTTCTGCAATATAATATTACATTAACATTGAGTAGTAAATGAAGTGCATCTGCCAATGCATTTCTAGCCCAATTTACTTGATTTTGTCAATCAGGTATTGATTACATCGTAAAAAGTGGGCGTTCTTTTCTAAAATAGACCCAGGTGGTAGGAAGAACGGCTGAAAATAAGAGGACTTGGTGACCACAAATCTCTTAAAGGCAAGCCAGTTCACTTGCCAACCGTCTTCATAATGTCCCTGGGCCATTTATTTTTTTCTTCTTTTTTTAAGTAATAGATATACAAGTACAAATACTACATACTTGACTGGGGAAAGACCAAAATCTACAAAACTGTTTGTCAAGGTACATTTCAACAATGTGGTCAGAATCATACTTTATGCAAGTACTCATATTCAGATGTGAGCACTTGGCCAACGCGTAGTCCTTCTGAACATACATTACGTGCATTCTTGTGTTACTGTGGCTGTAACAAACCTCAGTACTCACCTTCAACCATTTGTGCCATTAACTGGATTTATTATTATACAGGTAAGTTGCCATAACTACATTGCCTTTACCTTACTTGCTCAGCAATACTCTCTTTGAACTGTTGCTTCGCCATGTCAGGAGTTGACTTGATTTGAAAGAGAACACTCAACATAGAACTGGACAGTTGAAACTATACAGTATGTCCACTATAATGCCGCTAATGGCAAGTTGAGAATGCAATGTGCATTTGCGTTGTAATATGAATTGTGGTCTGACTAATTTTGTAATATTAGAGGTAATATTATAATAACTAACTTTATTTTGTATAGCACCTTTTAGCAGTTTAGCACAAAGTGCTTCACAATACAAAAAAACAAAACACACTCAGTAAAACACAAGGTAAAAACAGAAATTCATAAAGTCATAAAAGCAAGTCTATACAAATGAGTTTTTAAAAAAGACTTTAAAGAGACACAGATTTTGCAGATCTAATCTCTCAGTGCAGGCTGTTCCAAAATTGTGGGGCCTTCACTTCAAATGCTCTATCAACTTTACTTTTGCATCTGGATCTTGGAACATTCAACAGTTCATGATAAGAAGATCTAAGAGATTTAATTGTTTCGTACGTTTTTAAAAGTTCTGCTAAATATACATGTATAGAGTATGTTTCAGCCTTATATGTCAAATCAGAGATATAATCTGATAATGGTTTCAAAAAATATTAATTCTTCAGCTCAAATCACACTAGAAATCTTTATTTTCCAAGCTGGTCCAGCTCATGCACATGAGTGTTCTGGATCAAGAAAGCAAAAAGCTCTTTTACTGAAAGGCGCCATATTGATCATTATGATTTCTCCCATTAATTTGTCTACAAGTGGCTCTCCTCTACTTATTCTATCTCTAGTGAAATCAGCCAAAAAGCAAAGTAATTTCAGAGGCAGAGTACATTTTTATGTTTTATATGTTGTGTTTTTATAAAAGATAAATAAATACATTTATTTGGAATAATGTGCACAGATGAATCATGACCAATAAGACCAGGAACATGTATTAAGAAAGTAAATGGTCAATTTTGACTTCATTTTGACTTTAATGTAACCAAGCTTACATGCATTTATTCTTGCAAATTCATTTCTCATACTTCTGGTGAGTGAATAGATATTGTCCCTGCTTCTAATAAATCTGCATTGTTTCTTACACATAAATAAGTGTTTGCTTATGTAGGTACCAACAGGCCTTCTGAATAACCACAATCATCTCTTATTAATGCCGCAGCCCGTGCATTTTATGTCTAGGCCTTCAGTGCGATTCATGCCATTAAGAAAACACAGATTCACAATGAATAACATTCATTATGTGGCAGTCAACTAAAAATACCAACTGACATTTTAAAAACATGTCCACGCATGAAAGCCAGAACAAGGAGGTCTAATACCAAGAAAAAGCTCTAATAATATTTGCAATTAAAATTTTGCTTGCAATAAATTTTGTTTCGTCAGGGTGTATGAATACTTTTCAAAACTTGATCCATCACGGAATGCTCAAGCAGACTAAATTACACTTAGAAAACTCCTGATGTTGCTATAACATTGAAAAAAGCACCAATTTGCTTGAAGTGAAAATTAGCCCTCCTTTCCTGTTTAATTAATCACTTGCACGATCATGCAGAACATCCCAGGTTTTTAAATCCATAAGGATCTCTTTCTCAATGGTGATGAGGCAGTGACAGCCGTCTCATCAGAGAGATCTCATGCTTTTCGCTTACAAATTATGTACATCACTTAAAGCGTGATTGCGTCACTCAAGGCAAGCTAGAAGGCCTGGACTGGGACATATCCTAAAGGCCACACCCACCAAGAACAAATAAATCAATCTGATTGGCTGATGAATCTGACAATCTGACATTAGATGCCTATTCACTGCAGTGTTGAGGGATTCTGAGAAGTTTTGAAGTCTTGACGGGGTGGAGCTCAGACTCACACACTGCTTTGGATATCGAGCATGGCTTCATGCATGCGATTTATGAAACAGTTGTCACACTTTGCTTGTAAGCATCGAGGAATAAATTCTGATTGGATACATTTAATTTTTTTGCTATTCGTTTGTAGATTAATTATGAGTGGAAAGCAAATGAAAATACATAAGCAAAAAATGTCAATGAGAATGAAAGGGTGAAAAAAATATTAATTTATTAAATATTTCTTTATTAGGCATGTTACGCCAGCAGAGAAGGCTTTGCTGGCCCTGAGAAATCACCACTGGTCACTTGCCTTCTTGCAAGAAATTAGCAATGTGTTCTTCAGGAACAAATCGACTCGTTTACTTCACACAATCTGTCCATTTTCCCGCACTGAAGACTGTAGACAATAATCACTTCTCATCATGGTTACTCAGAGAGAGGGACAGAAAGGGACATTTTGGCAGGCAATTAAATGTGTAATAGCATCAATTAAGGCTAATGATGGATTGTTGTTTAGAGCTGAAAAATGTAGCAGCAATTCTTTAGAAAAGAAATGGATGAGGAGAGAACATTGAGAGAATGTGTACGTGTATGCTTGTGTGTGCTTGCACAGCAGGGAAAGCACATACAATAGCCCAGTGAAAGGCTACAATCAGGCTCACTGAAAAGCAAGAGGTGGTGCCCCTGCGTTGACTGAGAGGAAAAAATTAGCTCCATTTGTCAATAATCTGGAATTTGAGAGGGAAAATATATCATAATTAAGGCCATTTATCCAGTGAACTTAAACAGATGTTTACTTTGTTGTCAAGAGGTCTCGGTTCTATGAACAGTTTGCGTAAAGCTAAACTCTTGTGCTGTATTTTATGACTTATTTTAATGCGTACCCTCAAGTCCACTCGAGATGAGAGGCAGAACAGATCATAGAAAAGAGCAAAGGGTGAAGATTTCAAGGCTGAATCTGGCAACTCAAGAAAGGCATCTAGCACACCTGCTTCCACAGAGCTGCATCTGACAGAGTCACTGAATGAAACTGTTCGGCCTTACAGGCCCTGTTTCGTGGCTAGCCCATATGGAAATGTTCTCTCCGGTTCTGTCTATGGCCAGTCCGCTCCGCTTGTGGTAATAGGCCAAGGTGTAAAATCCATTTATTTTAACCAAATAAACGTACCCACCTGAAATAATAAGTAATGTTTGAACAACTGCAATTCATGTAAACAATGCTGCTTTAATTTGAGTCTTAGTAGCACAATTTAAACAAACTCTGGCCTTTAATGTCAACAATCACTGATTCAAAATACTCAAAACCAAAGAGCACTATCAAAACACATCACAGCATTACAGGGCCTTGGTAACTTTAGTGACCTGGCCTGAACGCTAAAAAGCAATGAAAAAATAAAACTATAAATATCTCATTAACAGCTCTCAATGGAGCAGGGCAGTGCATGGACTGACTTCCTCTGCTTTAATGCCCACAGTATTGATCTTGCTGGCGAGCTCCATGGCCTATTGCTGGGAAGCTGACTGCAATAGCCAGTGTGTATATGCACGAGAAGCAGTGTATGTTTGTACGTACAAGTGTGAGAGTATCTGCTAGAGTGCACTGGCGACTGGCGGACGGAGAGCTTGGTGGTTTTGCGCTGCAGATGGGGGGGTGCAGACAGAGTGGAACCGAGCCGATGTCTTTTTAATGGCACTGCTGCTCTCTGGAAACTGATGTATGAGCATCCACACTGTGAAACTCAAACCTCCAGCTGGTTCATTTCTGAATTCTAATCCACCCATAGCTACTCTGTTCTATTTTATTGACCAGATGACTATACCTGCAAAAACCTCTAGGGCAAATGGAATGATGGTCAGAGTGGACCATCATTATGGCTTGGTGGAACATGTATCAACACTTCAATGTATTGTTTTGCTGAATACAGAACATTGTCATCAGTGTAATGGGCAGGTACAGTATTAGGGCTGCTTTTAAGCTATTAGACCCATCCCTCCCTCTCGTTATTGTTGCCTCACCTCTGAGGGCCATCTTTCAGCAATGCTCACAATGGGAGAGGACAGGAGAGAAAAAACGTCTAGGTTACGAATGTAACCTCCGCTCCCTGATGGAGGGAACGAGACGTTGTGTCAAAGAAGAGACACTAGGAGTCTCTCTTGAGAGCCTTTTGAATCTCTGATCTATGAGAAAAGGCCAATGAAAAATTGGCAGACAGAATTTGCATGTCCTGCCCCCAGACATATGGGTATAAAGGGAGGGAAATGCGTCTATTTCATTCAGGATTTTTCTGAGGAGCCGACAATGAGGTTCGACCATAACAGTGGCTCGGTTCAGTGATGTGGCCGGGAGGACACACCGTCTCGTTCTCTCCATCTGGGAACGGAGGTTACATCCGTAACCTACACGTTCCCCATCTGTCGCTCACTTCCAATTTCCTTTCCAGGGGTCCAATTTAAATCACGCCATGCGCTGAGCCGTGTACTGCTGACACAGGAGCGGGCAGGTATTTTACGTGGCAAAGTGACCGGCTGTGTCAGGCTGCACGTACCCTTCCCCAATGCCCCATAAAATCATCAAAGCCTTCTGGTTCTTTACCCCCAACAAGGGGGAACAAGGCGACGTGCCAAGCATGGGAGCAGGCAGCACCAGCTGCGCCTTTTCTCTTTCTATGTTTCTCGCATAGAGTTAAAGCGGCTGGGGCCATCTTAACACTATAATTATGCTTAATTAAAATATATATTTAAAAAATAATTATTAGCTTTCCCAGTTCCTATTCTTTCAGGGGGAAAAGACCCTGCTGAGATGTAATGGCATCCACTACCCAGTGGGAAAGCCTCTGTTTGGAGACAGCGTTCCCTTTCCACTGTCCACCAAAGAGCTGCTCAGAATGTATAAGGCTCTGCGTGCGGTCCAAGTAGATACGCAAAGCACATACCTGACACAATATCGAAGGGGTTGGGCCTGCCTCCTCCCGGGGGAAGCGTTTGCAGGTTCACCACCTGGTCCCTGAAGGGAGTGTTTGGAACCTTGGGCATGTAGCCTGGTCGCGGTCTTAGGATCACATGAATGTCTGCCGGACCGAACTCCAGGCAGGTGTTGCTGACAGAGAACGCTTGCAGGTCCCCAACCCTTTTGATGGAGGCAAGCACAATCAGGAGGGCCGCCTTCAGGGAGAGGGCCTTGAGTCAGGCTGATTCTAGCGGCTCGAACAGGGGTCTCTGAAGGCCTGAGAGGACCACTGAGAGATCCCAGGAGGGGAACAGGCTTGGCCAGGAGGGATTTAACCTCCGGGCGCCTCTTAGGAACCTGATAATTAAGTCGTGCTTACCCAAAGAATTTCCATCCCCCCAGTGGTGGGCCCCAATAGCAGCTACATACAACTTTAAGGTGGAGGGGGACAGCCTCCCCTCCAACCACTCCTGCAGGAATGAGAGCACTGACCTGACTGCACACCTCTGTGGGTCTTCAGCCTGGGAAGAACACCAATTTGCGAACAAGCGCCACTTCAGGGCGTAAAGTTGCATGGTAGATGGCCCTCTGGCTTGGTTGATCGTGTCTACGACAGCAGGTGGTAGATCAGCTAGATCTTCCACATCCTGTCCAGGGGCCAGACGTGGAGGTTCCAGAGGTCTGGTGCGGATGCTAGAGCGTGGCGAATGAGATCCGAGAACCAAGTCCAAGTGGGCCAAGGACTTGTTCCCCATCCTCCCTGACCTTGCACAGCACCTGTGCAAGCAGGCTCACTGGGGGAAATGCGTACTTGCGCAGCCCCGTGGGCCAGCTGTGTGTCAGCACGTCTGCCCCGAGGGGAGCCTCTGTTCGGGCATACCACTGTGGGCAGTGGGAGGTTTCTCGGGAGGCGAACAGGTCTGAATGTGGTGAGGCATTTCAGCACTGACTGCGCACACTCTGAGTCTAACTCCATGCCGAAAAAAGAGATGTTCTGAACTGGGGCGAGCTTGCTCTTTTCCCAGTTGACCTGAAGCCCTAAACGGCTGAGGTGCCTAAGCACCTGGTCCCTGTGGGCACATATTAACTCTCGGGAGTGGGCCAGGATGAGCAGTCATTGAGGTAGTTGAGTATGTGGATGCCTGCTTCCCGGAGCGGGGAAGGGCTGCCTCTGCGACCTTCGTAAAGATGCGAGGGGACAGGGACATGCCGAAGGGGATGACCTTGTACTGATACACCTGGCCGTCGAACAGGTCGATGTCGACGCAATATTGAGACGTGGAACTATGCTTCCTTCAGTTCTACAGCTGCGAACCAATCTAGATGCTGGACGCAAGTTAAAATGTGTTTTTGTGTGAGCATTTTGAACGGGAGTTTGTGCAAGGCCCGGTTGAAAACTCACAAGTCCAAGATTAGTCATAAGCCGCCGCCTTTCTTGGGAACGATGACGTAAGGGCTGTAGAAACCAGCAAGTAAGAGAGTCGCGATTTCCGTGTGCAGGTATTTGGCAGGTATTTTGGTGGTATCTTCGCCGTAAACTGTGGTAAAGCGGATGCCCCCGAAGGTGGGGGGAGGGGATATGGGGCCTGGCAAATTGAATTGCATAACCGAGTTGAATGGTTGAATGGAACTTAGGGGATGACTATTTTTGATGTACCCGGCAGTCTTTGCAGCGGGGCGGAGCAGGTTATGTGGCATCGGGAGGCAAGGGTGTGTCCCGAGGCTCTGGTGCTGAGAGGAGACTCGAAGCACTTACCTTTCTCCGCACATCCGGCAGGGGGTGGGTTAGTGACTGAGGAGGAGGTTCCGTGGAGGAGTCCTCTGGACTCGTCAAAACCGACCGGCCGGGGATTAGTCATGGGGCTGAAGGCAAGAGTTCTGCGTCCAGCATGCCGGGACTGTTGAGGTGTGGCACCAGAGTGCCGTGAGAATGGCATTTGTGGGCCAGGTGACTTAGAGACAAAGGAAATAGCTCTTTCATTGAGAATGTGGCAAAGGAAATACATTTGGGGATTCTTCTATCCTGCCCTCCACCGGGGGACGGAGTGATCTTCTTACCAGCTCTGGAGCGAACGTCTTGGTCTCTGGGTCGGGCGACTCAGGACTGTCCGTGAGACAGGGGGTGTGCGCTTCCTGCGGGGTGCTCGACGCTGAGGCTGAGAGCTGGGCCCAGGTTGAGGCGGAGTTTGCGTTTTTTAGAAGCCACTGGAAGGCGCTTTTCGGCCCGTGGCGGCAGGTTTGCTACGGGGCAGAATGTGAGATATGGCCTCCGTCTACTTCTCCACCACTGAGAACTGCTGGGCGAAGTCCTCGACGGTGTCACCAAAAAGACCGAAATGGGAGACAGGTGCATCGAGGAAGCATGTCTTGTCCACTTCGCGCATCTCGACCAGGTTCAGCCAAAGATGTCGTTCCTGAACCACAAGAGTGGCCATCGCCTGTCCGAGTGACCGCGCTGTGACCTCCATGGCCCTGAGGGCGAGGTTGGTCGCTGAGCGCAGTTCCTGCAGCACGTCGGGATCAGGACCACCCAAGTGCAGATCTTTAAGTGCCTTGGCCTGGTGGACTTGCAGGAGGACCATGGCATGCAGGGCGGAAGCGGCCTGTCTGGTGGCGCTGTAGGCTTTGGAGGTCAATGAAGACGTCATCCTACAGGCCTTGGAGGGGAGCACAGGGCGGCGGCGTTCTTGGGGCACAGGTGGATCGCAACCGCTCTGTCAACCTGGGGGACTGCCATGTACCAGAGGGCCACTCCGCCATCGAGGGTAGTGAGAGTGGATGAGCGAGAGTCATGATGACGGGTGAAGATGGGTGCCCTCCACAAACTCGTCAGCTCATCACTTCTGGGAAGAAAGGAACCGGGGGGTGGGGGGGAATCAGCTGTGAGTGGCGCGCAGACCCGAGGAACCAATCATCCAGCTGCGTTGTTCTAAGTACACAGCCAAGTGCTAGAATGAATATATTGAGAGGAAATGCCATAATTTCTTAAATAACTATACATTTCAAAAACATTTCATTTGTGGATTCAGTTGTTTATTAAATGATTGTAGCATACAAATGAGTTACGCTGCTACACAGATGATACACAGATGTTGTTTATGTTCCCTGCCATGCAGAGAGAAAATAAATCAGGGATATACTTTAAGCTTGTTCGTTAAATTTTTTTAATAATAATAATAATAATAATATTTTATATATAAAAAACTCAAAATAGCTGTACGGTAAATGCTGTTCCATACGTCTTTAACACAGAAATCATGTAAACATCAAATGGAACTGGTCCATGAATTTATATTGGACTAAAAAACCAAAGTACTTTGCCGTCCATTTCAGAAATCAATCACACAACTCTGATCCATATGTGTGTGTGTTCATGCTTGCATGTGTGTTTGTTTTTTCCCATCTCCACAGGTCTCAACCTCAGTTTCATTAATAGCATGTACCACATGCTTCACTGGTTCTTCTTGCACTGTCCTTGGCTTGAACACAAACATACACATATACACAACCACTTTCCACTTCGTCTTTTCCTTAGGTACTGTATATACTATTGCAACAGGCCTCTCTTTGACCTTGGCATTCACAGCCCACAATATGCCGCACTCCATGATGCTGGGAGAAGTAAAGCAAAATGGCAGAGCTAAGATTAGCCCTGTAGTTCTAATCCAGAACACGAAGACTAAAGTGGAAATCTAAGTAGGGAGCTCTCCATTTCTCATGTCAAGGGTATTTTAGTCTGAGGTAGGTGGTAGCTGGTAAAAAAATAATGAGCTCATCATTAGATACAGAAATCATGAGATGATCGACTCCAAAATAGACTGTTTGCCTCAGAAATTGTATTTTAATAAACAGCAATAGCCAATCAAGCGACCAAATCAGGTTCCTTGACCTCCTTGACCCTGCACTGCTATTGGTTTGTTAGCGTAGCAAAGCCAACCAATAGAACTGCTTGGTGCTTTCTTTTTGAGCTGCTTATACATTCTAATAACACACTAAAGTGACTCTTCATGCCTATTTAACAAACAAAATTGATCTTTCGGGAGTTTAATATTTTCCACCAGACCTTTCTTGGCAATAGATGAAACATTTGTCAAGATGCTTTTGTTCATGAATACTTTTGCTTGTTTTGATAGCTTAAAAATGGTTTGTATTGATCTCCTTTCCTGAGGGTAAAATGAAAATTACTCTAAAATTGATTTTTTTAAAGAAACCTGTACTTTAAAGACCTGTTGACAGTGTTATTTACCCTTACATTATCTTAATCTCTCCAAGTGTTACTTTAACACATCTCTGTAATTCTTTTGGTACAGTACTTTTGATTTCAATGCTCTAAAGTTAATTTAACTCTGCAAAACCCAAAATATTTCTTAAGCAAATGTTTTTGACTTTCGTCTGTCTTAGATGCTAGCAAATGTTTTAACTTTTAGCCAATATCAGCATTCAAAATTTTGACTCATCTTTCACTACACAGATTTTTGTCCAATCAAATATTCTCTGGAATGAGAATGTCCCTCCCCCTAATACCACCTGCAACTGACTAGCAAAAAGATTCATGGCTGTGAAATAACCAAAGCCTATTGGCTATTTATTTTGTTATTGTTTTTTCTTTAAAGGATGGGAAGCAGATCAGCATAGGACAGAAAACTTCACTTCACAAGCAGTTCATTGCACTTTGCTAAAGTCCTGAGGATTCATCTTTCCCATATGGAAAGCAATGGCAGTACTGATATTCTGACACATATTCAAATCTAATCTCTTCCTCAAAGGCAGATTCCCTCTGGTTCTCCTTAAAAAGATAGTTCACACAAAAATAGAAATTCTCTCATAATTTACTCACAGTCATGGCATCCCAGATGTGTATGACTTTCTTTCTTCTGCAGAACACAAACAAAGATTTTTAAAAGCATAAATCAGCTCTGTTGGTCCTCACAATGCAAGTTAATGATGACCAGAACTTTGAAGGTCCAAAAGAAAGTACAAATGTAATCCATAAGACTCCAGTGGTTAAATCCATATTTTCTGAGAAGATATGATAGCGTTGGGTGAGAACCAAATCAATATGCAAGTAATTTTTTTTAACTATCAATCTATACTTTCACTTCTACATTCTGGTGTGGAAGTAACTTTCACATTCAGCCACCTACTGGTTGGGGCTGGTCACAGGTGGAGATTGATAGTGAAAAAGGATTTAAATCTTGATCTGTTTCTCACCCACACCTATCATATTGCTTTAGAATATATGGATTTAACCACTGGAGTCATATGGATTATTTTAATGCCACCTTTATGTCATTTTTGGACCTTCTGATTTCAGGTTACCATTCACTTCTATTGTATGGACCTACTGAGCTGAGCTATTCTTAATTTGTGTTCTGAAGAAGAAAGAAAGACATATACATCTGGTATGACATGAGGGTGAGTAAAAGATGAGAAAATATATATATATATATTTTTTGGGTGATCTACCCCTTTAAGTTTGGTACTGGTTCTTTGTACAGCTTTATTTTAATGAGCTCTGCAGCTTCTTTCTAATTATATACCCAACCATTAACTGCCCAGTTAAAATAAGCTGCTAATGTGCAAACTAAATCTTCATCTAAGACGCCCTCACTGAGTTTTGATTAAATATGAATCTCAAGCAGAAATGAAGAGTCTATTAAAAACATGTGAATGAATGACAGAAATTTATGGAGGAATAATAGACAAATATATTCCTTTGTAGCTTTCATTCATTTCTTCAGGATGACTTAATCACATCTTCCCAAACAGCGCTCAGGAAGTGTCTCTTCAGGGATGGCCTTGGAAGGAAATCAACAGAACAGAAGTCAATCTGACCTTCTGGAGGAGGAGGAGGAGGAGGAGAAGGAGGAAGGCTTCCTTGAAGTAATGTAATATAATGATACCAATCTGCACCTTTCCCACTAACACCACAGAGCGCAGTTCACATTCCCAGAGCAGGAAAACACACACACACACACACATAGCCTTATAACAGAGATTTCTTCAACAGATGCTCTGACACTAGCACAACTGCAATGATGAAGTCCCAAAGACTCAGCAAATATTCAAATTATACACCACTGATGTATTCCACCTCACCACATACTGTATACTGAGTCTTTTTGTTTGTGGTCCATTTTATTTATGGCAGATATGACTTTTGCCATAGATATAATGCAATAGTTCAAAATTCTTACTGATAATCCAGTATTGCACACAAAGTAATATAAAATATTAGATATGATTAGTCTGTATCATTATAACTACTATTATAAAGATATTATACTTTCATAATCCAGACTAAGTGTCAATACTAGATTCTATAAACAGAATCATAACAAACTCAATCAAATATGAGAATAAATCAAATATAAGAAATCTACAAAGAAAATGATCAGTAAATGATCTGTCTTTTGCTATAATAGACAATAATCAACATAACAAACACAAAACATTCTCCTATTCCATCTTAATATGCAGATACAAATAAAAGTAAGCAATTTGTTGATTGATTTACCTAAAAGCTTAAACACTGGCTCTGCAGAGCTATAAAAACATATTAGTTTAATTATTAATTATAGAAACTTTATGACTGTCCATTGGAAGTCAGAGGGAGTGTTTGGGAAACCTGCTTGAAAACAGCCATTATTTTTGCAATTCTGTTTGGTGTCGCTAGAGGCCCAGAAATTACACACTTCACCTTAAAGACATGAATAGCTACAGTTAAAACTATTAAAGGAATAGTTCACCCAAATATGACAATTCTCTCATTATTTTCTCACCCTTATGCCATCCCAGATGTGTGTGACTTTCTTTTACAAAACACAAATGAAGATTTTTTGAAAAATTACTCGGCAATTTTGGTCATCCAAAGCAAGTGAATGGGTGCCAAAATGTTGAAGCTCCAAAACTCACACAAGTCAACATAAAAGTAGTTCATATGACGAGAGATTAAATCAATGTCTTCAGAAGTGATTTGATAGGTGTGGGTGAGAAACAGATAAATATTTATGTCCTTTTTTACAATAAGTTATCCTCCATGCTCAGTCAATCTCCACTTTAACTTTCACTTTCACATTCTTCTTCTTGTGTCTTTGGTGATTCACATTTTTCATGCATATGCCCCCTTACTGGTCATGGAGTTGAATTTCAAGGAAAAATGTACATAAATATGTATCTGTTTCTCACCCACACCTATCATACCACTTCAAAATATATGGATTTAACTACTGGAGTACTATGGATTACCTTTATGCTGACTTTATGTGATTTTTGAGTGTCAAACTTTTGGCATCCATTTAGCTGTATTATATGGACCTGCAGAGATGAAATATTCTTCTAAAAATCTTAATTTGTCTTCTGCGGAAGAAAGAAAGTCATACACATCTGGGATGGCATGATGGTGAGCAAATGATGAGAGAATTTTCATTTTTGGGCGAATATGCCTCAAAGACTCCTCAAGACATAACTCTGGAATTTTAAAGAGGGACAAAATATTTGATATTGGTTACATTTGTTCTCTTCTTTTGCATTGATAAATGAGCTTTTGAGGACTGCTATAAAGCTTGTTGTCCAATTTGTAGACTGCTGACAATTTAAAACCCATAACAACCTCTGAGATTTAACCCTTTGAAGACACGTGTTTGCAATAAAAAAATGTGTGAAATAAAACAGGGCTGATATTTTGGGTAATTCGCAAAGATGTTGATTCTGAAGATCAGAAAACAAATGAGAAAAAGAAAAAATGGAAAATACATATTAAACTTGGTTGTCTGTAATTCAGTCACTCTTTCCTTTCTGCGCTGCCTGATTAATTAAATAACTGAACATTGAGAACATCTATTTTTATCAAAACAGTGAAGATCGTTTTATTTTCTTGAAGTGGAATATTTGATGTAGCCATGGATAAGGTTATAAAAGCAAAGTACAAACGAGAAGTAATTATGACAGAATTATTAGAGCTCAGTACTTTTCATTAGTTCTCAAGGCCAATAAACAATTGTATAACTGTTTTGTGAGCCATCTGTTGTGCTTGTTTGGTATCCATGGGTGGGATTCATTTTGTATTGATGAGTTCATTTTGATTTGATTGGTTCTGGTACTGTCACAGTTGGAAAAATATCAAGCCTGATCTCACTCAGGGGAGAAAAGAAAATGCTCTCCTCCTTGCGCATAGATATACAATAGATGGAACATATTATAGTATCTTTAGTCATGCCCACATATATGAGGTCACTGTTGCCTTATGGGTGTACTCCTGCACAATACATACTTTCCATATCATGCAAAACAGACCAAAAGCTAACTGAGAAACAGAGAGTACAATACAAGTCTAGCAGGGTATCAGAGATCCTGGGGATTTAAAAGTGCTTATATTTGTTGGAGTTATGGTGCAAAGGTAAGCAGAAGCGCTCCTAACATACACATTGAGCTGTGCTTCTCATGTGGGTGATGCAGGCTCGAGTCTGGACAGCAATGTAATGTTAATATAAAGTGGCAAATACTCACAAATTAGAGCTAAATTTAAAGTGAAGAATTATTTGAACATATGACTTAATCTTAAAGAGATGAAAATAATTTTATCATTTAATCACTCTCTATTTTCTTTGTTGCATTGCTTAGAAAAAATGTTTCCTGAAGAAAGTTTATAATAATAATAATAATAATAATATTGGATAGCAAAAATATCAGACTGAAATGTGGAATAATGCTAAATTTAGCATTATGTACAGCTGATTTAAAACCAACTGGAGTTTTGTTTTTACTTTGAATATGTTTGTCATGTTCTTAATAAAGAGAAAATTATAAAAGTCAATTTCATTTATAAAGTGTTTTATTCACTGCCTGGATTATCCAAAATAGTAATTACAATGTTTTTTTATATGAAAACCTATTTTTATTTTTAACCTATTTACAAAATTACTATATTGTGATATCTAATGTTAATCGTGATATAAAATGATTCATATCGTGATATGTTTTGTTCATTTCGCCCATCCCTATTCCAAACCCATAGTTTCTTTCCTCAGTGGAATACAATGTTGGGCAGAAAGACAACCTCATTCACTATTTACTTTCATTGTATGGAAAAAAGATGCAATGAAAGGGAAAGGTGACTAAAGCTGCCCAGATCAGTGAGATCAGGCTAAGCTGTCAGGCCCTAACATTCTGTTTAAAACAGATTTTTTTTTTTGTTCTACAGAAGAAAGTCAAACAGGTTTAGAAATGTCTTGAGGGTGAGTAAATGATGACAGACTTTTAATTTATGGGTGAACTATTCCTTTAATGTTGTTGGTATTACAAACACATATCCTAAATTGATTGGTTGTAAAGATAAGTAAAACTCTGCTCACAATAGAGTGCAACAGTGTCCGGTCCTCTTATTCAGCTTCCGTGTTCCGGAAGAATTTGTCCCATTCATTTTTTCCATAGACTAATTGATTTTTAACAATAACTTAGAAAACTTTGATCTACCATGAGCTCCGGGTTGTTTATATTGCTATATGCTTCTGTTGAAGCCATCAATCTGCATTATTTCAACTTCATTGTTTAAAAATTGCATTTAATAGTGGAATTCCTGGTGAACAACTGCAGTACCCGTGGAACAGCCGTGAAAGATCCACCAATCAGAGAACTGTGGCCAAGAAAGTCCACAACATAAGACCAGAAGTGACCACCCACTTCACTGACGCACTCTGAATGACGCAATCTAATCAGTCTCCCTGCACATATATATTTGTGTATATCTGAATATTTCACATTAAACATAAACTATATTGTTTCAATACTTATAATCAACAGCCTAAAATTAATAATTTTATATTTTTCCATAGTTTAATAGTAGATCAGCCCTCGTGAAAGATGGTAAGTACACAGGCTTGTACCTTTGACTTTTTGTTGGATTTTCAAAAATATTTTTGCCCTAAAATAATTTTTACTTCCGGAACCTGACTGTTGCGCTCTATAGCAAGAAATAGCATGATGTGAAATCAAAATCAATCCAAATAATTTCCACCCTGTGGACAGTTACATTGAGTAGGAACAGTGAGTGTCTGTTACTCTTTGGTTCACAATCAACTAACCAGTCAAACACTAGCTAACTACTGAACAAAAACTAACTTATTAACTATTTAACCACTGATTAACTAACCAACAAACTACAAACCAACCGACCAACTACCAACCAACCAACTGACTAACTGACTAACTAAACAATAACTAGCTGAACAACAACAACAACAATAACCTTATTACTAGCTCACCAATCACTAACAACCTAATCAATAAATCAACCACTAACAAATAGCCAACTTATTAACTAGCTAACCAACATTAAAAACAAACCAACCAATCATCCAACTACCAACAGACCACTAACTAACTGAACAACAACTACCTAAGTAACTAACTAACCAATCACTAACAAACCAACCAACCAAATAACAACTAACGACTAACCAACCAAAAATATTTTCTTTTGTGTTCTACAGAAAAAAAGAAAGTCATACAGGTTTAGAAGAACATGAGGGTGAGCAAAAGAGGAAATTCTTTTTGGGTGAACTATCACTCATAATCAGTTGGTATTAAAGTCACATATTTTAAGTTGATTGGTTATATAGATAGATAAAGCTAAGCTCACAATAGCATGAAATAGCATGATATGAAATCCAAATTAGCGATTTCCGCCCAGTGGACAGTTACATTGTGTAGGAAAGAACACTGAATAACTGTAAATGTCTTGTTCACTGTAACTTATAAAGCCTCACTGGTCCAGCCATCCCTGTGGCATTCACGGTAGTCAGAATTAATTATTTTCCGTGCATGGTCCAATGAGCCCTAAAGGTTAATTACTGTCCGTCTGCATACTCAACTGCCAGAGCACAATATAAGCTGTGGATCACTGCTAATGTCATACTGCATGTTTCCAAGTGGCCTATGTCAGTTTCCAGGTGTACTTGCAAGGAGTTCAGAAATTTCATCTAGAACTAATGGCCATCTAAAGCATGTTTGCTAGCAGTACCACAGAGAGAACTGAAGCTAAGAGGGTTTACGGTCATGGATGAAAAAGAAACTCCTTTTTTGTAGTTAGAGTGCATAGGCCATTAAAGGAATGTTCAAGTTAAACTCATGCTTGTAGCATGCTGTCAATCATTTCAGCTCACCCCAAAAATACATTTCACAGTTATGCACATACAGTACATTGCAAAATATAGTCACAAGTCTTGCTTACCAACCTTGTCTGTATTAAGTTTTTTCCAATATTTAATCTCCTGTTATGACCATGTAAAGCCTGTAAAACTTTCCACAATACTCATAAGAATACCAGAAATTAATATTATCCACAAATTTACCATCAACAGGAATTAATTTGGTAACACAATTACAGGTTCATTCGTCTAGAACAGTAGTCCCATTGCTGAATTCAGACAACTTTACAGTTCAAATAACAAAAACATTTTAACTAATGAACATAAGAATTATTAAAAAATACAGCTAGCGTTTTAACAAAAAAATTTGTTCAACATTCCTGTTTTTAAACCCTACTTGGTAAGATCACCTCAAGTATGAAATATGCTGTCTTGGACAATGGTGGGCTTTGGAGTAAAAAAGGCTGACAAGCATTCTTTTAAACTATTCTGTGTTTAGCCAAGCCATCTTCCTTGTCTATCCTCTGGCAACATATCTGAACGCTACTGCTGGCCTAATTTCAGTCTGTCAGGCAAAGCGGCTCCTCTTTTGTGTGAAAAGATGCTTGTACACTGGCATCAGTGGCCTGCCCCAAATATACTCTCCTGCACTGTCTGTAAGTGATGAAGGATTAAGACTCCAGTTTTCAATGCTGTGCTGTCCGTTCTCATGCACGTCATCATGCGGGGACCACTTAATTTAGTCTGTGTTTCAGAAACATGGAAAACAGCAGTGGTAGCTGAGTCCTTTAATAACAATGCCCTTCTTTAACCTCTCTTTCAATGAATGTTCAGCCAAGAGTGGTCAAAAATGGACTTTGGTCTACCAAATTGACACCAGACTTATTTTGTTTGTGAACATCTGGGCTATGCTGATCCACTAAACAGACCAGTACCAAACCAGTACAAACTTGTCTGGACTAGTATGGTAATTCATGCTGTATAAGGGTTAAGGTACTAGGTATTCACAATTATAGTAAAACGTGTGTAATCAGATTACAGCTACTTTTAATGGATTTCCTGATAACAAATCAATTACATAACCTATTAGTCTTAAGTTATTGCATCTAAACATCCAAAATGAATCAGGTTATCTAACCTAAAAAAAGTGTAAACTAAAATATTATTTTACTTCTAAGAAAACCTCACTTACGGAACAATCTTAGATTACCTCAAATGGAAAATCAATGTATAAATAAAGCTAGCACTGATGAAAAAAAAAGCCAACATTTCTTTCAGGGGTAGAGGTACTGTTGGGTGTGTTACAATTAGTCTCTAGTGATTATAATTAACATAATAAAAAAACAATATAAGTAAATGTATTTATGTGACCTTACCTTGCGTGAGCAGCTGCAGGGTGCGAACTTCTTCTCTGACGCGCAGCTGGAGCACCTGCTGAAGTATATACTGTCTCTGACTCTCCTGCATGATGCCCATCCGCTCCAACTTCCTGTCTGTGAGCCTCATCAGAGCTCGACCTGCACACACACACACACACACACACACCAACATGAACACAGTTAAGGCTTAAAAAAAAACACACACACACACATGACAAATTAGTTATAAATAATAAAACTGCATTCGTACATAAATCATTACTGTACTTGTCATTAATAAGAGGCTATTATCAATCCCCTTGTGTAAAAACAGATTGAGTATTGTTATATCCTAAATTTCGAGAACCTAATGAGAATATATTGTAATTAGTGAAATTTTGTCCTCCAGCTAGAAATACAGTCAAGTTCAGATGAATTTCAGTGTCATTTTTAATCATCTCCTCACATATATTCTCCTAATTTATCCATTTACATGAGTCATAACAGGAACACTGTCTGTCAACTGCCATTTGTGCATGCTGAAGTTAAAGCCACTGTAGCACCATACATGTTGCCTTTAATTACTGAGGCAAAACGCTACAAATGCATCTACTTTATACTGTGCTGAAAATGATTAATCCAGTTGTTTTTTTGTGAAAGAGACCAAACATGGTGCCATTATCTGCAGTGAGGACACAGTGTAGCACGATTTGCGGTGATTACACCGCATTATGAGAGCGACTTCTCCTCTCCTGTCATTCGCTCCCTCTCTTCCTTAATGGTCATGTCTTTAAAATTCATTGTGTTTCCAGTGAAGGGGAAAGCTATACAGGGGCTGAAAAAACCCACTTAAAGCTAGCAAAGAAAAGAATTTAGATTACCCTAATCCACTTGAGAATTTTTTTTATAGTAATGTAAAAAAATGGAAATTAACAGGATGAAGAAATACAAACAGGAAACATTTTAATGCTGCAATTTATTATTATAATATTTTTTTTTTTAAATTATGGGCAGCTGTTAAAAAAGCAATACAACATGGATAATGGGATACATAAAAATGTAATGTTTGTTAGAAAATAATAGGTAAAAATAACAAAGAGGTTTGTACTTAAAACAAGAGGGGCCTGGGTAGCTCAGTGAGTACTGACGCTGACTACCACCCCTAGAGTCACGAATTCGAATCCAGGGTGTGCTGAGTGACTCCAGCCAGGTCTCCTAAGCAACCGAATTGGTCCAGTTGCTAGGGAGGGTAGAGTCACATGGGGTAAACTCCTCATGACCACTATAACGCATGGTTCACACTCTCTGTGGGGTGAGTGGATGCCGCAGAGAATAGCCTCCGCACGCTCTACGTCTCCACGGTAACATGCTCAAAGAGCCACGTGATAAGATGCACAGACTGACGGTCTCAGATGCAGAGGCAACTGAGATTCGTCCTCTACCACCAGTATTGAGTCACTACACCACCACGAGGACTTAGTGCATTTGAAATTGGGCATTCCTAATGGGGAGAAAAAAAAAAACTTAAAAAAGTAGCCCCAAAAATAATGGTATACTTAAGCCACATTTAAAATGTACTTTTATGTAAGTGCCATCTAAGTGGTATCTGCAAACAAAGATGCTAGATCTTTTCTCAGAACCAATTAATATTTTCTTGGCTATTTTAGCAATTATTTTCAACTGAATATTATTATATTTATTATTATTATTTTTTGTGTATGACATATACTGTACTTATTAAATATTTACCTATAATACAGTACATTATTTAAAACCTAAAATCAAGTGAAGCATGCAAATCCACACTAAAACAGGGGCATGACCCCAAAAATATAAAGAGCTAACAAAACACAAGGTTGGCAAACCGTTACTCCCCCATGAAAAAATAAATATTAATTGTAACTGTCCTCACCAAAAGAAGCAATAGTGTGACGACCTTGTTGTGTTTTGTTATTGGAATAATTTAAAGACCTAACACATTTTTGTGAAATGTTTTGCTTGAAATATGTGCTTGTGCTATCTTTAAAATAAATCTCATTTTGTTTGATGTCCTTTTTGGGGCAACTGTACTGTATATTGAAGATGCATACTCTGAAAACGTCTTATTTTTAATGTTAAGATATCCGTACTGAAAAACAAAACAAAACAAAACATATCTGCAGAGAAAGATTGATGCACATCACATTTTTCTTTTTGTGGGACATGAGAGAGAAATAATATTTTACAGTACAACATAAAACAATAGACAAAGACAGCCTAACTCTTATCATGTCTGATCAACAAGAACAGCTTCATATTCTGATGCCATCTTTATATTCCTAAATAGAATATCTAGCCACTATGAGCACAGATGGGGCCTCTTTAGTCATGGAACATTAGAGGCAGAAAATTGGAGTATGTGTGATGCGTGTAGGTTGAGGTGATCGGGGTAAGGTATTTTAGTACACTGGTCGAGTGCCAGACTACCCCTTCATTTGGCAGCGTTTGGTTGAAATGTCTCAATGAGAAGCATCATCACAGTGTGCCTTCCCTCTGAATCACCGCCATGAGAGTCTGACTGAAAAAATGAGTCAAATCCTAGAGAGGAGAGAAGAGGAGAAGAGAGAAAACTAAACAAAATAAATTGCAAGATGAGGAGACAAAACTAAAAACAAAACAAAAGAGGAGTGGAAAGTAGACAAAACTAAATAAAACAATATGAGAGGAGAGGAATAGAGAGAGAAGAGAGGAAAGAAAACTAAAAACAAAGCATGAGAAAAGGAGAGAAGACAAAACTAAAAATAAAACGAGAGAAGATACGAAACTAAATGAAACAAAATGAGAGAAGATAGCAAACAATATAAATTAAATAAAATGAGCAGGGAAAAGAGAAATGAGGAGAGCAAACGTCATGGTTACTGATGTAACCTCTGATCCCTGATGGAGGGAACGAGACGTTGTGTCGATTAGTTGACAGTAGGGGTCACTCTTGGGAGCCCAGACATCTCTGGTCTTTGAGAAAATGCCAATGAGAATTGGCATGTGGAATTTGCATGCCACTCCCTCGGACATACCAAAGGAGTGCCGCTTGCAAACACACACTCAGGTTTCGCACAGAGGAGCCAAGCCAAAGACCCGGCCATTTCAGCAGTTGGTTCAGTGTTGTTGCAAAAGGGACACAATGTTTCGTTCCCTCCTTCACAGAACGGAGGTTCTGCTAGAGAGGCGCCATGGGACAATGCCCAAGAAGCTGCTATGCCCCTGGTAGAATGGGCTCGCAGGCCAGCAGGGGGCGGCACATGCTGGACATGGTATGCCATAGTAATGGCATCCATGACCCAGTGAACGATCCTCTGTTTGGAGACAGCGCTTCCTTTCCGAAATCCACCCAAGCAGACAAGAGCTACTTGTACACACTTCAGCTTTAAATGTGGCTTAAGTGTCAAACTACTTTTAGGGGCCACTGTATGTTGAAGATACATTTTCTAAAATCTAGTCTTAAACTCTTGTGCAATTTTACTTCTTTATCTTGTTTTAAGGATGTAGACACTTTTACTGAAAAACAGCAACAAAAACAGTTGAAGTCAGAAACTTGCATACACCTTAGCCAAATACATTTAATCAATTTTTTTTCACAATTCCTGACATTTAATCGGAGAAAACATTCAGTGTCTTACGTCAGTTAGGATCACTAATTTATTTTAAGTATGTGGTAATAATAGTTTCAGCTTTTATTTCTTTCATCACATTTCCAGTGGGTCAGACATTTACATACACTTTATTATTTGGTAGCATTGTCTTGGTAGCATTGTCTTTAAATTGTTCAAATGTGTTGTGTAGCCTTCCACAAGCTTCTCACAATAAGTTGCTGGAATTTTTGCCCATTCCTCCATTCCTCCAGGTTTGTAGGCCATCTTGCTCACACATGCTTTTTCAGTTCTGCCCACAAATTTTCTATCTGATTGGGATCATGGCTTTGTGATGGCCACTCCAATACCTCGACTTTGTTGTCCTTAAGCCATTTTGCCACAACTTTGGAGGTATGATTAGGTCATTGACCATTTGGAAGACCCATTTGCGACCAAGCTTTAACTTACTGGCTGATGTATTGAGATGTTGCTTCAATATATCCACATAATTTCCCTTCCTCATTATGCCATCTATTTTGCACCCCCAAAGCACTCCCATAATATGATGCTGCCACCCCCAAGCTTCACAGTTGGGATGGTGTTCTTTCGCTTGCAAGCCTCCCTCTTTTTCCTCAAATATACCAATGGTCATTATGGCCAAATGGTTCAGTTTTTGTTTCAGTAGACTAGAGGACAAGTCTCCAAAAGGTTTTTTGTCCCCATGTGCACTTGCAAACTATAGTCTGTCTTTTTAGGGCAGTTTAGTAGCAGTGGCTTCTTCCTTTCTGAGCAGCCTTTTAGGTTATGTCAATACAGGACTCATGTGGATATAGATACTTTTCACACCAAACTACGTTCATTCCTGTATGACTTGTGTACTATTGTATGTAGAGATGAACGTGGTACCTTCAGGAATTTGGAAATTGCTCATAAGGATGAACCAGACTTGAGGAGGACTACAATCTTTGTGGTCTTGACTGATTTCTTTTGATTTTCCCATGATGTCAAGCAAAGAGGCACGGAGTTTGAGCTGCTTAAAGGCACAGTTAACTTAAGTGTATGTAAACTTCTGACCCACTGGAATTGTGATATAGTCAATTAAAAGTGAAACGATCTGTTTGTAAACAAATGTTGGAAAAATTGGTTGTGTCATGCACAAAGTAGATGTCCTAAATGACTTGCCAAAACTATAGTTTGCTAATATTAAATCTGTGGTGTGGTTAAAAAATTAGTTTTGATGACTTCAACCTAAGTGTATGTAAACTTCTGACTTCAACTGTATGTGGCTTTTTTTTTCTTTGTAAGGCATAAGAAAGAAAATTATTTTATTCTGTAGCACAATATAAAGCAACAGACACAAATAAAAAAAAAATTTATATATATATTTTCAATAGATTAGATTCATGCACATACACAAGAGTTTTGTTACAAATGAAAGCTGAATTCCCCATATGTGAGACATCAGGGTAGATAAATCTCCCTTTCTTTTGTTTGCTCTCTATCTGTGGATGCTCAACTGGTGTACTTCAGTCCTGATGAACAGCTTAAAGCTGTTTCACTCTCCACTCCAGTCCTGTCAACTCTGGAGACCTGTCCCTTTTACATGTGAACCAAAAGCCCTGCTAATTACTTCTTCAACAACCAGGGGAATAACAGACAGAGGGAGAGAGGGAAGAGGCAGGATGGATGAGACAGAAAGAGAGAGAGAGGGGAAGGGGGCTCTGGGGCCTTTAAAGATTGAAATTAACCTCACAAAACCTCTCTGACAAAACTCTCATGGTGAACAAGCAGAACTGCGCTTGAAAAACTGGTGAAGGAAAGTCCTCAGGTAATACAGTAGCATATTTCACATAGTTTAACTGCAGCTGCATTCATGAGTCCCAAGGAGACACACCTCTCTCTCTCTCTCTCTCTCTCTCTCTCTCTCTCTCTCTCTCTCTCTCTCTCTCTCTCTCTCTCTCTCTCTCTCTCTCTCTCTCTCTCTCTCTCTCTCTCTCTCTCTCTCTCTCTCTCTCTCTCTCTCTCTCTCTCTCTCTCTCTCTCTCTCTCTCTCTCACACACAAGTAGCCCCTCAGTCTAATACATAGCCAGAGAAAGTCTCTGCTAATTACATCCCTCCTGGTTCTACATAAAGTAACATACAACAGGTGCAGATTATGTAGTACAATTACCTCTTTTAAATAGCTGAAGACTGAATTGTAGATTTAAAAACATTGCAGTTAGACATTGATATTATTCATTATACTATTGACATTAACTCATGTTAGAAGACAAATTGTGTTTAAAAAATATTAGTATTAGTATGTAGAAATTAACATTAACCAACTGTCAAGTGTTGTTCATTGTTAGTTTTTCATGTTAACTAATGTAGTTAACTAATGTTAACTTACATAGTAACTCTATACAATAAGTTTGTATATGTATATAAGTATATGAAAGAAATTGGTACTTTTATTCACCAAAGTGGCAATCAACTGATCAATGTATAGTCAAGACATTAATAACATAAAAAATTGGTATTACAATTTGAAAATAAAAAAATTCAGAACTTAAACAACTTCAAAGTATTCTCATCCAAAAAAATCCTCCATGTGCAGCAATGACAGCTTTGCAGATCCTTGAAATTCTAGCTGTCAGTGTGGCAGGGCTGAGGACGGGGCCGGGCCGTGATTCTGCACACCTGGCCCCTAATCAGGCTGATGAAGCCCGAGAGGGATAAAGGCGACAGGAGATGGCGTTTCATGAGAGAGAGAGAGTTACAGGCAGCTGCCTGGCCTGTGTTTGCCTTTTTGTTGCACACACGCTCTCTCTCTCTCTATGGGGGTGCTTTCTGGCCACTCTATCGGATGCCCTGGCGTGCTCTTTAGGTTTCCCTCTGCCATCACTATAATGAGAGATAGATGTTAGAGATAATTACAGGCCAGGTGACGAGCCTTACCGCTCTCCCTCTCCCACAAACCGACACATGACCATGGCCCCCATGCCACAGTCAGTTTGTCCAGATACTAAGGTGACATTTAACCCATGCTTCCTGTAGAACTTGCCATAGATGTGGTTGTTTGTCAGGCACTTCTCGCGCACCTTACAGTCCCACAAAAGTTCAGTGGGGTTATGATCCATAACACTCTTTTCCAATTATCTGTTGTTCAGTGTCTGTGTTCCTTTGCCTTTTGTTTTTGTTTTCAGTTTCAAAGGTGGCATTTTCTTTGCAATTCTTCCCATAATGCCTGCACCCCTGAGTCTTCTCTTTACTGTTGTACATGAAACGTGATGAGCAGGTCGAATTCAATAAAGCTGTTAGCTGAGGATATATGAGGTGTCTACTTCTCAAACTAAAGTCTCTGATGTACTTATCCACTTGTTTAGTTGTAAATCTGGCCTTCCACATCTCTTTCAGTCCTTGTTAGAGCCTGTTGTCCTTTGTCTTTGAAGACTGTAGTGTACACCTTTGTATGAATCTTCAGTTTTTTTTGGCAATTTCAAGCATTGTCGGCTGAGCTTTTCAGGCATCCCTGCGGAGGTTGGGGACATTGAACCGGAGTGGGCAATGTTCAAAAGCTTCCATTGCCGAAGACGCGGTGGAGAGTTGCGGCCTCAAGGTTTTAGGTGTCGAAAGGGGTGGTAACCCTCGAACACCGTGGTGGACACTGGTGGTCAGGGAAGCCATCCAACTGAAGAAAGAGGCCTTCCGGGATTTGTTGTCCCAGAGGACTCCGGAGGCAGTTGCAAGGTACTGACAGACCCGAAGGGCTGCGGCTTCTGCCATAAGGGAGGCAAAGTAGTGGGTGTGGGAAAAGTTCGGTCCGCACCAAAGTGCTTCTGGAAAACTGTCCGCCACCTTAGGAGGGGGAAACGGGGAACCATCCAAGCTGTATACAGCAAAGATGGGACACTGTTGACCTCAACCGAGGAGGTTATTGGGCGGTGGAAGGAACACTTTGATGAACTCCTAAATCCCAACACGACCTCTATGCTAGAAGCAGAGCCGGAGGCTGATGGGGGATCAGATTCTATTTCCCTGGGGGAGGCCACTGAGGTAGTCAAACAACTCTGCAGTGGCAAAACCCTGGGGATTGATGAGATCCGACCAGAAATGTGTCATTGATGTCGTGGAAGTCTGGAACAGTGCCTAAGGAGTGGCAGAATGGGGTGGTGGTTCCCCTCTTCAAAAAGGGGGATCAGAAATTGTGTGCCAACTACAGGGGTATCACACTTCTCAACCTCCCTGGTAAAGTTTACTCCAAGGTGCTGGAGAGGAGGGTTCGGCCGATTGCCGAACCTCGGATTGAAGAGGAACAATGCGGGTTCCATCCTGGCAGTGGAACGACGGACCAGATCATTACTCTCGCAAGGATGTAGTCTTCATGTCATCATCGGTCCATGACCTTAAGCGCTCACTGGATTGCTTGGCAGACGAGTGTGAAGTGACTGGGATGAGGATTAGCACCTCTACATCTGAGGCCATGGTTCTCAGTAGGAAACCAATGGAGTGCGTACTCCGGGTAGGGAAGGAGGCATTGCCCCAAGTGAAGGAGTTCAAGTACCTCAGGGTCTTGTTCACGAGTGAGGGGACAATGGAGCGGGAGGTTGGCCGGAGAATAGGGACAGCGGGGGCGGTATTGCACTCGCTCTATCACACCGTTGTCATGAAAAGAGAGCTGAGCCGGAAGGCAAAGCTCTCGATCTACAGGTCAATTTTCGTTCCTACCCTCACCTATGGTCATGAAGGCTGGGTCATGACCGAAAGAACTAGGTCGCGAGTACAAGCGGCCGAAATAAGCTTCCTCAGAAGGGTGGCTCAATCATCCGTGAGGGGCTCGGAGTAGAGCCGCTGCTCCTTTGCGTCAAAAGGAGTCAGTTGAGGTGGTTTGGGCATCTGGTAAGGATGCCCCCTGGGCGCCTCCCTAGGGAGCTGTTTCAGACATATCCAGCTGGGAGGAGGCCTCGGGGAAGACCCAGGACTATGTGGAGATATTATATCCACACTGGCCTGAGAACGCTTCGGGATCCCCCAGTCAGAGCTGGTTAATGTGGCTTGGGATAGGGAAGTTTGGGGCCCCCTGCTGGAGCTGCTGCCACCGTGACTTCGGATAAGAGGTTGAAGATGGATGTATGGATGACCTGGATTACCTCATCTGAGGTAATGGCACTTCGATGATCTGGGGCGAATTCCAAATGGCATTTTTTGCTACCTTGAAGGGCACTGCTGCGGGAGGGGACGTCACTCGAAAACTCATTCAAAACAAAAGTGAGAAAATCAATCTTTTCTCAAAGGGCCCTTCCATAAGACTGTTAGCGATGGGGTACATTCATACAGTAATGCCATGTTTCCTTCAGAGTACCCACTTCAAGGGCTCTTCACCTTGGAGTGAGTATATGGAATATGGAGGATGACTTGTGATTAGAATCTACTGTAGCACGTGCTCTTAAAGGCACCTTCACATCATTTTAATTAACACACCTGCGATTTACAAATAAATCTCATAATAACACATTATTAATGTTATTTTAAGATTATTAAAATTTTTAGATCTCATTTCATAAATTCTGACTTTTTTAAAGTGTGGCATAAGTGTCTAAATAAGCCTGAAGTGCAAGTATAAGGGTGCATTAGAGGACAAGAACTGTGGCTGCTTGTCTTCATGCTTCAGTATTCCTTAGGTTTTAAAACCTTCCCAGGACAACTTAATAAGTCCAAATCACTTGAAAGAGATTGAGCTGTTATCATTATTTGGACCGGCCTGTTGCAGAGTCCGTATTGATCACTAGATATCAGGACAATGGCATTAGGCATTTAATCAAAAGAGGGCAGATAGCAAGAGTTACAGAGATGAATAGAACATGAGGGGGAGAGAGTGATGCTATTTTTACAAAGAGAGTGCGATATGCTCAGTGAAAGTCCCTTGTAGGGATGTATGGTTCAATTTTAGCCTACCAATAGTAATACCTGTATTTTAAAAAATGATATAGTTTTCAAATAGTAAGAATGGTGATATGAGGGTAGAGTGGTTACTATTTTAGTGAACTTTATCTCCATTAATAATAACAAATCAATAGCTGACCTCTAAGGCACTGTTAAATCAAAACATACTATTTACTATTTTTACAATTGTGGCTTAGTTTCATTAAATGCTCTTTTTGGACAAAAAATTATTTATTTTTGAGAAAGTTCTGAAAGTTACAGTAAGCTTGCTGGAACATCAAGCTCTTATCTCAAAAGATCATGGAACATTTAACAATCATCTCCTACATTTTGAAGGAAACTTTTGAAATACACTATGCCCTACTGCAATAAATCTATAGCATTATCAAGACGCTCATTATAGTCATATACTAAAATGTCAGTCGTGTGGTCATCAGCTATATGCAGCTTTATGCACAGTGCTTAACGCCATATCCGTAAGAACATGATTATTTCCTGTTTAATTGCTTTTAACAGCTGTAAAACGCTTGTAGAGTGAGTGATCACACAAAAATTATGAATTGTTAATTTGGCCATCATAGGCTTACACTGTAGGCTAACACCCCCACCCCCCCTCTAAATCCTTAAAAAAAACACAAATATTGCAGCAGTTTCATTCAAGCAACATTATGTTCCTATCCTCAAACATTACCACAATTCAATGTGATCTTTCCTCTCCATCCTCCTCCCCAGAATACTGAAAAATTGATCTGATGGCTCTGAATTGCATCCCTGTAGGAACACTGCAATTTCACTCACTCATACATCATCATCGCGCTCCCAGAAATCACAGCTGCACTACAGAGAGCTAAAACTGTGCTGTTCTGTGAAACCAACGTGTTGAATCTCAAATAAACACCACTGCTGCCTGGAAGCCCTCAAATTCTGATGTCTAGGGTTGCGTTATATTGGTATTCTTGGGACATAACGAATTATTCTGGGATGACTGGCATATTCACTACTTGGCTTTATTAGTATTAGTATTATTCTTAATATATTAGCAAATAATTTATTTTATCTTTATCTTTTATCCATTGCTGGCTGTGCAGATATTCCAGTCACCCTAGAAAATTATTGGACACATTCAAATTTACAGTATGAATGTCCTTGCATTATATCACAACATTAAACATTTTAAAAGCACACTTTTCCAGCAAAAAAAATTTAGAAAAAATAAATTGTTTGATTATTATTTTTTCATACAGACTTCCAACTTCCACTTAAAATCTGAGAAAATGTCTAAATTCCTTTTTTTTTTAATAGCAGATCCCCCTTGCTTTAATATTTTTGCAATGGCATTCATACATTTTTAAGTGTGGCTAAGTGCCTCCAAATCTCGGGGACCATTGTAGATGGTCAAAATGATCAGTTGATGATGACCTACCAAAGACATTATAAATCAAATTTAGAATAGTTGTGGGTCAGTGTACCTTCAGGTAATTCATTTTCTAATTTTTGTCTTCAAAAATAAATAACCAATAAACCGTTCATTTATCAGATTTCTGCTATCTCTCTTTATCACATTACAACAATTTATGTTGTATCTCCTTGTTTTTCAATTTAAAAAGAAATAGCAAAAAACAAGAAAACAAACTTTTCATTTGTGCATATAAACTGAGATTATAACTTGAATATTTACTTTGTACATGTGGGCGGGCCTGACACTCCTGTTTCCACTGATTGGTCAATGCGCACCATCATCTGTTCTTCCTCATCCCTATTCATAGCCAATAAAGTTCACCAAGTTCAAGTTTGCAGATCGCTTTTGCAGATAGATTCTAATCATTTAAATAAAGAACATTAATATTTCTATATAAAACTTCTTACTACTGCATGTTTATTGCAATCTCATCAAGCAATGGCACCTGGATATGACAACCGCGGGACGGGGTGGCAGTGCTTTTTTATTTTTAAAAGGAAAATTATTATTTGGGATGCTGTGCACAGATCTAACTAGAACTAAATATTAGGGCTGACAAAAAAATAACACGTTTATAAAATGTACGCAATTAATCGCAATGCCCGCACTGATATGGAAGATTCCTGAGAAATGCAAGTTTGTAGTACCATCTGTTTACTCCAGAGGGCAGTAAGTGAAACTTCAGCTGTGTGGCAATGCGCAGTTTATACAGTGATGAAAAACACCCTTCAGCAGCAGAACAACACAAACATGAGTAACGTTCTTGTGTTCAAAACATATGATGGAGCGCAAATCCGAACTAAGAGATCTCAAGACGTGTTCTAAGTGTTAAACTATATTTAACTTGACACAGTGACCTAGAAATGTTATGTATATGATGCGACACCCGAGACGCTACACAAGCATGTCTGACGCAGATGTAAATTGACGGGTCCTTAAACAAGCCCTCATAATAAATCTTGAACTGATTGACAAATTCAATAGTGAAATGGATTGCTGTGAACTGTATGCCAATGACTGGCTAATGTTCAATAATTTGGTAGTAAACAATACGTTGTATTCTAAAGCCGCTTTTTGTAATGTCTTATCAATGATTAACTCTTCTGCCACAAGAATGTAATGCATTTTAATTATCTGAAGATTTTTTATTTTATATATATATATATATAAGACCTAATTATCCGACTTGAAAATGGCCCCCTCATGCTGAAAGCATGAATCCCAAGTGTAATTAATTTATTGATAATCTGAGTAATTGATCATTTGTTTTAAAAAAAGTGTAAAAAAAGTGTTGCCTGTTAATCCAACCTGGTCTCAGAGAATCTCGGCCAAAATTCCAAGGCACTCACACAGGGTACAGGCCTAATATTAATGAGGATATTATAATAGGGTAATAATATTAAAAACCATAATCATATTGTGGCTAGAAGAGCCTTACTTAGGCTATGTACAACAATTATTTTAATTAATTCCCCTTAAGTTTTAAACACATTCGCTGTCCATAAAGTTTTTTTTTTTTTGAGTAATGGTTGAACACATATAGTGAAGGTAACATCTTGTCAGTATGCAGATCATATAGTCCAGATGTTAAAGAGAGACAACTGCATAATAGATATGGGTTTTATTTTATTCAATCAGTTCATGGTTAGATGTTGAATCCTATATATAAAATTAAAACTATTTGTAGCCATTAAAAATATAAGGTTCATTCCGTTCTGTTTAACATAAATTATACCACTGATATTTCACTTTTAAAAAGGTATACAGATAGACATGTTGGGCAAAATAAAGTCCTTTCTGACGGTTGCCATGGCAACATGCACTGAAACCGCATAGCGAGCACCGCATTGACTGTAAAAAAAAAAATTTATAAGAAAAATGTCCTCAATGTGATAAAATTGCGGTGATTTAGTGTTCACCATGTCCCATGTGAAAAGGCTTTTATTCTGCAGAAAAGGAATATGGAAGGGTAGATGACATTGCAGGTTTAACCAATCAGTAGAAATGGGCGTGTCACGTCCATCCACTTGTGCAGATCAAATAATAAGATTGTACACTTATTTTAAGAGAAAAAAAAAAACTAGCTGAATTGCTTTTTTTCCTAGTTCTTAAATGAAAAGAAACATTTTTAAATAAAAGTGTTTTCTCAATTTTAATAATTTATCTCTAGATGAAAAACAAGTAAACGGTCGGTTTACTGGTTATTCCATTTTGAAGACAAAAACGAGTAAACAACTTATCTGAAGGTACACAAACCATTGTGTTATGCTGGAAATGTTGTGTGCATTTATTTACGTGTTAGTTTGAATGCAGATATTACTCTAAAGCATTCACGTGTTGAATCTTTTAAGATATATTAATATCTTTATGAGGGGCATATCAAATTAAGATCTCCATACACACATTTTCTATGTCCCATTTTACAGTATTTCTATGTCCCAATTTACAGTATATAATTTTAACATGTGTGAAACTTCACATGCATGTATATCCAAGTTGATGTAATAAAGTCAATAGAAAACTGGAATTGCATGAGAAATTGAAAGTCTCTATAAAAAAATTTAACTACGCCAAGACCACAAGTATGCTGCTTGATGGGAGTTCCCTTAGCAGTTGTTTGTAATACTGTTATTAAAGTCTAATAAATAAACCCAGCATCCTACCACACCCAGTATTCTCTAGAAGGTTTTACCAGTAGTGAGCCAGAACTCTAGTACAGACATTGGCTTTCCAGTGTGGAAACAGAAAAAGAGCCAGCAAACTAGGAATGTCCCAGCTGGCTTCATTTTTGCTGTCTACATAGGATCTGTCAGACTTTAATTTCTCTCCTGAAAACCAGCATATTGTGACCTGATGATGAAGAAACTGCAAGAATTAAACCTACACTATGATCGGATTATGCTGCCACCAGTCTACAACAAGATAACAACTCTTGTACAAGAACAATGGATCAAGAACAATGGGCAAAAATCCGAATTTAAGAAGTGTCTCCCATTCAACTAGAAGTTGAAATTTGAATTAGCTATGCCCCACAGATGTGTAATTACAATTTGAACTGAAATATGAATAGAACTGAAATTACATTTTTACAGAATTTGAATGGGAAATTAAGCATTCTTCAACACTCATTTATATAATGAAAGGGTAACACTGTACAGTAGATTTGATTTGCTAACATTAGTTAATGCATTAGCTATCATAAAAAAAAAATTAGCAATATATTTTTTTTACAGCATTTATTTTTCTTAGTTTATTTTGGATAATAAAAATACTATTGTTCAGTGTTAGTGCATATATAAAAAAAAAAAAAAAAAATATAATATATATATATATATATATATATATATATATATATATATATATATATATATATATATATATATATATATATATATATATATATATATATATATATATATATATATATATATATACACACACACATCCCTATGTGTCAACAAACACCTGATGACACTGCAACTTCATCTTGAAAATAAACAAAAGGTGACTGTCATCAGAGCCTACGCTCCCACACTCGATGCTGAAGACAAAGAGAAGGAAACTTTTTATGCACAAGTGGCTTCAATCCTTGCTTGCATTCCAAAAGAAGGTCAAATCATTCTCCTTGGAGACTTAAATGCAAGAGTTGGAAGGGAGCACAACCTCTGGAAAGGAACCATTGGTAAGAACAGCATTGGGAATGTTAATAATAACATTATCTCATCATCACTAATACCTTGTTCCAACAGAAGACCAGATATAAAGATTCATGGCAACATCCACTGTCAATGCATTGGCACCTGACTGACAACATAATTTTCAGATCCAAGGATCGAAAAGAAGTCCATGCAAGAGCTATCACTGGAGATGATGATTGCTGGACTGACCATGGACTCATTTATTCCAGCATTAGGATCGAAATCAGACCACAAATAAAAATTCATAAGAAGATGATGACCATCTTCTTCAAAAAAATACAATGTGGAAGCCTTCAAAGACATTACAAAAAGGCAGAATTCCAGCAATGCCTTTAACAACAACTGCCATCAGAATATCCAGTACCCCTTTTCCACCAAGGCAGAGCTGGTGCTGGTTCGGAGCCAGAGCCTAGTTTCAAATCGGTTCTTTGTTTTTCGACCACCAAAGCACCAGCTCCGAACCAGTAAAAGTGGTTCTTAAGTAGCACCAAATCATTGCTGGTCTAGAAGTAAGAACCGCTTACGTCAGCGGCTGGGGGCGGGGTTACCGTGACCAACAAGACGAACAGAAACTTGTGAGCGCCATTTTTGAATTAGCAGATAAACACGATGGATGCTATTAAACAAAAACAGTTGTGGTCAGAGGAGGAAACAAGCTGCTTTATTGCACTCTGGTCCTCTGCAGAAGTCCAGAGTAAGTTAGACGGGGCTTCGCGGACTGTTACTCTCGCTTGTAATCTCCGTCTGTACAAATGGCGAGCCGCGCGAACACGTTGGATCCGCCGTGTTTGGATGCCGATGTAGGTCCGCAAAGCCATGAACATCAATAGCAAAGCAACGTCCGCCATTGTTGATGGTGTGTTTGTGTTTGGCAGCACCACGCTAACGTTGCTGGGAAAGATGAGACGTAGTAAGACCTGGCTCTTTAGCCTGTGGAAAAGCAAACCGGTTCTTTGGAGGCTCATCAGTCGAACCAACTCCGAACTGACACTAGCTCTAGCTCTGAACCAGCACCTGGTTCTTGTTGGTGGAAAAGGGGTACAGATGAAGTTGAAGAGCACTGGATCCTGTTGAAGAATGACAACACTTCAACATGCAAAGAGATCATCGGTATTCAAACCCGGAAACATCAGGACTGTTTTGATGAAAACTCAGAAAAGCTCCAACAATGAAAAACGCTAGGACTTCAGAGCTCTCCAAGCAGATCCAAACTCTAAGGAGAAGCGGGGCAGACACCAGAAATGCAAGGCTGTTCTACAGAAGACAACACTTGACTTGAAAGACCTAAGGTGGACAAACAAGGCTTGATAAATCCAACATTTAGCAGACACAAATGATAGCAAAGGTTTTTACAATGCCACCAAGGTCATCTATGTACCAACGATGAACGGACAAGCACCTCTACAAAGCCGAGAAGGAGGTACTCTCCTGAAATGCAAGGAAGAAATCAAACAGTGATGGAAGGAACATTTTGAAGAACTCCTTAATTGTCATCCTGACGTTGATGAAAATATCGTTCTCCAGCACCTTCCATGTTGGACTATGGAAGAAACCTTGAACAATACCTTGACTTTGATCAAAGTCCGAGATGGAATCAAGAGACTTAAGAACAACAAAGCTGCCAGTATCGATTACATCCTTGCAGAAGTGTTCAAGGAAGGAGGTGCTTTACTTCAATGTCATCTGTATGATTTGATCATTAAAATATGGATCTCATTGTTGCAATCAATAAGAAGAAAGGGGACAAGTCTAACTGCAGTAATTATAGAGGAATCTCGCTCCCATCCATCGCAGGCAACATCTTAGTAAAGACAATAAACAAGCAGCTCAAATCGGTAGCAGAAATGACATTTCCTGAAAGACAAAGTGGATTCCAGCCCTCACAAGGAACAACAGATATGATTTTTGTAGTCCGTCATCTCCAAGAGAAATGCTGGGAACAACAGAAACCACTCTACATCGCCTTCATAAATCTCACTAAGGCCTTTGACAGCTTCTCCCGTGACCTTCTCTGGAAAATCCTTGCAGCCTTTAGGTGTCCTAAGAAGTTTATCACTATTCTGAAGCTTCTTCATGAGGATATGACTGCAACTGTCATGACAAGTGAAGGCCTTAAAGACACTTTCGGCATCAACTCTGGAGTCAAACAAGGATATGTCTCACTATCATTTCACTATCTTCACCTTGGCCATGATGCACTTTGTCAAACCCAGACTTCCATCTGGCATGGACATCGAGTACAGGACAGAAGACAAGCGGTTTAGACTCAGTCATCTTAACCTTCTGGGGTCAACGGACGCGCCGGCACGTCCTGCTGGATTATTTCGTCATTACAGCGGAAACTACATAAAATTCTCTGTAATTTTGGGGCATACAGATAAGTGTAAGACATCATTAGAGACTATAAAGTGTCTACTTTTATTTGTATACATTCACAATAACAACAAAAACTTGTGCTTTTGTAAAATAAAGAAAATAAAAGGGTGAGCTTTCAGCAGTCTCTGTTTTCGCAAGCATATTTCTGAAACACGTCACAAAAATGAACTGAAACTCTGCGAATACTTATCACAGAAACATGAAACATTTGTCTAACGAAAGCTTAAAATGTCTACTTTTAAATAAAACAGTTCAAATTTAAAACAAAAATTCTCCTGCAATGTAATCTGTATGAAACAAAGTGATGTACAGTTTCTCCTTGCTCAGGTAATTATACCTAATGTGATCACACCCATGGACAGAGACGATCAAATAAAATGGTAAACGCCCCCGACTGTGTCATTCACTTTTCTGAGCATTTGAAAGATAGCACGATATACAGGCGAGGAAATTCCTGAATAGTGACGAAGAGCTAACATTTTCCTCAGAAGAAGAGCGGGACTCCGATGAACGTTTGCATTTTGAAGAGAGACTTGATCCAGCCGAGGATACAATTTTGGATGAGTATGTCATTTCATTTTACTTACATATTAGTTGACATGCTATTTTATATAAACATGTACATATTTTACTAGTGAGACTATTTCCAGACTTGCCAGCCAGGATTCAGAGTATTGAAATATGTCCTAATAGGCACGTTTTTACATTAAAATTTTGTTTTGGCTAAAGCAGGCATTTCAATTGTATGCTGTATGATATAAAAATAATATTAATGGTTAGATTATATTTTAACTAGTGTTTATGCTGCCTCATTATCATCAACAAAGTATGTGCTTGCAAATATATGTTCAAGTGTAAATGTGTGAAATGTGATGTAAATATGCCCATATAAGAAAATCAGCATATTATAATAATTTCTGAAGGATCATGTGACATTGAAGACTGCAGTAATGATGCTGATATTCAGCTTTGGTCACAAATTGCATTTTGCAATATATTTAAATAGAAAACTGTTCTGATATATTGTACAAAGAGTTTAGAATATCACCATTTTACTGTATTTTGGATCAAATAAATGCAGTCTTGGTGAGCAGAAGAGACTTCTTTTAAATGGTAGTGTAGGTCTTAAATTAAGTCTTTATGTAAATAAAATGTATAATCAGATTACTTCTTTTAACTTAAAACTTGATTTTGATCATTAAGTCTCCTCACATTCATTCTCTTTCTGTCACATTCCTCATTGATAGGCCCAGGGGAGGGGTCTTTTTCTCCACAGGTGTGAATTACAATCAATATTCATGATAGTTCACGCCTCCTCGCAAATGACCTTTCTAACACTAAAAGCGTCTTACAAAAATTAAATTACTATATTGTTTTGTATGAATGAGTGATCAGGATGGTTTTCACATCATTTTGTAGCAAAAACTCTAGGCAACAAGTTCTCAAATGTATTGTGGACAAATGTTTACTATGTGTTATATGGCCATATTTCAATTATTTAAAATTTTTGTTTTTTCAAAAACCATGCATAAACGTAATTTTCTCTAAAATACAACATTTACACACATGTTGCTCACATATTATTGTGCCATGTAGGTCCATACAATGCAAGTGAATGGTGACCAGACTTTTGAAACATAGATGTAATCCATAAAAATCCAATGGGTTGATCAGTGTCACCTGAAGTAATCCAATTGGTTTTGGTTAAAACAGATCAAAATGTAACTCCTTTTTCACTATAAATCTTTTAACAACAAACCATCGCACACCTGCAGATAATAGGTGCGTAGGAAAAAACGACCAAAAAAAAGGTCGAAAATCTGCAAACAAGAAACTCCCGCACACTATCAGAACTAGCATATAAAAAATATTTATTTAGCAACGTTACGGTCTCACGACCTTCATCAGGCATCTGCCAAGTTTCTGTTCTCACCCAAAACTGACTGGGTCACTTCAGAAGACAATGATTTAACCACTGGAATCATAGGTTAATCGAGTAAAGTAATCGAAGGATTACTTTAATGATGCCTTTATGTGCTTTTTGGAACTCTGTTCACCATTCACTCACATTGTATAGACCTAGAGAGCAGAAATATTGTGTTCTGCAGATGAAAGTAAGTCATACGCATCTGGGATGGCAAGGCGAGTAAATGAGAGAATTTTCATTTTTGGCTGAACTATACCTTTAAAGTTATTTTAAAACCATTTCTAAATTGCTCACAACCCTGTTTCTTCGTCATTGTCGCGAGACCTTGTTCACCAATGGGCACTTGCTTTCTGGTGAGTATTACAAGTATTAACAATATATATATTATTCTAAATATTTGCAGGTTTCAAATAATAGCTTTTTATAAACCTGATGTTCAAATAAACCAGCAACAAAGGATGTGTAAACAATTGGTACAATACTCATTAAAGCGCATGGATGAGTATTTCATTTTGATGTTGTCCAATTACCCATTACAGCATGGTAATGTCATCTCTCAATACCAGGTTTGTTAACAGGAATTATTTGAAGAGTTATATAGTTTTGTGCTTTCATGACACCACCGTGCTATGGCCCTTGGGACTGATGTCTACTCGAACTCCAGTCCAGAGTCTCATTGTGTTTGAAAAAGGATCTCTGGTTCACTGTTCTCTCTGATCTCCTCAGTTGTATATTACACAGAATGAGTGCACCTTCTCCCCTGATAACACCTACCCTAAAAAAAATGTGCTTAACTCATTTTACAAACCACTCACTGTCTCAGACTTTGTAATTACTGCAGATTAGGGACTAATATCTAATTATGCCGTAATATGCTTTAATGCATTTTTAATGACAGCTTGGCATTCAAGTCAAACTCTAAGAGCGATTGGCGTGACAAGTAAGAAGTGGTGAGGGAGAATATCCACAGTGATGAAAAGGAAACGTTTGTTTAACTGGCTGCGCTCTGGTTCAAATGGAAACAAACCAACACTTAGTAGTAAGTAATTTGGGAACATAATAGTTAGTAATTTCAAGCTTTCTCAAGGCTGTTTTGAGGCTGCCTTTTATGATGAAATGTACATAAAGCTCAGACAAAGCTTGTGAATCCTTGAAAAAATATCTAAATTTCAGCATGAATGGGTCTTAAAATGTGATCTGATGAAGACATAATGAAAAATCAATAGCAGCTCACATTCTTTTTCTTACTGCATGCCTGTTGAAGTTGTGAAGGATTCTAATATTTCAACTGTTTTGCAGCATTTATCAAAAAGATAGATTGCATAATGGCCACAAATGGACAGTTTTGGGAGTGACAACCACATTTAAATGTGAGCGAATCCCTTAAATGATCATTCTATGTGGCTGGAATACTGCACTGTACATGCGATAGCCGAGTCAACATAGAGATAACCATAGCAACGTTTGTCATATTGTAGCGGTATAAAAAGAAGCATAAATGTCAACATTTTAACTTTTTTTATTAACTAACAGTTAACTAATTTTAAGATGGGAACATGAAATCAACCATTTAATGTTTGGAAGCCAAAACAGTGACCTATTAAATGTGCTTATTGTGTATTCCAGTCCTTTTAATTAAGCAAGTTTCTTTTGTTTTGTGATTTGGCACTGATCCATCTTTGTTTACTCTACTGAAATGTGTTATGTTATGCTTGATACGACCAGAGATGGATGCAAATTGCATTGTGTCTCTAATTGGTAAGGCCTGGTGCTTATGAACAGATTCCTGTTAATTAATGCTGGATAGTCAAATCGAACTTGCATATTTTCTGCATAAATTATGGCTAATTGGACTGCGCATACCCCTAATGCTAAGTGTATTCAAAATCTTTTGAGTCAAATTGAAGCAATTTGAATTGGACATAGCATTGGTTTAGCCAGTATTTCTCATGGCAATCGAAATCAGTTGACCAAATCTTTTCTGAGTGCTTGGGTGTGAAGACTGCAGTAGGCTACTGCAATCTGGCATAATTTTCTGGGACAGTATTGCTCCACCACAGCGATCCATGCACTCTTTAAAATACCAAATAGTGCTAGTCTACACCACGTGTCTGGACATACAGTATTCCCAAATATTCTCTTCTCCATCACTTGATCATCATTTGATAAATTACTGCTGCCATAATCAATAGAAAATGTACACTGACATCTCTTTTTACCAATTTCCATTAACCACAACATTAAATACACCAGATAAATAGCACTGGGTTTTGTAAATAAGGTGCATTCTATTAAATAATACTAATTTGCATAAAATAGAAGGCATGTTAGCACTGTATAGACGTGTAAAAGGGTGCAATTTCTGCGACACTAGCATCCCCAAACAGAATTACAAAAAATACACATTATTTTCAAACAGCATTACAAATACACCTTCTGCCTATCATTGATCGAACAAACACATTCCTATCCCAAACTCGCAGAATTGGTTGAGTCAATGTTGCTGTGTCAGGCAGGCCAGGCCGCTCAAAATAAACAGAGCAGTATTGAATGTGACATAGACCCCAATTCCACCTGGTATTAAGATGTGAATTTGTTGATCCTATCAAATGTGGTCAACCGAGACGCATTCCTGTTTCCACTTGGTATTACCATGTGTTTCAAATGCATCTCCTGTGACCACTAGTGTTTGGATTTCAAGGGCAGGGTTTCTGATTTCATGACAGCATTCATCAATAATTATGTCAGTGTGTTACTGCATGATAATGAACCACAAAAAGCCATCTTAGAAAGAAAAAAATCTCCCAGATGCAGTTGAAATTGATCAAATGCAACATTTTGAGCAGAAAGGGTCATGACATGAGGAATTACATTTTATTTGAGCTTTTCACATGTAAGAGGTCATTGTACTATAAAAAAAATATTGCAAGTTTCAGAACTCTTCCTCACAGCAAAATAAATAAATAAAAATAATCTAAATGAGAGAGAGAGAGAGAGAGAGACACACACACACACACACACACACACACACACACACACTATATATTGTTGAAACCAAGCTGCCAAAATACAATCATTGTCTACATCCTCCACACTGTGCTGTCACACTGTGGTACATTTGCATCTGACTGCCTCCATAACAATACATCAACACGTAATTTACTTTATTACTTCCGTAGCCCCTTCCAGAGCAGGCAGGTCAATCAAGAGCAGAGAGCCAATTATAATAGTGGCTGTTTACAGACAAGTCTTAAAGAAGCAGCAGCAAAAAACAAGCATTTTTGACAGAGGGTCAGGATGAAGGTGGAAATTAGTTTCTTGTTTTACAAATATGACTGTTTTTATACAAAAAACTTGACTAATATTATAAAGAAAGTTCACTTCAAGGAATGTATAATAAAATAATATTCTGGGTTCAGTACAAGTTAAGCTCAATCGACAGCATTTGTGGCATAATGTTGAGTACCACATTTCAACTCATCCCTCCTTTTCTTTAAAAAAAAAAAAAGCAAAAACAAGGTTACATTGAGACACTTACAATGGAAGTGAATGAGGCCAATTTTTGGAGGGTTAAAGGTGGAAATGTGACATTTATAATTTTATAAAAGCACATATTAATTATTCTCTTAAAAATTGTGTATTATTTGAGCTGTAAAGTTGTTTAAATGGTCATTTCTACAGTCAATTTAGGGTTTGTTGACATTACATTGTCATGGCAACAAAATTGTAAAATTGGTAATAAATTTACACAGAAAAGGTTAGTATGTGATTTTATCACACTGAAATCAGTTTTCAGATTCGCCCCATTCACTTCCATTGAAAGTACCTCACTGTAACCAAGATTTTTGGATTCCAAAATCAAAAATAATTTTTGTGTTAATCAATATTATGTTACAAATGCTGTCGATTGAGCTTAACTTGTACTGAACCTGTAATATTCCTTTAAGATAATAAAACGCCATGTCATGACCATATAAAATCAGGTGGAAACAGTGCCACAGTGGTTACACTTTTGTCTCAGCATTTGAAGTTAGGAGAAGTGAAACCATTTTAACATTGACAAAAATTGCACAAAAAAATCTGCTTTAATTTAAATACAGCACAGCACTCTCTCAGCACATTTAGTGCTTGGTTAAACTGGACTGAAATTAGTGCAATTTTGACTTGCAGGTTGAGTCTGGAAATATCACAGTCTATATGACGATCATCTTGGGAAAAATTACCAATTGATTTTTTTAGTTGTTAGCATACTGGAATTTGTTGTGTGCACAGTGTAAGCAATTAATCTCTTTAAATCTTCTTGCACAATACATATAAAAAAATAGTAGTACAGTCATCCATCACAATGCATTAAGTCACATGATATGAAGTACACACACACACGCACACACATATAATTTCCTCAACACGCATTCCCATTTGCACAGGAACCCCTGCTGAGCTAATAAACATTAGAATGCAATCATCTTGGCTGAGCCAGTAGCAATTAATGCCATTATGAATGTCTTAATGCAAGTGGAATGTGTGTGTGTGTGTGTGTGTGTGTGTGAGTGAGTGAGTGAGCATTGGACTGTACGTATTTGACCTTGGCCAAGATCATTACGAGACTGACAGGGTGTCTGTGTTTACCTGTGATGTCGTGCTGCTTGAAGGAGTCACTGTAGACTTGGTGTTGATTGGGACAGTGTTTCTTTAGCCATTTACAAACATCCTGCTGGGTCCACAGAGCCACCGGTTTGGACAGCTTCACAGTTCCCGGCTGGGCAAGAAAAAAAAGGGGCAGAATCTCAGTGGAATGCAGACTGGAAATTAATTTCCTCTTCCTAATGTTTACCCAAAACTGAAAATATTATCATCATTTACTATTTTTTTATTTCGTGGAACACAAAATAAGGCATTTTGAAGAATGCAATGAATGGGGACTAATTATTTCGACCTTCAAATAACATAAAGGAACATAAGAGTAAATTCATTCCAAGTTTGAACAGCCAAATTTAAAGCTTTGTGTGAAGAACAAACCCAAATGTAAGATGTTATTCGACAGCACTCCTTAGGAGTTCATGAAAAGTAGTGATGTCTGATTCATGAATGAATCAAAGTCTTTTATTTATTTTTTTTATGAATAATGATTATTTTTTATCTGGACTGATCCCTTGATTTGGCCTGGAAGATTTGTTCACGAATCACACTGATCCAAATCTCAAATTCAACTCACTGGAAAGGAAGATCAGTCTTAAATTTTCAGAACTAAATTTCATTCCGTTTCTCCCACAAAGCTTTCGAATGACTTCAGTTGACTTTGAATATAATGTAAGAGTTATACAGACTTTAATGGTCCTTTTTGAAGTTTGAAAGTCTCAGTCCCTGTGCATGTGCTTGGAAAAGAGCAAACGGTACATTCAAATTATCCCCTTTTGTGTTCCATGGGAGAAAGTCATACAGGTTTTGTCCAACATGTGGGTGAGTAAATAATGACATAATTTAAAATTTTGGGTGAACTCCTTAATGACCATCTTTCCTTTGGTATGACACGACTTGCCATTTCTGTACAGCATGATTGGAATTCAGTGTGTCTGGAAAAAGGGCCACTGTGACAGGACTGTTGAGAGCCGAAGTGTGAGGTACCTTTAAATGGCAGTCTTATTCAGCAGCACCGACATAGCGCAGCCAAACAGACGCTGAGTCAGTAGAAACCGCCTCCAGTGGGGCGAGAGTCACAGCCACACTAAAAACAGCACAGCGCTAATTAACCCAAGATACCTGCCGCAGAGGTGTGAAGGCAGACCCGTGGAGCCGCGATCGCTGACAGAGCCTTACAAAAGGATTGATGAGGTTTTATATATAAAGGCATATTACACTGCATTGAAAGCGAGTGCAGATGGTGAGCTCTATTTCACAGGAAGACTTCCAGAAGTTTGAAGGACGGAGCCACCATTTCTGTGGCTCCTGCAGGTGGGAGACAAGTGGGAATAGCTTTGTAGGTGGATTCCCAGCCAATTAAAGAGATGAGTGACAGATGAGTGGAAAGGGAAATGAGATGTGTGAAGAGGAAAAGTGAGCTTTTAAGTTATAACACATACACAAACACAATGTCACAGTCATTCTGTCCTTGGTATAATTAGACAATTCAATAATTTTCATGTTACTATAGCAACAAAGCATGATGACTTGAAGACATGAATAGACACAAACAGCGCTAAAATGATCTTCATCTATGACAACAGAATTCAGAATTCTGTAATCAGCTTAGATGCATTTTAAGCTTTTAGTTTGAAGGGTCATTCAATATAAATAAGATTTATTACTAAATATGAAGAAGAAAAATATATGGTCTTAATTAAAATTAATGCATTTTCATTAATGTATTTTACATTATTCTCTGATGAAAATTAGATTTGGTTGACTTTTCAACTTCTCGATCTCTCAAATATGCAATATTTTCTAATTTATACTAAAGGATTAGCCATAAATCTCAATGTGGTTTAATAAGACAGATCCACTAACACTCAGTGTGTAAAAAGTAGACTCCGTGTATTAGAGTGCCATCTTGTGGAAAAAAGCTTACAAAAATAACGTATTGTGGATGGCAGTGCGTTGAGATTTTAGTGAATAGAATGAGAAAAGGCTGGCATTTGTTCACAATTGATGAGATTTCTCTGATCTAAAATTCTAATTCACATACTAAAAGTCGGTTAAAATGCATTGTGCCACATCACAGATGCACAGACAATATTATTATTGCATGTGATGATAATAGACTTTGACGGATAAAGATAAATTCCTGTGTACCGTACGATCAATTCTTTTCTAGTACTGGAGGACTGTAAAATACAACCCTCATTTACACGTCTCAAACAAACATGTGACAAATTATTGACCGCAAGTATTTCATCATATTGACCTTCCTGCACATTGAGGAATAAGAACCGTGAAAGGTAATACAGAAGCAAAATCAACAAGAATATTTAAGACCCAATTATATTGAAATTGATTTGGCAAGACATACTGATAGAGTATTATAGCATAATGCTATTGCTAGTCAGTTGCAGTTGGAGGGATAAATTCATATATAGAGCATTAAACATGATTAAACAAAAAAAAAATAAAAAAAATCAGTGCATGATTAGTCAACAATATTTTTGACCGGTTTCTTGTACAGTTTAAATGCATGTACAGTTTATGCTTAAAGTTAATTTTGTCCACTTTTAGGAGTACACTGGCATATAGATGGGACATAGACATGAACTAAAAGTCACAAGAAGATCCAGCTTTTATTTATTGGGGATTAAAGACAGCTGATTCAACTTTGCCTAATTAAAGGGATTTTCACCCAAAAATGAAAATCTTCTCATCATTTACTCAATCTCATGCAATCCCAGATTTGCATGACTTTCTTCTTCTGAACACTACACAAGCAAAGGTTTTTAGAAAAATATCTCAACTCTCTACGTCTATTAAATGCAAGTGAATGGTGACCAGAACTTTGATGGTCCAAAATGCACATAAAGGTATCAAAAGTAATCCATATTACTCCAGTGGCTAAATCTATATCTTTGGAAAAAATATGATGGATGTGGATGAGAAATAGATCAACATTTAAGTCCTTTTTTTTTTTACAATAAATTCTCCTCCCTGGCCAGTAGGTGGCAATATGCATGAAAAAATATGAAATCGCAAAAAAACAAAAGAATCATCAAGTGAAAGTGGAGATTTATAGTAAAAAAAAGGACATAAATACTGATCCATTTCTACCCACATCTATCACATCGATTTCACCATTGGAGTCGAATGGATTACTTTTATGTTGCCTTTATGTGCTTTTTGAACTTTCAAAAGGTGCATCATTCACTCAACTGAATGGACATAAAGAGCTGAAATATTATTTTATTTATATCTTCATTTGTGTTCAGCAGAAGAAAGTTAATCATAAAAGTATGGCATGAGGGTGAGTAAATGATGAGAGAATTTAAATTTTGGGGTGAACTATCCCTTTAAGCCAATGATCAAAATCTCTAGACTTTATCAATGCTAATTTTGGATTTGGTTACAACAGGGTGCTTCACTGTAGATGATTGCTAGTTTATAGATTGTTTGTATCTGTCATTGGTAAATTAAATAGTCTGTTCATTTTACATCCACTGAGGCAGTGTACAAATGCTTAACGGAATGTTTCCAGTCTGCTATATCGCATAAGTAGTAACATGTTCTACTACAGCTCACTAAAGATGCTTGAGCAAATGGTGATAGTCCCGGTCCTGTTCTTACCCTGGAGAGCTCAGATTCTGAGACAGAGCGCTGGGGTGGAGATCGCTGATGGAAACCCGGACTCTGGTCCCGGAACCCTGGACTGTCATCATCCAGTCCATGATCAACAGACACTTCCTCCAGGTGTGAAGTCATATCCTCTGCACACACCTGATGCTCAATGCCATTCTGGGTCAGATTGCAGTGGACAGCTGTGGAATCCAAAAAGTGTATGACTGGTTAGTAAACAATAATGACCACAAAGTGGTGCCATTGTGTAAGAAGGTGAACCAAACTATGCGTGTATACTGTAGGACTACTCATCCTGACAACACAACAAAAATGTGTACAAATGTATGATTGAATTAATTGTTTTTATGAATTTGTTTAATGAGTTATTGATTATTGCCAAACAATTTATTTCTCATTGTTATACCTGTGGCATTTCCTGTAGTAAACAAAAAAGTCTATTAACCTCCAGCAATTCTTTTTTTGTCCTCATTGACATTTTTTGAATATCTGAATACAAACATTACCATTTTTTACATCCTGGTATATCTTAAAGAGGAAAGCCTAGGCTTTTTTGTGATACCATTTATAATAATTATTATTATTATTTTATTCTTCTGCACCAAAGTTTGCATTTATCCTGTAGGTGGCATAAGATGATAAAATGTATGGCACCAGTGCTTGACAGGCTCCAGTTTTTCTGTAATTTTGTCAGTGTGAAATTAGATATTAATCATTGTGCAATCATTAGAATAATCAACAATAATAAAGGGCACATCAAATCTTGTCTCATCACTCTTATAAAAACAACAAAGGCCTTCTACAACAGCCATAAAAGAAGATGCCCAAATGAAAGTATGTCATATTGGTTTGGAACAACGCAAGAGTGCAAAATTACAAAATGTCAATTTTTGGATGAACTAACCTTTCTTTTTATACTCAGTCTGGAAAAAAAAAGAAGAAAAAAAAAGAAGCTGATTCTTACAGAGCAGAGCTTTCTCTGTGAGAAACTACAGAGTGTTAAAGAGTAAAACACTGACACTGGCACAAATCCGGCTGTCATGTTATTTGAAGTGAATTGAGGCCAAGCAGATAAGAGCCAGCTGAAGCTTGTTCTGTTGGAAATTAAAAGAAGTTGAAAGCCAAATTAAATCCCCAAAATAAAACCTAGTGCTTCCTCATAGCATGGAAACATAGTATAGTACAGTATGTCTACCCACTTACCTCTACAAGAATTAAAGGGATATTACACCTAAAAAATGTAAAATTCTGGCATTATTTACTCACCCTCACAACGTTCAAAACCTCTGTCTTTCGTTCTTCCATGAAAAAAAATTAAATGCTAGGCAGAATGTTAGAAACTGATAGTCTCATCCCCATTCATATTCATTTGTATGAAAAAGAGCAGAAAAAAATATTCTAAATTTCTCTTATTGTGTTCCACGGAAGAAAGAAATTCAAACAGGTCTGAACCAAGATGACAGAATAAAAATTTTTGGGTGAACTTCTCCTTGAAGTGCATTGTACATATGATTTGAAAACCATTAAGAATCACATAGGCCAATGGTTTAGTTGTTAATAATTCAAAATTCGGCATCCCATCTGTTTGTTAACAATCAACAAACAGATAGCAAGCAGATCACTTACAACGGAACATTTAACAACCACAGCAGGAAAAGACTGATTTCATTAATGCTATTGGGATGCAGACGCATTTATAGGGTGACGGTCAACAAGCTCTCAATCATAAAAGAAGCCTGTAGCATTGCGTAACAGGCTATCAAATGAATCTAAGCCATGATGACATCTGCTGAATACCATTAGCAAGAGAACGACTGATAACTTGAGCAGAACAAATTGCCCTGCCATTGTTTACTGAGCCCCTGTTGCAGTGAATGCTGGGAAATTCATCCTGCCTTCATGTCTGTTCCAAAACAGAGCCCACAGATCTTCAAGAAAGAACCAGCAACTTAGCATGCAAAGCACGGAGAGCTTCCTCCTCTCCGATTCGTTCCCTTTTCCTCTCTCTCCATCTCTCTTAGGCTCCACAATATTGAAACCATTCGGTCAGGCTGCCTAATGGCCAAGCGCTCTACAGTAGATATAAATTATACATTTAACTCAGCAGGGTGAGGAAGAGGGAGTATAAAAGGGAAAGACAGAAAGAAACAGAGATACTGAGACTGTGGGGAAATTAAAATGTGGGAAGAACTAAGATCAAAGCTTGGGGATCGACACCTCAAAGACAGAGCATTTCATTTGTGTGTGTTAGTGTGTTTGGAGGGGTGTTGCATGTACTGGGGTGATGCTGGGCCTTGAGGTGGATAAGATGCTTTTTTTCTGACTCGTCTCTAAATATAGACCAGAACGTCTTTTGCCCGCTTTGGTATGACATGCGCACTGAGGGATGAAGAAAATGAGAGACAGAAAAAGAGAGAGATGCTTCACTGTAAAGCAAACTTGCTTTCCTCCACCTCTTTTACAGTAAAGGGATAGTTTAAAGGATACCATTTTTTTATTATTTACTCACCCTCACGGTGAATAAATTTTGTCTCATGACCAAATGTCACTGAAGTCAAATCTGACCTCTGATGCCATATAAGATTTGAAAGTTATGGCATAAAATAAGACCTAAGATTCTCAACTTAAATTTCATTCATACAAATCTATTGTATGGCATCAGAAGCCTTGGAATATCATGCATGAGTCATATATGGACTACATTTGTATTACATTTATGGTTTTTTTTTTTTTTTTTTTGTGCTTTTTGTCCTTTTTAAGGCTTGACAGATGTGGTTACTATGAACTGTCATTGTATGGAAAAGAGCAAAAAAAAAATTGTTAAAAAAAAAAACTTCTGTTCTAAAATAAAAAGTCATACGAGTAAATAAAGATGTGCGACACTAGGGTGAACTGACCCTTTAATGGCATGCTTTTTTATGTTTCTTGAGGTTCACTTATAATATAAGTAAAGTTTTTGCAAAAACAACAACAAACACAAACAAACATGATCATTTTCACCCTCATTCAAACCCTCTGTCAGAAACGCTAGTTCCCTATCTGTTACTCACTCGATGTTGTGTCGATTTAGTGACACTTGTGGTCACTCTTGGGAGCCCGAGACACATCTGATCTTTGATAAAAGGCCAATGGGAATTGACGAGTGGTATTTGCATGACACTACCCCGGACATACGAGTATAAAGGAGCTGGCGTGCATACCGCTCATTAAAATTTTCTCTTCGGAGCCGAGCGGTCGATGATTCAATGAACAGAATTTCCCATGGCATCCATCTCACCTCTGCTGGAACCTTACGGCGCATTACAGCGGCTTTCTCCCCTCTCTGCGTGGGTGCACTGCAGAGATTGACCCTGAGCGCTTCGGCAGATCTACTAAGAGTATATTCTAAGAGTATTTTTTCACCTAAAAGAGTATATTCTAAAAGAGCGTCACACATTGGAGCGTCTTTTTAAAGATGCCTTTCCGGTTGTGTGTTATTCCTGGATGTGGTCCATATCTCTCGCCTTAAGACGGCCATGGTCGCTGTCTTTTGTGCCTGGGCACTGCCCATGCTGAGACATCTTTCGTGGATGTGTCATATCCTCATTGCAAGGACATGACCATGGCAATGTTGCAGTCGCGGCTCGATTTCGTAAGAAACTAACTTCACCATTAAGGGAAGTTGGTATTTGCATTCTCAATTACCTCGACAACTGGCTAATCATAGCTCACTCTCGAGATGTATTGTGTGCACACAGGGACCTGGTGTTCTCACACGTCAGATGGCTATGGCTTCGGGTCAACTGGGAAAAGAGCAAGCTCCTCCCATTTCAGAGCATTTTCTCTTATGGACACAGTCTCGATGATGGCACGCCACACCAACGAGTGCACCCAGTCAGTGCTGACATGTTTGAAGGCGTTCAGAGGCTCTTGGGGCATATGGCATCCTCAGTGATAGCCACACCGCTCGGGTTGATGCATATGAGACTGCTTCAGCACTGGCTCTGGACTCGAGTCCCGAGATGGGCATGGCACTGTGGGACACATTGCATGGCCATCCCGCTGATCTGTCGCCACCTTTTCAGCACTTAGAAAGACCTTGCATTTCTATGGGCAGGTGTTCCATAGAACAGGTCTCCAGGTGCATCATGTATGCAATGGGCACGCAGCCGCTGGCTCCTGGACGTGACACATCAACTGCCTTGAGTTGTTGACAATAATGCTGGTCCTGCGGAGGTTCCGGCATTTAATCCAGGGCAAGCATGTGCTGGCTCGAACAGTCAACACGGCAACGGTAGTATATATTATCCACCAAGGTGGTTTACGCTCCACTCGCATGTCACAACTCACCCGCCGTCTCCTCCTCTGGAGTCAGAAGCACCTCAAGTTGCTGCAAGCCAATCACATCCCGGGCGACCTCAACACCACAACGGACACATTGTCACATCAGGTCACCCACAAGGGAGAGTGGAGACTCCAAGCAGGTCAGGCAGGTCGTCCTAGTAGCACCCTACTGGCCCACCCAGACTTGGTTCTCGAACCTCGCGCTCCTTGCGTCAGCCCCTCCCTTGAAAATTCCCCAGAGGAAGGACCTTCTTTCTCAGGAATGGGGCACCATCTGGCACCCGTGACCAGACCTCTGGAACCTCCATGTCTGTCCTCTGGACGGTACGCGGAAGACCTCCGTGGCCTACCACCTGCCATGGTATACAAGTTCACTCAGGCTAGGTCCCACTCTACGAGGCGTCTGTTTGCTAAGTGGTGTTCTTCCCGGTGTGAAGACCCCCAGCGGTAAGTCCTTAGGAAAGCATGACCTGATCATAAGGTTCCTGAGAGGCGCCAGAAGGTTGAACCCCTCCAGACCATTCCCTCGTGGGACCTCCCTTTGAGCCCTTAGAGTCTCGCTTGCGCATAGCACCTTTCACCTCCCTTGAGCTGAAGCTGTGCGTTGTTGATACCCAGAGCGTTCACAAAATGTGTTCCCTAGTTGACTTCCTCCTAGCCCTGTGGCTGTTGAGTTTGCGGAGAAACTCACTGCCGGCTCAGTACATGTGCTATCGAAGCCCAGTACTGGGATAGGTGCTCCACGTACACTAGTTCCCCGTATGTAACCCCTTGCGACGCGTCTCCCCGCTGAAACGTTTCCCTGTTAGTAAAATGCATCTTCCTTGGGCAGAAGCCCCTCTGCCACAGTCACCACGTTCATAGAGCCTCCTCCCCCATTGGGTAGGACCTACCATGGGACTTCTCCACGACATATTCTGCCTGGACTTGGCAAGACCATGTGATGTATCTCCACTTGAAATACCCCACACCCCCACCCCCCACCCTCCCTGGGAGGGGTGTGGTCTCTGCGGTGTCTTCCACTTGGGAGTGACACCCAACCCCCCCCCCCCCCCCGCCAACGTAGACATTGGTGTCCCAGTCGATTAACGATTTCTCTCTTTTTCTGGGGAGAAAAATAAAAGAGGGAAGAGACACGACTGGGCTAGCCTGTCCCTATCCTTTGGACAGTCGACTTGTCCCCAAAGGGCTGTTTGACACACATACTAGAGTCAGGGGAGGTTATGTGCCGGCCCGGTGCGCTGGCTACAAAGGCACACAGTAGTCTGCTCGTCTCGCGATCCACGTAACACGGTTCAGCTAGTTGTGCCGTTTTTGTAGGGGACCCCTAGTGTCGCTACATCGACACAACGCTGAGTGAGTGACAGATAGGGAATGTCCTGGTTACTTCCATAACCTCCGAGACGTCGTGTCCCTCTTGCCACAATGCTAAACGACCCGCTGAAATGGCCGGGACCTTATTCTCGGCTCCTCAGCACAAAACCTGAAAGAGCGATTTGCACGCCAACTCTTTTATACCCATATGTCTGGGGGAGTGGCATGCAAATACCACTCTCCAATTCCCATTGGCCTTTTCAAAGATCAGAGGTGTCTTGGGCTCCCAAGAGTGACCCCTAGTGTCACTACATCTTGTTCCCTCCATCAGGTAATGGAGGTTATGGAAGTAACCAGGACGATTTTGGTGCTGCTTCTCCTTTAATACTTGACAGTAAATGCACACTGTTATGATTATCTCTCAGCTCTCTCATTGGCATCGAACGGTTTACCTCTACTAGGCAGGCTACAGAAATGATAAGGTAAAGTACAACCCCAATTCCGAAAAAGTTGGGGCTGTATGAAAAATACTATTTGTAAATAATTTTTATCCGTCGCTATATTGAAAGCAATACAACTAAACATTATTTTTACCTTCATATATTTTTTTTATATGTACAGTAATTTAAAATCAGATGATTGCAACACACTCCAAAAAAAGTTGTGACAGGCGAGTTTTTACCACTGTGAAACATCATCATTTGCTCTAATAATAAGTATTAATTATTTTGGCACTGAAGACAAGTTTGTTAAGCTTAAAAAGAGGAACTTTCCCCCATTCATCCGTTATGCAGGTCTTCAGCTGCACAATTGTATGGGGTCTTCGTTGCCATATTGTGTGCTTCATAATGCACCACACATTCTCAATTGGAGATGGTCAGGACTGCAGGCAGGTCAATCAAGCACCCGCACTCTTTGCTTATTCGGCCAGTATGTGGTTTGTGTCCGTGACACCCCTGGAAAAGACAGTGCTTGAAGGCGGTATATGCGGTTCCAAAATTTGTACATATCTCTCTGAATTAATGGTGCCCTAACAGATGTGCATGTTACCCATGCCATGGGCACTGACACACCCCTGGCCCATACAGACACTGGCTTTTGGACCTGATGATGATAACAGCTTGGATGTTCCTTTTCCTCTTTGGCCCGGAGAATATGACGGCTGGGTTTTTCAAAAGCTATTTGAAATGTGGACTCATCGGACCAAAAAGCATGTTTCCACTGTTCTTCTTTCCATTTAAGATGAGACTGAGCCCAGAGATGTCAGCAGCACTTCTGGACCATGTAGATGTAGGGCTTCTGCTTTGCTTAGTAAAGTCTTCACTTGCATCTGTGGATGCAGCAGCGAATGGTGTTGACTAATAAAGGTTTAATAAATGAATCCCAAGCCCAATGTTCATGATATCCATTATAAATGAATGATGTTTTTTAAGACAGTAATGTCTGAGGGATCAGAGTACATGCACATTCAGAAGTGGTTTTCGTCTTACCCTTCACACACAGAGATTTGACCAGATTCCTTGAATCTTTTAACTATATTGTGAACTGTAGAGGGTGAAATGCCCCAAATCCTTCCAATTTGTCTTTGGGGAACATAGTTCTCAAAGTGCTGGATTATTTGCTGAAGCATCTGTTGGCAAATTGACAAATCCCGAAAAATCCTTGCTCTTAATGGACTTGGCTGTTTTTGGAGGCTCCTTATATACTATGACATGATTGCCTCACCTGTTTAACATCTCCTGTTCACAATGCCTTGTTATTTTAACTCATCAAATTGTTATTAGTCTTAAATTGCCCGTCTCAAATTCAAAAGGTAAAATATCATATAATGTTTAGTTGTAGTGCTTTCAATATAGCAAAGGGTGAATATAATTTTCAAATCAATCCTTTTAGTTTTTATTAGCATTTTTCATACTGTCCCAACGTTTTCGGTTAGGGGTTCTATGCGTTGATGTGTTGTTGTGGAGGCTGCAGATGCAAATGTCTACCACAGTGTGACATCACAATGTGGAGGAAGAAGACAAGTCGTTCTGGCAACTTGGTAATGCTCTAACAAATGCTCTTTTTGCATTGAGGAGGAAGTTTTGAGTTCTGAAACTTAGTGTGTTTTTATAATACAATGACATCTTATATGTCAAAAGATCAAGGACATTTTTATTCCTTATATCATGGCCCCTTTAAATGAGGAGAGGAAAGCAGGGTTGGTTTACACAGTGAAGCTTTACCTAAAATGTGAAAGACCAGAAAGGATCTATAAAGAGCAGATCGATTTACTGTCAGATCATCAAGAATCACATTACTGTTAGCCTCAGCAGCATAGTGAGAGGTTCTGCCTGCTGTACTGTGCTTTACAATGGGTTAGACTGTGCTAGTGATGTGTATGTAATCTGAAGTAAGGCTGGATGGCAGTTCAATTTAAAGTGGAGTGGCTTGTTTGTGCAGTCAAAGTGTGACCCAGAAAAAGGTGGAGTTGACTTCGCTGATTTGCAGTCAGCTGATTCATATGATGGTGCTTCATGTCCAAGGCTAATAAGAAATCCATGATTGGAAGAGATAAGTTGGGTGGTGTGTTAGTATGTTATATTTGGGGTTATGGTGAGTGACTGTATGTACAGCACTGGTAAAATGGAAAGCTTAGTGTTTACAATCTGTGGCCAATGAATTTGAAATGTTACCAACTGCTCTGATATACACCCTGATGGAGGCTAGAAGCACTGACCTACAATACCAACTGTGATTTGACCAGCTGGTCTCACTGACTTAATGACTAAACTGATGTCATTGAAATTCCCATCAAAAGAAGTGTTGCTTTGTCTATTAATTTCTAGGGGAATCAATTAAAAATGATAAAATAATTAATTATATGACATGGCAATTAATTAATCAATCACATATTATAAATATGTGCTCAGAAATGCAACAAAAAAGATAATTAAAGTAGGGATGTGCACAGGTAATCGAGTAATAGAGTACTCGTTCTCCACCAACTACTCAAGTATTAAAAACACTACTCGAATATCACAAATTCATTTTTCTTTCCACATTTCCCTGCCGCGAGCAGCGCTGAATTACTCCGTTTTCCTTCTGAATCTCTCACCAAATCTTGCAGTTACAATCAGGTCCACTGGGTAGTGCTGTGGATATGTGTCATCAAGGTGTTGGATGAGAGAAGAAGACACATAATAATGTCTGTACTTCTAAAGCAAGCCAAGTTATATTACAAGGTAATACTTGTAATATTTTGGTTCTTATTACATTTTACTCTATTTGTATTAGGTTCTTGTTGGAGTCGTGCAAACCAACAGATGAGGATCTGCTTTTATGGTGGAAATAATGTGAAGCAAACTTGGAAGCTGATCAGACCAGTAGGTGTGAATCTGCGTGAAATCTCTTAACACAGGCAAAAATGTGATAGCTTTTATGTAGACTCAAGAGCATGTGCATTACCCTCAAGCCGTCAGTATTGGTCTCAATGTAAATTCAAATTGGTTTCAATTTTGAAGCTCCAAAATGCACGTAAAAGGCAGCATAAAAGTAATCCATAATATTCCAGTGGTTAAATCTATACCTTCAGAAGTGATATAATAGGTTTGGGTTATTTTTTACCATAAATTCTCCTACTTGATCAGTAGGTGGTGATATGCACGAAGAAAGTCAATCGCAAAAAACAAGAGACGAATAGGAAAGTGAAAGTGAATTAAATATGGAACTGTTCCTCACCCACACTAAATATAGCTTCTGAAGACATGGATTTAACCTCTGGAGTCAGAAGGATTACTTTTATGCTGTCTTTATGTGCTTTTGGAGCTTCAAAATTTTGGTACCCATTCAATTGCATTTTGAGGACCAACAGAGCTGAAATATTCTTCTAAAAATCTTTGTAGATGTGTGTTCAGCAGAAGAAAGAAAGTCATACACATCTGAGATGGCATGAGGGTGAGTAAATGATTAGAGAATTTTCATTTATAAAAAAGTATGTACTTTCATTACGGATTTACGTTTGGGTTAGATGGTATGATAATACATACACATATAATCTATACATTTCTTAGCTATAATCCAAATCTTCAGACTGGTTTCTATGAAGAACACACCCAAATTCAAGCCTTTTATTCAACTATCTTCGTCTCCATCCAACGCAGTGCCATCTTGCCCACCGTAACCGTCAACCTGCATTGTTTTGTTTTGAAAATTCAAAAACTGCCACCTCAAAAAGCATTAAGACCAGCGGTTTTACGGCAGTGATGTTGAATGCTCATTGGCTCTCAAGTTTCTCGTGACAATTTGCGACATGCCATATTCTGCAATGTATATGTCTGAATGAGTAATGACAGCACCTTTATGGAGTGCATCAGAAGAATTACAGTGATTAATAATTTTAATTCCAATCTCTATCTCACACAATGCTATTGTATGCCGTAAGGGAGCACATCGGATGCAGCACATCGCTCTTTGGACTACATTTGTACTGAATTTTGCAATTGTTCTGAATAAATTATTGTGATTAAATTTATCTGCCTGTTACGTGTTTTTTTATGATTAATAAATGGTTATGGCTGGGGTTAGGTTTAGGAGAAGGTGTGGGATTAGCGGTAAATATATATATACAAAAATGAATATATTGTATCAAAAATGATTGCTAAAGTACATTAATCTACTTGTTACATGTTTTTATATTGTTGAAATGTGGTTATGTTTAGAGGTTTGGGTAGGGTTAAGGAATCTAAAATATAAAACCGTAGAAATTTATAAACGATTCTTGCATTCAAATAATTGTGATGAATTTCTCAATATTTACATTTCTAAAGCTGTAAAATTCAGAAAAAAAGTTTTAGATGCTTTCAATCGGCAGTATTGTACGTTTTTGTGTTTATCCAAATAGCTACGTATATGAATGAGGCTGCCCAGGCCTTTATGCCTTTGTTTCTCTCCATGCGGACAATTTGATGTAGAGCAAACAAACTTGATATGCACACACAGATGCATTGTATTGAGTTTTGTATTATTAATTTTATTTTTGGACATGGACTAAAAGCTTTTGGACTTAGCTTTGAAGCTATTTATATGCTAGTGTACTCCTAAAAGTTGACAAACCTAACCTTTAGCAGATAAAGTATTTCTCTTCCAGGAAAACAGAGCAAACATATTGATGACTCATCCTGCACCACATAGATTTTGTCCAATCAAATGCTCTGTAGAACAAGAATGTCACTCCCTAATACCACCTGCAACCATCTAGCAAGAAGTCATGGTTCATGGCTGTGACGTACAGTAACTAAAGCCTATTGGCTTTAAAATAAAAACAAATAAAAAACAGGGACAAAAGCCTTTAATATGTCATAAACAAATCTGCAGTTTCAATTGGAAAACTATTTACACAGGACAAGACCAGAGGTAGTAACACGCTACATTTGCTCCGTTACATTTACTTAAGTAACTTTCTGGGAAAAATATTTACTTTTAGAGTAGGTTTAAAAGTGGGTACTTACTAGTCTCACTCAAATAAATTTCTGAAGAAAAAAATACTTTTACTTAGTTAAAATGGGCGGCATTCCTGTTGTTGTATTCTGGGTTTAATTTAATTAATGCATCATTTATTGAGAGATTACTGAATGGGACTTTTACGACAGCTAAAGTTCAGCTGCGCGCTGTCACAGACTGTCACTCAAGCGGAGTCTATCACTGCTGCAGCATCATGCTCTTCAAACTAAGTGAAACACTTTCTTTGCTCTGCACAGTAAAAAAAAATAGTTTCATCATGCAATGCCTTCATTTAACACCAAGACAAACAAATATTTCAAGATTAAAATTGCAGCTCCAAGGCAGCACTCAAGCCAGAGCTAAGTTTTGGCTCTAATGATAACACAGGCTTTTCTGAGAAATGGCGATGGTCATTTTCAGGGTGATTCTGTAACAGTTCTTATATCATCAAAATCTGCAGCAAAATATCAGTGCTCCTTGTTCCACATGTCATAAGCAGTATTTTACACATTTAACCCATGCCCTCGTTGAGGTACTGGAAACTACTGCAGCTACTTTGGGTGGATAACCAAAGGGGGTTTGGGTTTTTGGGTTTTGCAACTGAAGAGCGAAGAGACAACATTTCTGCGCATGCACAGCAACGGGCGCGAGGCGTGAGAGATGTGCGGGCACAAGGCGATCGTATGGCAAAGTGAGTGGCTGTGTCCGAAATCGTTCACTCGTTCACTTATTCACTATTTACTATATAGTGAATGGCAGTTAGTGCATTATCATCCATATCAATATGACTCCAGTAGTTAAATCCATCTCTAATTCAGAAGTGATTTGATAGGTGTGGGTGAGGAACAGATACATTTTTAGTTAGAAGTTCTTCTCCCAGCCCAGCAGGGGGGGTGATATGCAGAGAAGAATGTGATTCACCAAACTGGATACTTTCTTACTCTTATTCAAGTAATTATTTATGTTAGTACTTTTACTTCTACTTGAGTAATAATTTTTTTGAAAGTAATTGTTCTTTTACTTGAATACAGTTTTTGGCTACTCTACCCACCTCTGGACAGGACAAACTGAACTTGCTGAGCCAATTCATGGAGTCTTTAAGTGAGCTCACCCACTTTAAATAGACATGATTGCCCTAAAAATATCAGCAGCATTGACCTACCAATAACTTGCTCAGCAGAAAAAACAAAGGCAAAATGCTCACTCCACAACTGAAACATTCAGGGTAAAAAGTGTTTGGAGAGATTATATAAATAGCAAGTATTGCAAGCTAATATGGAGGATGCAGAGCACAGAGACAGCTATAAATATTTAACCAGGAGCTGGAATTTTGAAAGCATTTCAAAATCCTATTTTTTTTTTTTTTTTTTTTACAGAAACAAGGAGTTAAGATGCTTGACGTTTGTCCTCTGGGACTGCACACTCTCTACTTGAAGGAGTCCTCTCAAGACTCACAAAGGGGAACCTGACATCTTATTTTCTGAGAGCTTTCAAAGTCAGAATCTACCTTCTTTAACCTTTCATATATCCCTTCATGGTGAAAGATTTGACTGGTTGTTGCTGCACAAGTGTAATATGCAGCCAGACCAAGTGTTCTGCTGCTAATTGAGAGACATTAATAGACACGATAGAAGTTGGGCAACATACTGAAATCATCATTGCTTTGACCACTTAATGCAAATGTCACACAACTTCCAACACTAAACCTTATTTAAACTTCACTCTCTTACAAAACGAACCTTCAATTTAAGTGCATCACTTTGGAAATTTTTATCTGGAGTTTGAATTATTCTGGAACAAGAAGATTTTAAAACTACAGCCCCTGTGGATGGATGAATTTAAAGGTGCACTCAGTAACTCTTATTTATGTTGTCTTGGTCTTGGACTTACACTCACATTTATGGAGTGGATGCAACATCATTCAAACAACAGTTTTCAGTTAACGATATCATTGTAGGAATTTACTATTCAGTCAGCCATGAATAATTTAATCCATGGGTGTAAATCAAATATCAGGGTGGTTACTGAAATTAAGTAGTACTTGGCTGGTCATGTGATTCTAACTTGGCCGCCCCCATGAGGTGACCCTTTCCATGTAGAATAAAACAGCTTTATAAGGTTACTGATTTGACTAGAGTCTTCATGCGATGTAAGTGGTCATGATTTTATACATATTTTTCAAAATTATGATAAATTTATGATTAATTTCTTGAAATCTTTTTTATGAGGAAAAAAAAAGAAGTGGTAGCAATAACAATCTTTTTGAAATGTACTTCTCTTAAAGTTTTTGGTTTGAATATTTCAAGAATTGGATGAAAATACCATAGTAAGACATTAACTTCTAAATAAAATATTTTAATTGAATGAATTACATGGTATGCTGATTAAAGGAATGTTCCAGTTTCAATACAAGTTAAGCTCAATGGACTGCATTTGTGGCATAAATGTTGATTACCACAATTAATAAATAAATTAATTAATTAATTTCAACTCCTTCCTCCTTTTCTTTAAAAAAAGCAAAAATTGACGTTACAGTGAGGCACTTACAATCAAAGTGTATAGGGACAATTTTTGGAGGGTTTACAGAAATATGAAGCTTATAATTTTATACAAATACTTGCATAAATTGTTGCTGTTGAAACTTATTTGAGCTGCAAAGTTGTAATTTTAGGGTTTGTTGACATGACATCATCATGGTAACAAACCGACATTTGGTCAACAGTGGACAAAACAACACTATAGCTGTGTCTCAAAGCTTGTGCACTTACACTATATATGTTTTTAAAGTGTAGTATCACCTCAAATGGAACACTAATGCATTTTTTTACACTACGGAAGCATTCACCGTTTTTCAGCTGACGTAAGTGACTTTTCAAACTTACACGATGTGTTGCTGCTAGCTTTAGCACATTAGCCAACCTCAGTCCAACACATATGTCTCAATAACACATATATTCACACAGCATGAGGTGAAGTCAAATTACCCAACTGAAATTTTCAAGGTGTTGTCTTCACAGAGGTTTTGCAAGTTGACACACTCATCATTAATTACATTTGTTTTGTCTTGCAAAAGTAAAAGCCAGGTAAACCCATCCCTTCCAATATGTAGGACAAGTTGTGACCGCTAAGTACATGAAGTGTCTAACATTCAACACTCGGTTATTTCGGTTGTAGAAGTACATCATCCGGTTATTCACAGTAGTGCCTGCAGACTTACTGAAGTCTTGTGAAATATTGACAACAATGGTTGGGGTAATGTTGCTTAGCATGCAATTAAGGAGGCTAGCACTTCCTTCTGGGAATCCATCTGTTCTTAGTTATAATTTTACTTTTGCTTTACTTTTGAGCAACTATATTTGATGCATATGGGTAGTTGATGCACATTGTATCCATGGACCTTCTTAAATAAAAAAACCTCTGACCTTGATTAATGCATGTATGTAGTGAATGTATGTAGTGAATACGTTCACCATTTTTATCACCTTTTTGCCTTCACTAGTACATTGTAAATGGTCCTGACGTGTGATACTGTAAATACATTTTTTAAAAGAACAGTTATTCCAGTCTCTAAAATAATATAAGTTCATATCTGCATGCATAATATTTAAAAGAGTTTTAGATGGAGTGTCGTTTGCCACAGCGCAGAACATTAACTTCCCAAAAGTATCTTAACAAATAATTTCACGCTCTTGAATGGAAATAGGTATAATCTGAGGATTCAGACATACAGTAGTATTTGACTCATCTACAGAAAATAAGCCTGGATCACCTAGCAACAGATGTTCAAGCTTTAAACTCTACAGCAACAGACAATGCATGTATTTTTCGCTTCATGAATCAGATCACAAAAAATAAATATAAAAATTACTCGGCAACTTCAGCTGATTTTCAGTCCAGCATTCAAGGCCAGGACAGGTTTGATAATGAAGCGCATTATCAGATCACTTAATTACTTAACTCTTAATAATTCAGTAGAGAACAGCTGATAATGTCAAAGCCTTTCAATTAAAGCAAATTAATCTGGTAATTCACAATGAACACTAACTCTTAAGTCTTAACACTTTGAACATGCACACTTCCATAACTTAATCACATTTCATTGCTGTGAACAACATAATGGTACCCAGTTCCTCTAGCCTCAATTCAAATAAATATTAATCAGAGCTTAAATTAGACTGACTATCTTTATCCTTTCCCTTCGGCATTAACTCTCTAAAGTAAAAATAGCAATGAAGAAAGAATAAATAGACGTTCTGACCAATCCGTATTGATCCTGCCAGAGGATGACACCTCACAAGTCTTGTGGGTGAGACAGCATTTAGCTTAATGACAAGGCCCAGAGTTGGGAGAAAACATCAAAGTTTGTATGGAGGATCTATTTGGACATCTATGACCCCTTTGCACCTGGTATTAAGATGCATTTTTGGTGATTGGATCACATGTGGTCAGCGCTAAATACAGGTCTAAACAGGGTCAAAAAAACCCACATATGTCCAAAATGGTGTAGTGTTAATGGAGGTGTAAATGCTAATCTGTCCTGTACGCATCCTGGTAGCAAATCAGAAAAATTTAAAAAGTGGATACATACACAAGCATGAGAACTTCACGGATGTTCTTCAGTGTGTCTGAAATAAGCATGCATGGACACTTATGAGAAGCACGGACATCTGCAGTGCAGGTTAATACAGGTAATCCACTCAAATAACCAATATTTCTGCTGGAAATTTTGCTTTTGTGCTTAAGATTAAATTTCAGTTGAGTCTGGGATGCATTTATACAACCAGGTGTAAACAGCAATGTGTTTCACCTGACCACATGAGATCAGATCACCCGAGATGCATCTTAATACAAAGTGTAAACAGGGTCTATGAGAATCAGGATCCTAACCACATGGTTTTTTAAAGCTGTATCCATGACAACATAAACACCTTAAAGAAAAGTAATTTCTGCACCACTAGCATCACCAGACAGAACAGTAAAAAAGCAGACTGTTTTTAAAACTGGTTTTCCAAACTTACAGTTGTCACTGCATATTACTGAACAAATTACACACTTTACCTTTAACACAAATATGGAATGGTATGAAGAACAAATATTTTACATTGTTTAGGTTTCAAGTGTAGCAGAGATAACTTACTGAGGAATGCATGAGTCAACTGAATGCATACAGATATTTAGTTTGGATTGTTTTCACTTGTAATGCTCTAAATCAAATCTGATTAATCTGTGCACAAAAAAAAAATCAATTGTCATCTAATTGTTCATGATGAAACTTTAATATTTCTTTTTTCATGAGACAAGCTTAAAGGAAAAAAACCTGATATATCAATCAGCAAGTGTTTTTCAGATTTAAACCAGCCATATCAAAAAGTTAGTCATTGACAATTATAGTTAAATGAATAAAAAGGAAATGTAATAAATTAGCATATAATAATTAAAGTGATGTTTGAAACCATTAAAAGAGTTGTAAAATGAGGTAAAAGGGGGTTAAAAGAGTTACAATGTTGCATTTCCTTCATGGTTCAGTAAAATTAAATAATATCTTAAATGAAATGCTTGTAAAAATGTGTCAACAGGTACAAATATTCGAGCATTGTTTGTGTCACTGTTGTGCAAATCATCACGGCATGGTACAAAATGCACAAGTCAGAGAATGCAATGCAAATAAACATTATGGATCACATTGATGGATATTAATTTTATTTGTATCTATCATTAGTTGATTTTGCAGTATGTCTGCATAGAAAAGTACCTGTTCTCACAGTCACAGAGCTCTCTGTCTCTCCCTCTCATGGCCTCACACAAACACATGCACACATACATACAAAAAGAGTAAAGCCACGTTTATATCTGTCAAAAATGTTGCTGGCGCCATTCTACCGGTGTCTGTTCTACCGCTATCTAAAAGAAAGAAGCGATCTTGCTAAAATTACCTCAGGTATTATTAAACGACTCATTTTCAGAGTGCAACTATGTCTAATATAGGTGATTTTATATCCCAACCCGTTCTCATTCCATAAGCACCCAATATTGATGATTGTGCAGAAGCTGTCCATGTCTGCACGATGACGCCAATGGTGCCCCCTGGTGTCCTCCCCTTGACGCGGTGAGAAACCACAATGTTTTTGTCATCAGTTATCAATCTTTGAATATTACTTTATGTGCTAAACCTCAATGTTTTTAGAATACTTATGAATATATTAGTGTGATATTACATTATATAATCATATTTAAAATCCCTAAACCCAACCCCATTTCTAAACCTAACCGATAATCAACAATATAAAACATGAAAGACAAAATTGTATATACACAATTTTATATACATTACATATCTATTTATAGATATTTTTAAGCACCAAACCGCACATTTATGCCTAAACCTAACCAGCTCTCAACAATAGAAAAGATGTAACAAAAAGATAAAGTAGAGTCGATTCAGTTCACGATTTGATATTTTCTTGATTCTAAATTATAACACTTAAATGACAAAGTATGGCAGAATATTGGGTGTACTTTTTGAAAAATACTTGTGCAAAATACACATTATAATTTCTCATCAAAACAAAGTTCTTTATTACACAATTTAAAGGCTCAACGTTTAAATAATAGAGTTTAAAATATACCATTCACTATAAAAAAAACATCACAAACAAACAAGCCTTCAAAAATAGTGGACTACATTTAGGCTGATCAGGTGCATAACAAGCAATAGAACTGAACAGATCCGGTCCTCAAAAAGGAGGTGAAAATGTTTGTGGCAGCGGGGGCGTGGTCAAGCGCCCGTCCGGAGAGGGGGAGCGGTAAGGGCGCTTGCACCTGAGCTAAAATATGTCTAACACCTGTCTCTAATTTCAGTGAGCATGGGGAGAGCGGCATAAAAGAGCCACAACACCGCCAGTCGGGGCGCGATGCCAGTCCAGTGTTGGCAGCCTTATTCAAGACTATTTAAGATAAAATTATCTTGTGTTCACCTTTATGTTACCCCGTTCCCTGACTAATTAAAGAAACCCTTACATTTGAGTTCACCAACCTGTCACCGTGTCCTTCTTCCCCTGTCCAGTCGAGACTCGCTTCACAATGTTTTTTAATAAATTGTATGTCTTGATTATTATAATCACATTTGAACTTTTATTAAAAATAGACAAATTCTACATTCAATCAATTAATTTTATTTCTTGAAACTGTATGTAGAATAATGATATGAGCTTGAAATGTGTACAATTTCCAATTAATAACATTAATTTTGCATTCATTTGTATAACAAGCGCAATAATGGTATTGTGGTACAGCAGGGGTGGTTCTAGAGGGGGGCGTGGGTGCGGCCCCCTACAGAAGCCCATCATGTTTTCCTTGATATATCGTCCCATCCCTAATAGTATGTCATCCGGTTATTTCTCGCTTACTGCTTCATGAATACTACGGATTCCAACACACTACTCTATTGGCATAGTTTTTGTCATACTAAATAGTAGGGAACTATAGATATTCGGACGCAGACTGAATGGCTAACTTGTAACACACTTGTCAACACAATTCTTGTGATCATAAATGAGAGCTTGATCTCTTCAGAAGCTCTGGTTTGACACTTATCTTTGACACCCCCATATCTTTTGAAATTGTCTTCAGTGTTATATTCATATTAGCAATGTGTTGCATCACATCAGGCCTTAGAGTCTCCCTGGGGTGGGAGGGAGACTCTTGCCAGTTTGATCTTGAGATGGTTTAAGGCCTTGTGAATGCAAATGTCTTTTTATGTCTCCCGAGACTGTGTGTGGGCTCGGTCCACGGCCGGGCCATTCCAACATAAATTGCATTGCTGCACTTTTATACATTCTCCAGTTCATTAGCTGATCTCTGGAGATGCACTGCATACCCCAAGCTCGCTAGCTTTCCCCATTTCATAGATGCCATTTCCACATGACATCCATATTTCTGCTGCCTAATATCATGCATATAACACATAGACAGGAAATATAGAAAGAAAGAAATATAGTGTTTTGCTGCTAAATTAGTGTAAAATCTATAATGCAGAAGAGCCTCAACCAAGCAAGAACATTCAGCAGAGCATTCACTAAGCAGCCCTGCAGCTGAGCTACACAGCTAAGTCTTGTTCATTCAGGCTTGGTCCCAGTTTATATGTCACATCCCTGATGACCAATCATGAAGAAGAATCAGAAGTATTTTGAAGAGCCAGAGTACTTATATAAGAACACCTGGGGCAAGGCAAGGTATGAGATTCCCTGAGATGAGATAAGAAATTATTACTTGATCCTTATGGATGACCATACATTTTTAATATGTATAATTACCCAGAGTTTTGCAATGGATCAATAGGGAGACTACATTTTTCAGCATTATGGATTTGTGGTCAAGAGTCGTAACTGTAATTTGCAATCAAGATTAAGTTAAAGGAATAGTTCACCCAAAAATAATCATTCCATCATAATTAAATTTAGCTCATGTCTTTCCAAACTTGTGTGCAGAACACAAAAGAAATGTTTTAAAGAATATATATAACCCGATCTAATGAGAGGTCATACAAACCAGTATAGAATTTATCTGTGAGAGTATGTTGATATATCTTGGTCTGTCTAGTCAATACAATGGCAGTCAATTTGGAAATCAAGTTGTTTGTCATCAAATCCTTTGGCATGCATTCAGAGGATTTGGAATATGATGCACAAGACACATGAACTAATTTTAAGATACCGTACTTTTGGTCCTTGTTTAAGCTTTAAAATGAGAAACTATCCAATGCCATGTAATTGAAAAGATGAACGTTGATAATCGTTAAAACATCTCCCTCTATGTTCTGCATAAGAAATAAAATCATATGGATTTGGAATGAAAAAAAAAGGGTTTTGGGCGAACTATACAGTACCTTTAAGGAGTTCCAATGAACAATGAACATTAATCGCAGATAAATTATCTTAATGGAGTGTACATTTGTGCAGGTCCTATTATCTGAAACACAATCTCAGTTTCTCATTTCCCTTGATTACTGACTATATGGTGAGACAGGACATCTTCAATATGCTGACCAAATAAGGTTTGTCTCCATCAAGGTTTATAATGTCATAGGACCTTTTGGCTGATTCCTAAAGGAATCCTAATACAATTCATTTATGATTTGGAAACATATCATAATGGAATAAAAAAAAAAATCCTCAAAGAATCAAAAGATTCCTATTGTTTTCAAATTTTTTGGTTCCTCCAGAATATCAGTTCATCCATAAGATTCCTGTTAGATTTTAAGCGTATTCTTGTTTGATCCCATTTAGTAAAAGTGAGTAACAATGGAAGTGAATGGGGCCAATCCGTAAACCTTAAAATACTTACAAAAGTATAGCAACAAGACACAAACAAAATGCATATTAACATGATTTTATGGAGATAAAATCGCCTACTAACATTTTCTGTGTACATTTATATTAGATTTTACAACATCGTTGCCATGGTGACAAAAAAGTGTTAACCCTAAAACCCTAAAACAACCATTAAAAAACTAGCTAAACAACTCAAATACTAAAAGAAAAAAAATAACAACAGAAGAATTTGTGTTAGTGCTTTTATATAATTATAAGATTCACATTTCTGCTTTTAAACCCTCCAAAAAATGGCTCCATTCACTTCCATTGTAAGTGCCCACTGTAACCTCGAATTTCTCTTTTCTTTCTTTTTCTTTTTTTTTAAGGACAAATAAAAAAAATTAACACTTTTCTATAGGTAGGCCTATATTCCCTATCACCTGTAGTGTTATGCCAACTGTTTATGCCATTCCCCTATTCAACTTAAAAAAAGATGAAAGCTACATCAACACCAAGAAGATAATAAAGAGATAACAACCTACATGTGATTACAGCAAAGTGGCATTCATTCTTAACATTATTGCTGACCTCGCATAACCGGCTTGTTTGATTTGCCAATCTGATACTGTAACCATCGACAAGACGCGGAAATAACGTACTGTCATTCAGTAGAAGTTTCGACCAGGCACAGGTCATAGTAGTGCACATGTAAAACAGTACAGCCATACAGATGTCCTCATACCTCGCATTGGGTTTTGAATCCAGAGGATGCCGCCGATCAGGTGCGGAGACTGCCCGAGCATCACGGTACCGGAGCAGGTGGTCGAAACACAACGAAACACCTGTCTACAAAGACGAAGCGTCCAGTTCGTGCACTTATGAAACCTTTGATTAATAACGCGCTCGCATCAGTCTGCTGGTCCTCACAGTTAAGAGCTCATCGCATTTAAAATAACTACATGCCAGTCATCCACATTTTAAATTAAAAAGTGAAGCACCGTATGTAATACGGTTTCTAAACAATAATATCCGTATTAATTGTATTGCGCTCTGTTCCTCTCTGTGGTCAGACCGAAGACGTAGCGCAACACAAATAGGAGAACGCAGTCTCGAGACGCGTTTTAAAAGTTTACGTTAATATTTATTTTACCTGACACGGCGTCTAAAAAACGCGGCGTTCCTTAGAACGACGCTTAAAGCGTGTGTCTAGCGCGTGTTTACACACAAACACAGCGCGGAAGGACGCATAAGCACGTTCTGTGGGAACGGCTCCTTACGCGGTATAGATGTGCATCAGTGGGTGGACGAGCAGAGGGAGCTGAGCGTAGAAGCTGAATGATGCAGAATCGCGAATCTATACAGTACATGCTAGACTTATTTCGAGCCCACGGGCTCCGCAAGCCCATCTCTATGTCATATGTTTCCAGTGCGAGAACAGGACAAAGATCTGCGGCTTCCAGCAACTATCAGCATCCAATCATAAATCCACCCGGCTGTGGGGAAGCTTTGTGTTTGTTGTTAAAGCAGTGTTAAGTTTACAGACATTCCGGTAGAAATTGCAATCAGGATGTTTGAGAAATCCTTACCTTGCACAGCCATTCTATTACTCCATAGATTCGCACATGATGGGAAGGGTAATGCTGTTGGTGTCAGTGAACCCGACTCTGCCAAAGCGTCCTGCTTATTAACACTTGCAAGCAATCTCTGTCAAACCGAGCGTGCCTTAAAAGCGTGTAGTTTCTTCGCTCAAAGAACTATGGGTATTGTAGTTGCACCTTTGAAAGTAAATTGGCCGTCGGATTGAATGAATAACCGACTCAACATATTTTATTCAAATGTGCACTTTTTAGACATGCTTCCTATTTTTATTTATTTAGACATTTTCCCAGATTTTTTTGTAATTAATTAATTTAGTTAATTTCATGAAGATGAATGCATTTACACAGTGGTGGATTTAGGCATGGGTGACATGGGCAGCTGCCCAGCTCCACCGCTACTGCATTTGCATGTATTCATTTAGCATAAACTTTTATTCAAAGTGAGACTTAAACAAGCAGAATTGATAAAGAAATGAATGCAGATTATCATAAACATGATAGCTGCTGTGCTATTGGTTTGTTCCTGTAGAACATGCATTAAATAAATATATTAAGATTTATGCATTTCAATTTTGTATAAAATTCCATCAAATTTAGTTGAGTAATCTAAAATAAAAATGAAAAAAACTAAATATTTCAAGTTTTAGTAATTTAGTTTATTTAAACATTACATAATGAAATTGAATATGAAATTGAAATGTGTAAATCTTAAAACCTGTTTCAAGGTGCCATAAAGTCATTAATTTCATAATCATTTTCTAAAGAGTGTAAAAAGTCCTCTCCTATGACATACAGTAGCAGATTTCCTTATCGTGGACCTTTTCTAGATTTTCCTAGATCACAGCTGTGTAGGGTAGTAATGGACTACATGTAATATGTTTATGTAATCAGATTACAAAAATGTGGTACTTGAATTTTGATTAAGTTTTTAAATGTGCATAATCAGATAACAAGGGTTTGGATCATTGAGGCCGACAAAATAGTGGATTGTTTGATTTCATGTTTACTAATGTTTAATGAAACTGTGTAAAGGAGTGCATATCAGTAGGCTGTTTAATACGATTTAAAATAGATTATAAATAATCAGAGAGTAATCAGAATAGATTAACTAAAGTGTGTAATCTAAAATATTATAATTAAAATTTTTGTTGTAATTTGCAATCAGTACCTGATTAAATTTCAGAAGTAATGTGTTATGCTGCTCCATTTAAATCGGATGTGAGATATTCCTACTTGATATCTCCGATCTCGGACCATAAAAGCATTCCATTGCCAGATGCTCGAAAGATAATGTGTAAGGAAACAAAACTGCAATGCTGTGCATGACTTTATTTCTTCTGCTGAAAACAAATTAAGATTTTTAGAAGAAAAATTCAGTTCTGTTGGTCCTCACGATGCAAGTGAATGGCTAAAAAATTTAGAAGCTCCGAAAGCACATAAAGGCAGCATACAAGTAATTCATATGACTCCAGTGGTTAAATCTATATCTTCAGAAACGATATGATAGTTGTAGGTGAGAAAAAGATACATTTTCAAGTTTTACCATAAATCTCCACTTTCACTTCCACTTTCTTCTCCTTTGTTTTTGGCAATGCACATTCTTCGTCCATATTGCCACCAACTGGGCAGGGAAGATTATTGATGGATAAAAATGACTTCAATATCTGTTTCTCACCCACACCTATCATATCACTTGAAGCGACATGGATTTACCCTCTAAAGTCATCTGGATTATTTTATGCTCCCTATATGTGCTTTTTGGAGCTTCAAAATTTTGGTACTCATTACCATATACAGTACTGTGCAAAAGTCTCAGGCACATAAGATGTTTCACAAAAACATTTGACTTAAGATGTTATTTATATCTTCTACTTTAGTGTGTCAATAGGAAATATACATGTTATACTCCCAAACATTCTTTTTGTAGAAAAGATTAGAATAGAAGAACAGGGAGCCCTGCAATAGATGGCATGGCCCTCACAGAGACCCCCACTGAACATCGGGTCAGTCTGTGATTACACAAAGAGACAGAAGTAATTGAGGCACCCTAAATAAATAAAATAACTGTGGCTTGGAAGCTTGGAACATCCAATCTGCCAACAACCAAGAAAAACTGTGTCCAGGTATAAGTAGAAGAATTGGTGCTATTTTGCAGTCAAAAGTATTCACACCAAATATTGATTTAGCTCTTTTTCTGTTTACTGGACTTTTTATGATGTTAATTAATAAATGAAAACTATTTATGAATTTTTATTTTTTTTTAAGAAATCCTCACTTTGAAAGGTTTTCACAAGTACCTTAAACTTTTGCACAGTACGTATATATATTATCTACACACACACACGTACACACACGCGCACACACAAAAATCATTTTAACTTAAAAAATAGAGAATAGAATACTGTTTTGAAAACAACCCAATATGTCCTTGTTACCATCAGATACATAACACATATTTTATTCAATAGATTCTTTATTCAATAGCCCATATAGGGAATTATATAATACATTTCCAATACTTCGATTATCCTAGGTAATATCGATGAATCTAGTTTTCATATCTTCTTCACATTATATATTTACAACAAATGCATTCATAGTAAAATATGTGTGACCAAAAATACTATTACGGCATGTTACATACTTTACATACAGAATGTAGGCTGCTAGTCTACACATTTGTGGTGCTGCATAACAAATGTACTTGTTTGGCTAACAAGTGTACTTGTCTAAATACTGTGTGAAGTTTTGTTCCACACCTTTATCTCATGCTACTTCCTGTTGATGGTTTTCCATCTGCATTCCTGAAAATGACAGTCAGCTCTGGTTTTTCTGGTTTCCAGACAAAAGACTATTAAAGCATTAAACCAAATGGAATGATTGAATACTTGGTCTTACACCTCTTTTTGATGGAAAGTTTTCTTTAATGGGACTGACTTTGTGCAATTTTTCATACAACTTTTTTACCAAGAAACCGCTAGCAAAGGGTGTAGTTTTTCATAAACATGCTGACATTTGTTTGTTCTTTCAGAATGTGCTCACGCTGGCCTAATCAGTTCTGAGTCATGGTATTCCAGCAGCATTGTTTGTGAACCTGTTGCACTCCATAAAGTCATGAGATGAATTGGAAAATTCCTGACATAGTAGATTACTTCACCACGGACTTTTCTAACAATTTTGAGAGATGACAGTAAATGTATCTTCATCGACCATTATTTTTAAAGGAATAGTTTATCCCAAAATGAAAATTCTATTATCATTTACTCGTATGCCATCCCAGATGTGTATGACTTTCTTTCATCTGTTAAACTCAAATTAAGATTTAAAAAAAAAAAAAAATCTCAGCTCTTTTGGTACATACAGTGCAAGTGAATGAGTGCAAAATAACATAAGTTAGCATTAAAGGAATCCATAAGACTCAATTGGTTAAATCAATGTTTTCTGAAGTGATATGGTTGGTGTGGGTGAGAAACAGATACATATTTGAGTCCTTTTTTACTATAAATTCTCCTCACTGTTCAGTCAATCTTCACTTTAACTTTCACATTCTTCTTCTTGTGTTTGTGTTTTTTCACATTCTTTGTGCATATCATCCCCTGCTGGGCAGGGAGAAGAATTTCTAGCAAAAAGTACAAATATTGTTTCTCACCAACACATATCATAGCACTTTTGAAGAAATGGATCAAAACACTGGAGTTGTATGGATTACTATTATGATGCCTTTATGTGCTTTTTGGAGCATAAACATTTTGGCACTCATTCACTTGCTTTGAATGGACCTACTGAGCTGAAATATGCTTCTAAAAATCTTAATTTGTGTTCTGCAGAAGAAAGAAATTCACATACGGGATGATATGAGAGGGAGTAAATGATGAGAAAATCTTTCATTTTTGAGTGAACTATCCCTTTAATAAAATAGAAATAGAGCAAATAAAGAAAGATGCAACAATGTGTTGTTAAATTGTCCACGTATTGATATATGAAGGGTCATATTTACATTTCTTTACAAATAACTTTTTTTTTGTATTAAATCTATTACATTTCTAAATTCTCAAAACACATAACACATCTGTAAATGCATATCTCATAGAAAGATAATTTTTTTTAAATGTAAACCAAGACCAATTTGTTTTGCCACAATAAAGGATTTTTATTAAATGTACCACATGAACTAAATGACTGTTGAAAGGAGATACATGGAGATGATTTTAGTGTTACTGCTCCCTCTTATGGATACTTAAATTACTACAAATACAGACCCTCAGGTCCTAAATTATTAGTTCTATAGTTCTATATTTTATGTTAAAATACTTTCTCCTATCACAGCTTAATATGCAGAGACAACTATGAATAAGTCATTTGTATGTTGAATTCACAGAGAAGAGTAAACACTGTTGCTCTGTGACACTATCAGACATTGCTCGGTTTGTTTGAGCATCTTGACACAGTAATTTTGGCTTAACCAATGGCGTGACTATGAATCTGTTGGCGTGACTATGAGACTTTGGTAAACTTGTTTGAAAGCAATAAAATTTTGCATGTCAGCTTTATGATGTTAATGATGTAGCCATTACACACTGTTGCTTTAATTCCTATTTTATATGACAATACAAATAAACACACAGAACTATGGCAATAATAGTTTTTCCTTTCTACATGTCATCTATAGCAGCAAAACCATTTTTCATTCTGAGTCCAGAGTTGATGACTTCACGTCTTATGTCATACTAACAGAGTGATAATGACACCATCATGCTGGCCCTGCCACAACATTTCCCCTTCAAAGTCCACCTTTCTATGCTTCCCTGGCCCTCATTAGGATGCCCACCACTTTATCAGAGATTCGCACATATCTGTCAAACAGCTCGCCAAAGGTCACTCGAGTGTAACTATCTGGATCCGGGTCTGCCATAGTCCTTATGATGTAGCACATGTCGTCGATCTCATGGTGGATGTGCGCTTCTGCACGTTTAGCCCTCTCTGCTGTCTTACTGCCCTCTTTGGGCCGCCCATAGCCCTCCTCACCCCTCTGCAGCCGTGTTGACATGGAGTACTCATAATCAAAGTCTTCGCTGAAGGGGTTCAGCTTCTGATTAATGGAATGCTTGGATGCCCAGTCTTGCCAGCAATTTTTTAGGTTGCCCACAGCACTGTACTTTTTGGACAAGGCATTTATTTTGTTGACATCTTCTACATCCTTCTTGCTCCTAAGACATTAGCAAAAGAGAAATGATTTATAAAACAATGCAGTTTGGAGTGTTGGGCATATTATTTCTGAAATGTACTGTTACTGATTACAAACTCAATAATTTACATGTAGTCTTTTAGATTACACTTTTTTTTTTTAGATTACAAGGTAATGTTTGATGCTGATTATGTGTGGATTGCTTATTGCATGTTTAAATTAATGTTTTTATAAATATTAAATATGAAATATTTAAAACATTAAATACTGTATACTTTGATGAAATTACCAATTTACAATCCTTTTTTGAAATGCAATCTATTCTAATCTATTACAAATTTATAATCTGATTATGTAGTACAGATTACATGAGGCCCATTCCTAATGTCCATTACTAACCAACACTGGCAATATTTGACAGTTAAACAATTTGCACATTTGTCTTAAAGTGATAGTTCACTCAAAATTTAAAGTTCTCTCATAATTTACTCACCCTCAAGTCATCCCAGATCACTTGTGTATGAAAGTATGACTTTCTGTCTTCAGCAGAACACAAACAAAGATAAAAAAAATAAAAAATAAATCAGTTCTGTTGGTCCTCACAATAGAAGTGAATGGTGACTAGAACTCAGAATGTCTAAAAATGACATAAAGTAGGCATAAAAGAATTCCATATGGTAAATGGTCTGCACTTATATAGCGCCTTTTTAACCTTAACGGTATTCAAAGTGCTTTACACTGTGACTCATTCACACACACATTCATACACCAATGGCGGCAGAACTGCCATGCAAGGCGCTAGCCTGACATCGGGAGCAACTTGGGGTTCAGTGTCTTGCCCAAGGACACTTCGGCACGTGGAGTCGTATGGGCTGGGATTCGAACAATCAACCCTACAATTGGTGGCCGACCCACTCTACCAACTGAGAAAAAGATCGAAATTGAATTCCTTTTTTACTATCAATCTCTACCATTGACCACCTCCAGTCAGTAGGTTGCAGAAAAACTCACACCAGCATGTGGAAGTGAAAGTAAAAGTATAGCTTTTAGGTGTAGTTATTTTTTAAATATATTTTTTATATATATTTGAAAAAGGACATTAATATTGATCTGTTTCTCACCCACATCTATCACATTGCTTCAGAAGATATGGATTTAACCACTGTATTCTTGTGGATTACGTTTATATAGCCTTTTGGACCTTCAAAGTTCTGAGTTCTGGTCACCATTCATTTGCATTGAGGAGCAACAGAGCTGAAATATTCTTTTAAAATTCTTCCATTGTATTCTGCAGGAGAAAGAAAGCCATACACATCTCTGATGGCATGAGGGGGGCGAGTAAATTATGCGAGAACTTTCATTTTGAGTGAACTATCTTAAATAATGTCACTTTAAAGGTTAAACTTTTTGCTTTTGTCATCTTGGACTTACAGAGACACCTAGTGGTGTGGATGCAGCATCATTCAAAATCAATAATTTTCAGTTACAGATGCCATTGCAGAAATTCACTATACTCAATCAGCCATGATTAATTTAATCCAAGAGTGAAAGTGTCCAATAACAAGAATGTTACTGAGATTAAGCGAGTAGTATTCAGCTGTTCATGCGATTCTAAAATGGCAGCCCCCATGAGGGCGCCCCTGCCCCATGTAAAATAAAATAGCTTTTATAAGGTTACTGAAATGACTTGAGTCCTCATCCCATTTGAGTGAGGATAATTTTATACATATGTTTCAAATTTAAACTAAATTTCTTTAGGACTAAATCTTTTTTAATGGGGAAGTAATTACTGAGTGCTCCTTTAAAGTTTTTAGGTCTGTAATGCTTTGAAGGAATATATGAATGGATAATGCAGTATATGGTAGATTAGTTGTCATCATCGGGACCACGCACATATGGCATATTCATTTGTACACAGACATAAAGTTGTTTTTTAAAGTGCTTGAGTAAAACAGCACAGCACTTATAAATAGATTGATTTAAGACAGTCTATCTATCTTTTATTACCATGACAAACTAACATTCTGCACTAACATACAAATTAGCTACACAATTCAAGTGATAGTTCACCCAAAAATGAAAATTACGTCAAATTGACATGTTTCCATACGATGAAAGTGCAATTCTGCCTAATTACTTTTGTGTTCCATTGAGTCATAAAGGTTTTGAACAACATAAAGGTGATTAAATGATGACTGGATTTTCATTTTTGGGTGAACTTATCCCTTAACAGATCTGTACTTCTCCTTAAAAATACTTTCAGCTTCTGACCTTAATCTTTTGATCCTTAATGTGGATGATTCTGTATTATCATTTGTTTTATCGTTCGCAGTATCCTCCTGGTTGGTTCGTAGCTTCAGGACTCTCTGTTCAGCTTCAGGAAACTCATTATCCTTACTACCCTCCTTAGCCTGCTTTTTCTCCTTTTCCATTTCCTTCCATCCTCGTGTCAGCTCCGAAACCATGTTGGAGCACTTCCTGCGGCGTGTGGGTGTCCCTATTTTACTCAGCATCTTGTCTAGATCATCTGTGGATGGGTCATTACAGATACGATTGATCAAAAACTCAATGCCTGCTCTTCTCTCCTGGACATCCCTTGTCACCGTTTTTACCACTTGGGTGGTTATGATGTGTAACTGGCCAGGGGCCTCCACATCCTCCTGGTTGGGGCGAGACCTCTGAGAAAGTCTGTTTTTGGCTGCCTCCTTTTTTGCATCTTTAGTGACTTCAGGGTAACCAGGGGCCCACCCACTGGGTTCATTTGACTGCTTCTCTTCATTTTCACTCACCCACTGCTGCCAGCTCCGAGTCAAGCTGCGCTACATGCTTATGGCACGCATCTTTTTAATATTCTTGTTTGCTGAGGGCATCCTTGCAGTGGCTTCCTCCATTTTCTCTGACATTGTTTACCTCCAGGGATTCCTTCCCTCATTCACGTCTTTTGTTTCGCCTGGTGCCTTTTACATAACACCTTGTTGTGATTCTCAATCTGCAGTAAATTCTAGACTATAAGCTCTCTCTTACGCACACTAGTGCTTTTGAAATGGGTGAAACAACTCTACATGATGGTAGAAAGTATGCCAAGAATCTCCACTGATCTTCTTTCCTTGACATTGCCGACCTCTGGGACTGGTGGGGAATCACGTTTCATCATAGATGCTAGTACTTGCTGGGGGTAAACAGGGCAGAGATGTCAGTGAGTGTTAAGCTTTTTCCTGGGTTGTGCAAATGTGCAGAAAACTGCATAGGAAACTAACTACTCTTTGCATCTTAGTTGAATGCTTTGATAATTGACTTTGTCTTTAGCCTTGTCTGGTACTTTTCAAGTCAATCAATTTGAAACAACAGTGTTTTGGTCTACAATAATGCCTTGTCTTTAATAAGTGCAGATATGTAAACTGGTAAACTGCAAATGGGGCCTGTGTGGATCATGTTCATAAGTTCCGCCAACAGTCAATGGTACTGTGAATAATGCACTGCATAAAGACTGCAGCCTGGTAATTATTTTAAACCAATGCATTTTATTGGCATGAGTTCATTTGGAAAACACTACTGTCCAAAGATGTATTCAAGGTACACATTTTATCAGTATGAGTTTACCCTGGTGTGGCACGGTGGAGGGCGGGACCGGGGCGTGAAGAGAGATCGTTCACGGACATGTCCGTCGTCTTATGTGTTTGTCTTTTGAGTTTTCCATTAAACCTTTAGTTTATATGTCAAGACGGTTTCTCGCCTCTTCCTTGCCCATGAAAATGAACTGTTTTACACCTGGGAATCAAACCCATGGCATTGGCATTGCAGTGCTTGCTTGCTAACCTGATGTCTGGAGTTTGGATGACAAGATGGCAAATTGGTTATTGACCACAGTGAGCATTTAGCAAATATCTGAAATAATAATTTTATTAAATATCTGAAATTTTAATTATTATATTATCTGTTACGCAAAGAGCTCAGTGTGTGTCATTCGATCCAAGACAGAAGTGAAGGTGTCTTTTGGTGAGGAAAGAATGTAACACCTGAAGGAGACTCTTTATTGCTTGCATACACAGTGGATTGTTTTGCATTGCACCTGGCAACATGCATAGACATGAAGGATTTGACAAAATTATATCGCAACTGAACTGTGAATATTTTCTCTCTCTTATGCCATGGACATTTATTAAAGTAGAAGTGTGATTGTGCACATACAAGCATACTTCACTTGAAGGTGTAAAAGTATGCCATCTATGTTTATCTGTTTGTTTCATGATATTAAGAGGCTGTATTAATAGTATCTGTATAAAGCATCAGCAAAACGCAAGGCAGCTGTTGACTGTCAGTCATATGGTGCAGATCTGTGTCAGTGGACATATGCAGAGGACTCAGGGATGGTCACTTCAGAAAATTCTAGCCAACCTGTGCACAATCTAGACACAGAGCATAAAGGAAAAGTTCAGGAAATGCAACTGAAAACTGATTCTAGACCTGGGAGGGGGGAAAGAAAAACAAATTAACAACATAATAAACTAAAAGGGTCATACTAGCTAAGGACCTGAATGCATTTGACTTATAACCAAAATAATGAGCCGATATTACAATCAATCAATACAATTACAATCAGTGATATTATAACTGTGGGTAAGAAACACATCAATATTTAAGTCATTTTTTACTATTACTACTTTCTTTCACTTTCATATACTTCTTTGTGGATATCACCACCTACTAGCCAGGGAGGAGAATTTATAGATAAAAAGGACTTACATATTGACCTGTTTCTCACCAACACCTATCATATAGCTTCTGAATATGTTGATGTTGATAAGTGCATTACAATAATCTAGTCTTGAGGTCATGAAGGAATGAATACAATTTGTTTGTTTTGTTGGAATTGAGTAGAAGGACATTTCTGGCCATCCAATCTTTAATTTCAATGATACACTCTGCTAATAATATATCACAGGGGAAGCATGTATAAGCAGAAAAGCAGAGGCCCTAAAACTGATCCCTGTGGCACTCCATATTATTTGACAATTTCTCATTTACACATTCAAAGTGGTAGCAGTATGCTAAATAGGACCAAAACCATGCTAATGCAAGTCCACTAATGCCAACATAATTCTCCAGCCTTTTCAAGAGAATGCCATGATCTATTGTGCCAAAGGCAGCACCAAGATCTAAAAGCATTTGAGAGATATGCAGCCGTTATCAGATGATATGAGCAAGTAATTTGTAACTCTGATAAATGCAGTTTCTGTACTGTGATGGGGCCTATATCCTGACAGAAAATCATATTTTCCATTTCTCTGTTGAATGAACATAGTTGGGAGAACAATATCTTTTCTAGTATTTTCAACATAAATTGTAGATGTGAAATCGGTCTGTAATTAGCCAATTCTCTAGGATCAAGCTGTGGCTTCTTAATATACGGGTTGATAACTGCCATTTTAAAGTTTCTTGGGACATGTCCAAAGGACAGCGAGGAGTTAATAATATTAGGAAGAGGTTCTGAGATTACTGGGAATACCTCTTTTAGAGCTTAGTTGGTATTGGATCTAACATAAATGTTGTGGCTTTTGATTTTTTTTACAAGTTTTGTAAGCTCTTCATGTCCTATGACAGCAATGGATCGAAGTTGCTTGTGAGAAATATTATGAGACACTGTTTTCTGAGGTGCGATGACAGTTGATTGCATAGTTCCAATTTTATTTATGATTATTTAAATTTTATCAGTAATGAAATTCATGAAGTCATTACTATAGTGCTGTGACAGAATATCTGGTTTAGTCAATGTTTTATTCCTAACCAATTTAGCCAAATTAATGAATAAACACCTAGGATTGTTGTGGTTATTTTCTATGAGTTTGCTAAAACATGTTGATCTGGCAGCTTAGTGCCTGTCTGTAGCTACAGATACATCCATGCATGCACTGCGAAATACCTCTAATTTTGTATTCTTCCACTTGCGCTCCATTTTCCTTCATTGTATGTGATCATTGTACCATGGTGCTATGGTACCATGGTACTAAATCACATAACTGTTAATCAGAATGTTGCTGGTTCGATCCCCACGGCCACCATCATTGTGTTCTTGAGCAAGGCACGTAACTCCAGGTTGCTCCGGGGGGATTGTCACTGTAATAAGTCGCTTTGGATAAAAGCATCTGCCAAATGCATAAATGTAAATCTATGAATAGAGCTAAAGAAGACTGAATTTATATTTTCTGTTATTTCATCAAGTTCTGCTAGGCTTTTCGACTTATTGAGTATGTGAGAAAATTCTGGAAGATTATTAGTAAAGCTATCTTTAGTGGTTGAATGAATAGTTCTAGCTGAACGATGGTGTGGTGTAGATTGAGTGACATTAGCTGATTACAACAAACAAGAGATAAGGTAATGATCTGAGATGTCATCGCTCTGCGATGAGTTGATCCTGTCACATTTTGACTGAGAATTGAGAATATCAATATATGCTAATCCCAATGTGTCATTTTCATTATCTATGTGAATGTTGAAGTCACCAACAATTAAAGATCTATCTACAGTAACTACAAGATCTGTTAAAAAAATTGACAAATTTACAAAGGAAATTAGAATAAGGCCAAGGTGATCTATATACTGTAGCAAGGGTAAAAGACGAGAGTTTTATTTATTTATATCTGACGGTGTCACATTAAGCATTATTAGTTCAAAAGGTTTACATTTATATCCTGTCCTCTGAGTAACACCAAAAACTTCACTGTAAATTGTAGCAACACCTCATCCTCGACCCTTCAGACGAGGCTCATGTTTATAACAAAAACTGGGGGTGTAGATTCATTTAAACTAATATATTCATCTGGTGAATATGCCAGGTTTCAGTCAAGCAGAGCACATCCAAACTATTATCTGTAATAATTTAATTTACAATTAGTGCTTTGGAAGAAAGAGATCTAATGTTTAGTAGCCATATATTTTTATGATCATATATATCCTTCCTAAGCTGCTAAGGAAAATATCAAAGCTTAGGACTGGCTCAGAACAAGTTAAGCAGTTTGCTGGCGTTTGTGAATTCTGTGTTCACTGTTGCCAGCAGAGGTCCTCAGAGTAAAAGTGTTCCTCTTTGGTTGCCTGACAGGCTGTGAAAAGGCTCATACACCAACAGAACTCCATTACCTGCAACAAGCAAATCCATCTAATTAGTTAATATAAATAATTTAGTTTTTTGCTAAATTAATTTGCTGTGGGTGCACAATTTGTCATATCTTTACTAATTTTAGATAGTAAATTGAATTTTAAATGATTAATGCAAACATTTTCTATTAATATATTAAGAAATATTTCACTGCAAATCAGTACATAATCAGTAAGTTAAAGTTGATATGTGTTTGCCGTTTTTCAAGCAAACAAAATGCTGTGTGCTAAACTGGAACACAGAACACACACATGTGCAAACCTTGAGATAAAGGCTGATCATCCAGAACAAATGATATATGATGGTGATAGGTCATTCTGCAATGCAGGTCAAATGTCAAGGCCCCTAATTCTCTTCTCACCCTCATGCCATCCCAGATGTGACTTTCTTTCTTCTACAGAACACAAACACATTTTTGTCTAAGAATATTTCAACTCTGTAGGTCCACTATGCAAGTGAATGCGTAGAACAATTTTGAAGGTCCAAAAAGCACATTAAGCCAACATCCCAGTCCAGTGGTTAAATCTATGTCTTAAAGCTATATGATAGTTGTCGGTGAGAAACAGGTCAAAATGTAAGTCCTTTTTATCTATAAATTCTCCTCCCTGGCCAGTAGGTGGTGATATCCACAAAGAAGTATATAAAAGTGAATGCGGTATGGATTGCTTTTATGCTGCCTTATGTGCACACAGTTTGAGTTGTGTACTTTACAGCTGAAGTCACCCTGAGCTGTATGAATTGAAATGTCTAATTGAAACACAGCTCACACTCTGTACACATTGCATTCTTTCCATTGTACTTCATTAAATTAAATGCCATAATAGAACCAGGCTCTCATCTAGTACACAAATATTTGCCTTGCACCGGTCAAATGGGACCCATTCCGACTAAGGCTGATCTGATTTATTACACTCACCATTGGTATGGATGGGTACCTCATCCAAAAAGCCAGGTGTGAATCAACTTTCCAAATGTCTGGTACAGCTTTCTGCTCCAGACGAATGGCCCGCTGGTTCCTTGGTCCATCTGGTCTGAAAACCTCTCTTGGTCAAGGCAGACGGTAGGGTCCAGAGTCAGAGTGAGAGCACCTGTACCTGCTGATGCGTGTCGTTCTTCCCTGTTTCTCCGCCTTTCTGTTTGCCTTTCAATTCCTCTGAGCCTACAACCATTCATGAGCTTGTTTTGTTTGGCCATCATAGCTAATTGAGCAGAATCAGACCTTGTTGCACCATCTGAAACCCAAGGGTTGTCGGATAACAAAGTCAAAGCTCAGTGTATCATTTTGAGCAGGGTAATAGGATTTATGTGTGGTAATCTGTCTCTGATTAAAGACACCATTAAGTCCTAAATGCTGATTTAAAAAATTAAGTAAATACAGTGCTCTGGCGTTTATCTTGAGTTTGGGGCAAAGCTCTTGGTTTTCAAAATATTTGCAGTATGTTTTATGGAAAGCACTGGGTTGTAAATGCATTTGAAACAACAGTTTTTTTGCCTCGAAAGTAAAAATTTTGAAGAATTATACTCTAGGGTTATATTCATAGTTATAATAGAATATTTGTACTGTGAGAATCATGTTGTATTATGTTGTTTTTGGAGGAGCTGTCCAACTTACGCTGCCAACCATACACAAAACATACCTGCGGGCTGCACAGTAGAAGTAAAACAGTGCCCAAATCTGGAGTCGACATTGAGAAAGGGAAGTCAATTAGACAAAGCAAATAGACAAAAAAGGAAAAGAAAAGTAGATGAAGGAAAAAAAAAACAACAAAAAATAATAAAAAAAAATAATGACCTGAGTGAAGTGTTTGCCTTAAACATTTTGGACCCTCCAAAGTCAACAGTGTCAGCTTGTGGGTTTCAAATATTTCTCTAATCAAATAAAGCTCTGCTGCAATGAACATTATTGATTGTGTTTGGCCGTCTGGAGCACCCTCATAAATACGAAATGATGGTAAATTAGCTAGGACGTGATCAGGTTCAGAAGCAAATCTTTCCCACCCCCATCTCTGCTCCCGCACATTTTTACTGTCAGGAAGACTGAATGGACTTGCGCAATCAGATGAGCTCATTACGCATGAAGAGGTGTGCGATGGCTCTGGTAATTTTAATTTATTAGACATGTCTGTAATATATCTGTTTTCAGGGACAAGTATAAGCGAAAAAAGGAAGAGTTATGAGGTGGAGCTCGAAACATCACGTTTGTTTGTTTTTCCTCCCGCACCGCAGCTGACAGAGCGTGACATGCCTAGCACAAGGGTCAGCAGGACATCAGGGTAATATCCAACCCATATTTATTTTATTTTAATTTTTTTTAAAAAAACAACAGTATTCATATCATAAAGGCACTTTTACAAAATGTGTCTTGTCTGAACCCAATACCATACCATGATAATTCATGCTGAGTCATAAACAGCAATCATTACAGTTCTTCATTGCCTTCCTGTGTATAAAAATAAATCAAAGAGTGTTACATACCAGCCGCAAATAATATAATCTCCAATACATATTTGGACTAAATTGTACATATTTCGCAAAGGCAGAAAGTGACCTATTCTTTCTTTCTTTCTTTCTTTCCCATTTAATATTCTTGTGTTCGCTGTTTAATCTAATGCATCTATTTGCAGAAATCACGGAAACTATCTTTATGAGTTTGCCCCTGAGTCAGCATCCCTATGGAGAAGTGTTAAGCAAACTCAGCTAGAAATGACCTCATGCTAAAGAACTGTGTGTCAGACACTAAATCTCTTGAGGTATAGAGTCAGTACATTTATCCATTATAAATCTTCCAGAGAAGCACATCATAAAATATAACTGTATATATATATATATATATATATATATATATATATATATATAAAAAGATAATATCTGGGACTTTGATTACAGATCTGAGAAGGAGGACAGGACTAAACTGTGTAAACATGCATCCTTTCCTCTATAGTGTGGTGAAATTAAGAGTTCTTGCTACTTCTTTGTGTGTATTACATGACTGATTACTCTCATGTCTTTTCTGTTGTGATGGTTGCATTGCTGCAACATACTGCCATCAGACATGGAGGTAAATGGGAGGCCACAGAAAAAAAATCCAATGTTACAAATTTCCAAATGAGGAAACAAAATATCAACAGATGGATTACAGCAGTCAGAAATAGAGAAAGACCATGAATTTACTGTCACACCTTCAGAAGCTGTATTTGAAATCACATCGCAACAGTGGTTGCGAGTTGCTGATTTTTCTCCATTAATGCCAGGGTAATATAACACAATGTACAGTATAAATATATAAATATACAGTATTTTAAATTATCAAAGAATATGTATATTTATACAATTTCAATTGCCAATAACAGTGTAGTACTTTTTCATTTAACCACATTTAAATCCAGAAAAGGTTTGCCTGTAGTGGGTCTAGCACCCAGGTCACCTGCACACATTTATGGCCCCAATTCTCCGCTCGATTCTTTCCTTGACACGTGATTGGAATACAAATATATGCCGCAAAACCGCTGCAAAGTCACTGAAAGCAAACACTGCTTCGACTCATGATTTCACTATGTGAAGCTCTAGAATATGATTGTTTATGTAAAAAAAAAAGAAAAGTTCTTGCTACATAACTAACAAACAAAAATTGTCTTTTGGAGTGTAAATTCTCTTTTCATTTGCCTCAATGGGGCCTGGGGGAATCAGGCTCCCTTGGGTCTGATTCAGCTTTGTCTAACAGGAGGACAGGGAGCCTGATAAACAGGCGTTACACAGCCCCATGGCCTGCGGCTTCATCATAACTCTTGTGAATATCTCCCTCCTCCCATTAGCCAACTCTCCTGCATTACCTCAGCCCACTCCCTCTCTCCCATCAGCTTCTAAAGCAAACATCTCTCACTTTCTCTATATATCCATCACCATAAACACCTTCTGGACTTCCATAAAGGCCTTCAAACCTCTAACTGTGTGTTTACACGTTTATTTCCTTTTCAGGCCATTTTGTTAAATTACTCAATTTCAGCTCCAAATCAATGCCGACTTACAATGCCACAGCAGGGAAGTCTCCAGGGCAACCAAGCTGTTGTTAGAGCTGTCGAGTATCTGTGACTCCAAAACTGAGGATGTGCCAATAACCACTATTGAAAATATAAAGAGTCTCAGTTCATGATGAATGAGATTGTGGATTTTAATAGATTACTCATTATTTTTGCATGGTGATGTGCCAAAGGTAGTACAACAAACATCTTAAAGGGATAGTTCACCCAAAAATGTAAATTCTCTCATCATTTCCTCACCCTCATGATATCCCAGGTGTGTATGACTTCCTTTCTTCAGCAGAACACATTAAAAAAAAAAGAAAATATCAGTACAGTAGGTTTTTAAAATACAAGTGGAAGGTGATCACACTTTTGACGCTCCAAAAAGAACAGACGGTCATCCATACGACTCCAGCGGTTAAATTAATGTCTCCTAAAGCAACACAATCACTTCTGGTAAGAAAAAGATAAATATTTAAGTAGTTTTTAACTATAATCCATTGCTTACGGTCAGCAGCGGTATGCACGCGTGATGTAATCTTCTTGACATGTGAGACACGTAAGAACTGAGGCACATGCAACATGACCGGTGGAGCAGTGCTGTTCACAACTGTGTAGGAGGAACGCTGTTCAAAAGCTTTGTTGGTTTTGGTTTAAATCTGTATTTTTATCTGTTTGTTTACTCACAATGGTGCATCTGTTTATCCTGAATGTCTCTGACCCGAGAGAAGTACGTGAGATTATATCCGTAACATGGCAATGTGAATACATCACACGAGAGACCATGTGAACTTCGCATTCTCGTGAAGCTTAGCGGAAGCAATAGTTTATAGTTAAAAAGTAGTTAAATATTGATATTTTTCACACCAAAAAAAATTAGAGGACATTCACTTAACCTCTGGAATCATATGGATGAAATTTATGCTGGGTGTCTGTGATTTTTGAATCTTCAAAAGTCTGATCACCATCCACTTGCATTTTGAGGACCTACAGAGCTAAGATATTCTTTTTTTACTTCAAATGTGTTCTAATGAATAAAGAAAGTGATGCACACCTGGGATATCATGAGGGTGAGTAAATTATGAGAGAACCTTCATTTTTGGGGGGAACTATCCCTCTAAATACTTCAATAGTATTTGAATTATTAATCCATAAATTGTTTACTGCAGATTTTGTCTCGTCATGTCATGTCATGTCATGTCATGTCATGTGTTACACAATCTAACACCAATACTAGACAAGAGACAATGGCAAACATGTGGGCTTAAATACATGGTCATGGGGAAACATAAGCCAGTGAACAAACAGAACTCTAAACATGATAACAAGACAATAAACTAAAACCAATGACAAACTAGAACTGATAACAAAGTAACCAAACAATGAACCAATGCAAACAAGACACATGAACATGGAGGGAAACAGGAACAGAACATGACATGAACTTTTAAAAATAAGAGACATAAAAAACAGGAACCAACAGAATAAACATGACAGGTAGGCACCAAACATAAACTGTATCACTTCAGTTGTGAGTCTTCAGTCTCCAACTTGATGGCTGGATAGAGTCACATGTTTTCAGTTCAGATAGCTGTCACACATTGCTTACAATGGTGCTTGCTTTAGTTTAGTATCAAACTCAAACACAATAATTAAAATCCATTGGATTCACTTTCATACTTTCATTGGACATAATTTCATCCATCTATTAGGTTTAAGGTCGCTGTGGAATATTTCTGCCTATTTGCATTTGATAAGCAAGCAGTGCTTTGCAGTGTTTTGTTTTGTTTTATTACAACAATATGTTTGCACTAATCCTAATCTAAACAAAGGCTGAAAGGAATCGGGTAAAAAAAGTCATAGTTGTTTCAATCCTATAAATTCAATAAGCTCAAAAATTTTTCAAAAAACATTTTTGAACATTTCGAACAGATCAATCCTAGACCTCAGCATGTTTTATACCTGCCATGGGAACGAGTTCTCTTGAGCAAAAGAAATTCCAGAACATTCATTTTGCAGCCAGCGTTTCTGAATCTGACTTGCGGGAAAAGACAGTGATTGCTGAACTGTTGCCATAATTTATTATAAGGTTGTATCTGGTTTATTTCTGGAAATCTGAACATATAAAACCATGGTTTTGAGTGCTTTTTAACAAGACAGTGTTCCAAAAGTTAATGGTTATTTATCATGTTCTGGAGTGTGATGTTGCTTTTGAGGCTGAGATGTTTCTTCTGGTTGACCTCATGCCCGATACTCTTCAGCAGTCCATTCCTGCTCCTTCTCTGGGGTTCCTGTCCCCCTATTCGCCTTGTGCAAGCAGGAAATGATCTGTCTTCAGAAAAGCCAGTGGACCAGGGAGCATCTGAGGCAATTTTCACCTAGCATTCTTGGTCACATGAGACTAAACCTGCGCTTTTTCAAGCTCTGGATGATATCAATTTGTCACCAATACATATGTTAAAATATACTTCAGAAATGCAAAGCAACCAAACCTTGCCTCTTCTATCATAATTATATCCGCACGTCTAATCAAACGTCAGTATATTTTCAAGCAAATTTATCTGTAACTTCGTAGAATCTAGCCAAATTAGGTGGATACCAAGTTGCGTGAGATACTCATAACCATGATCAGCTAATACCTTTCTAATAATTGTATCTTTTTAATAAAGTGTAAAGGGAGCCAGCTGGTGTGTGATAGCTGTGTGGTATGTGTAAAACCTCACTCCCCTGGCCACAAGAGGCACACTAGCGACTGATGCTAGAGGCTGTAGCCTTTAGCCTCCTCGTTAGCGTGCCTGGCTCCCATGCCTGCAGATGCTGGTGTGAATCCTGCTCGGAGCGGATCAAGCAGGACCTGTTATAGTTGTGCCGTAACATAGATGGGAGTGAGGTGTAAGGGGGTGAGTGTAGCGGAGCCAGCTTTTACGTGATAGCTGTACAGTATGTGTAAACCTCACTCCCCTGGCCTCAAGAGACACACTAGAGACTGTAGCCTTTAGCCTCCTCGTTAGCGGGCCCACCTCCCAATCCAGTTCGAATCCCGCACGGAGTGGGTTGAGCAGTACAATTTATGGTTACATTAATAAAATTAAATTCAAATTGTAGGATATTTTGGCTTGTACGCTAAGAAAAATTGGGACTGTGTTGCCTCACCATTCAGTGCGTAATGTGGAATCTGAAGCAAAACTAGATGAGAACTACTTGGATAAAGATTCTGGATTCCCATAAGAAAAAAACATGACAAACTAGACTGCTTTAATGTCTCCTGGTTAACATGGTCTCATGAGAAATCTTCAAGTAAGAGATGGCGAAATCATTAGAAATAGTACGAGAAATTGTTACTCCCCTAGAGAAAAATAAACAAACCAACAATAAATGTTAGAACGATTTTTCACAAGTTTAACTCTTAACCAATCCTAAACCTATGGGAATAAAAGTCATACTTTTTGGACGAGCCAAGTTGTACAATACAGTATCTTACGATTTCAGCCATCTCATACAAATTTGTGTCTTCTGTTTTCCAATTTTCCTCCCGAGTAATTCTAGGAGAAACTTCTGAGACAATGAGACTTAAATGAGACAATTACTGAAATATTTACTTCTTTATTCTCCTTCCATGTGTGTTTATTTCAGTGCTATGCACGGTCTGGTTGGGCTTCCATTGTCTCAATGCCCATCTGATGGCGGCAGCATTCCGGAGGGTGTAGTGGGTCAGCTCAGGTGATGAAGTATTGGCAGCATTTAACAAGTGCCTGTCGTTTGTTTAACCCTTCGATTAGGGTGTAGGAATGTCAGCTATGGAGGGATTTGGCTGTCCCGACAGCATCGTTTGACACCTCTGGAATCTGTCACGGCAGAGTGCCGGAGAACTAACAGTCTGCTCGCTCTGGATTCAAAGGCAGATCACCTTTCTCAGGATCCATTCTCTCCAAACTGTGGTACTTTACATTTTTCCCTTTTGCCATGTGTAAATATTGTGTCTTTTGGACCAACGTGACTCAAATGAAAAATGCTGAATGGTAGCGTAAAGGCAAAATAAAGGCTTTAGGTTCCAGAGCAAGTTATAAAACTACAAGAACGGGACATCACATTTTTTATTTAAACTAACATTATTAGATTCAGAACAATGTTACAAAGGATGAGGTGTTTAAATAACATGGTAAATGAAACACTTTATTGAGGTACAAATGTCTTTGATGTTTGACTGATGCTATTTAAATGACATATTTTATGATTCAGAATATACCCATGGTTCTGAGCTAAAAAATAAAATAACGCAGTGCTTTCATCTAGAAAGCAATTTCAAACAATTTTTACAGTATTTTTAAGTGTGATAATACACATGCCATCCTGAAGCTTTTACAATACAGAAAGTTTATGGATTTTTAAGATAAGTATCTGTTTCTAGTAATATGCTCCTTGCTGGTAGTAGTTATACAATAGTGGACAGTCGTGGTAGCAAGGTCGTAGCCAGGAAATTACTTTTGGGTGGGCTCCAAGTTTTCGCCCCAATTTTGTTGAACAACAGAGAAGCAGCACATTCAAACAGTTCCTTCACACTTTCAGAAATCAGAATCAATCCATATATATATATATATATATATATATATATATATATATATATATATATTTGAAGTCAAAGATTAATATTCTGGGTGGGCCTGGGCTTAATTTGGGTAGACTCAGGCCCACCTTGGCTACGGCACTGTATGGTAGGCTAAAATACATGAATACTTTGTTGATCTACTAGAGGATATTCTCAGACTTTTGCAATGAAAGACAGAACAGAGTGGAACTTCCGATGCTATTCTAATGACTGTGTGGGCACTTGAGATTTTTTAAAGATATCCGGTGAACATTGCGGTAGGCAAGCGTAAAATAATATTTTATCAAAATCCTAAAATTGACTTACAAAAAGAGCTTTTACAAAACATTTTTTGACAAAACACTTTTTATGACTTCAACAAACTGTACCGCTGTTAAAAAGAATTCTGTACATTGTAAAGTGAACCGACTGCTACAAATAAACGTCATGTAAAATACTAAACAGATGCTGGGATGGTTACCTGACCACATATATGAAATCATTTTCTTCATTTAAACCAGTCTTTCATTATTACTTCAAACCTATACACTTAAAGGGTGAATTAAAACATGAGAGAACCCAAGTTTGCCAGTCATAAAAACAGCTGCTTTTCAGCCGCAACATTCAAAACTTACATTTGCAAACATTCTTATAATATCAAATTCGCATAAGACACATGGCATTAATTATGCAGTGAATTAAAACCTAATGGATTGTTATTACAGTATATGTATTACAGTTTATTAGCTGTTCTTGCCATTGGCTTTACTCCATAAGTTTGTAAGGATTATTAATATTAAATGTATCAATATTTTCATTGTATTGATAACAGCTGTGCTCTTTGGCATGCATTCCCATTTTGATGCCAAGCTATGAAACATCATGAAAGTTCAATGATAACATGGCAGTTTGCACTTTAATCAATACAGTCAGACTCGAGGGCTGTTTCTGCTGTTAAAATTCAACAAATGTTCCTTGTAAATAGTACTGCAAGTGAACTTTAATGATGCATGCTATGGGTTTCTTCACTTTGACAGTAATAATGTACAAAATAATAATAATAAGAAAAAAAAAATACTGGGATAAAAAAAGCATACACAATTGAAATTAAGTATCACAATCAAAATGTATTTGTGCAATGCGTTTGTATTAAACTTTACTGGTTCCCTTTAGCATATTGAAGGACATTCAAGCTGCTTTAAATCTGCTTGGAGACTCAAAAGCCAAGGGCAACTGGTAGGCGATGCAGCCCAGTCCGCTACCATCAAAGGTGATGTGCCTGTCTCAGCAGTTCACAGGTCCTGAGTGACAAGTAAATGGCACTTCATACCTCTGATATTTAAAAATAAAGACCAGCCAACTCAGCTACTGCCCTAGATTCCTAGGGAGCATTCCACCTCCCATAGTCTGACATTGATGATAGGACAACCTCCTTTTCACAGGTTTCCTGCAGAAGTGTTATGTCAAAAGAATGCTGCAAAAATATGGATCCACTGGTATTTTGAGTTATTATGGAGGACTACAAGAAGTCGACTGGTCGAATCATCATGACAGTGGTTCGGAGAGAGTAGCTGGGGCCTTTGAAATAATGCCACTTGATTCCATTGAATTTTCCGACATGTTGTCCCTGTCTGTAGTACATCCCGTTCAGGTTGGATGGGCCACAGGCATCATACCACCATCCTAAGACACACAAACATTTACAATTGTTAACTACTATTAAACGTTTTTGCAATCATATATCAAAAACCAACATAATATGCATCTCATTTGACCTATTGTGTTTTGGATTTTGAGGTCAAGGTGTCTGATTTAATGGCAACATAAATCAATCACTATGTCAGTGTATTACTTAATGATAATAAAGTGCAATTAACTAGAATTTAATCTAAGCACAAACATTAAGACATTTTAGAATACCAGTATTAAATGGTTAGTTCACCTACATTTTAAATTCTCACCATTATTTACTCACCCTCATGCCATCCCAAATACGTATTACATTTTTTTCTGCAGTACAAAAGCAAAGATATTTAGAAGAATATCTAATCTCTATAGGTCCATACAATGCAAGTGAATGGTGACCAAAACTATAATGCTCAAAAAAAAAAAAGAAAAAGAAAGAGAAAAAGGAAAATGCATAACAGCAGCATAAAAATAATCCATAAGACTCCAGTTGTTTAATCAATGTCTTCTGAAGTGATCCAGTCAGCTTTGGGTGTGAACAGACCAAAATGTAACTACTTTTACACTGTACATCTTGCCATTGCAGTCTTAAGTCTCACGATCATGGTTTCAAGCTCGATTACATGTCCTAGCTCTTGACGCATGTGCAGCACACTAGATGGCACTAGGAAGTGTAATCAAGCTTCAAACCATGATCGCCCAGGAGACTGCTGCCTAAATGTGCTTTTTGTGCTTCAAAGATTTGGTCACCATTCACTTGCATTGTGAGGACCTGCAGAGCTGAGATATTCTTCTAAAAATCTTTGTTTGTGTTCTGCAGAAGAAAGAAAGTTGCATTTCAAATGGATCAGCATTTACACTTCGAGTCCAATGTAGTTCAATAACTTTTTGACCGCATTTGACCACTTTCAAATGTGATTTAAAATATTTTTACATTTTGTACACCTATCTTTAACATCATCCCTTTTCAAAAGGATTGCCCAAAACACATCTTATTACCATGTGTAAACGGGACCATAGTGAGTATAACTTGTCATTTGTTATTGACTGTATATAATAAACTTCTCACTGTTATTTGTCTATCTTAATCATGGCAATGTAGACAGTTTTTATTCTGGATCCAACAGTATGCTGGTGCTATGTGATCAATGTGGTGTCGGTGAGAAGTGAGTGGCATAGCCTGATGTGGAGCAGATTTAGCATTTAATAACCTTTAAGGGGAAGAGTATTTTGGGAAGAAGCACATACAGCTATATAGGCTATACCTGAAAGTGTTACATAACTGTTTAATAATAATAATAATCATACACTACAATTCCAATTTTGCGGGCCGGTTCTGAGCTCTATAGTGGAGGATGCAGCAGACAACCGGGATCTGGCTCACTCAGCCGGGACTGAACAGCATCATTCTAATACTATGATCCAGACACCTGAATCATCTCTTGACCATGGTGAACATGTGCTTGACTACACCATGCATCTGGACATAGGTTGTGATACTCTTCTCCACCATTTGATCATTATTTGATGAATTACTGCAGCCACGATCAATATAAAATGTACACATCTCTTTAAAATCATCAAAACATAAACAACCAAAGGTGTTTACTTGCAGAACGAAGTTGGGGTTGGTATGTCCCTCCTTACATGGGCCAAAAAAAAACAAAAAAAAACCCCAATCAGGTTTTGCTGTTGCTTTTAATAGTACTGTAAGTCCCACAGACTGAGACATGACCTGATATGAAGGGTCTGAAAATAAAAGCTGTATTATATGGTGTTTTGCCTTCTCGTTGTTCACCAAGTTATGGCTAATTCTTATCATCTAGCCATGAGAAGATCAGTGTTGCCCTGAAAGCTTGTCAACTGTGTCACTTGTCAGCCCATTAAATATAACTCCTCTGGCCTGTGCATTTGAGTAGACACGTACACACAGAATATGCCCATAGAGTGCCCGCTTTGGCACGTCTGGACACGAGCTTCACATCACAGGCTAAAATGCTACAGTGATCTGTGACATATTAACAGCCTTCCATGAGCCAACTACGCTGCCCTTTGTCATGGCTGTTCTGACATTGAAAACTGATTGGATGCTGATTCTGCTTGTTACCATGCTGTTGCATCCCAGGCCTCTGGCTGGGTAAGTGCTCTGGCTCTCTAGGGTTTGTGTTTTTATTGCCTTGTTAACCACACTGCATAACAAGAAATGAGGCAGTAGAATGATGAAAATTTGATTTCATGATGCAAACCAGACCTAGAACCAATATGTCTTTCATTAAAGTACTTACAATACAGAATATAGAATGTTCTATTTCAAGACAGACAATTTTAAACATTTCCGCACTGTTGAGCCAAATCTCTTTCATTAGAAAACTTTCATTAAAAATCTTTTACTGAGATCCTTTTCTATTTTATTAATTCCACTGCCCAATTCCCTTAGCACACACAACAGATTTATAAATGCCACCCAATTGTAAGAATCGTATTTATTCTCATCCTAATATTTAATATATAGCAGATGAATTACTTTCAGAGTGCTATTTAGCATTTGGCCAGCAAGGATGGGCTACTGACAAACTGACGAAGGTGAAGTTAGACTTTCAAATGATGTACCCAAGTGACACTTCCTGACAGAAAAGTGAGAGTTGCCGATTGTCTTTATTCGCTGAGAGACTAAGGGAGTCCTGTGTAGACGTACAGATACTTGGTCTTCAGCCCATTCTAGTAGACTCCTCACAGGATGTGGAAGTCCACAAAGACCTCATTACTTATTAACTCAATGCAATATACAGTTCCTCTGCCTAAAGACAGAAAGAGGTTTTGCTGTATGCAGCGGTATGCAGCGGTTAGCTGTGTGCATAGCACTTTGTTTAGACTGGAACCTAATTAATTTACATTTATACATCTGGCAGACACTTTTATCCAAAGCAATTTATGGAACACATTAACCAGTTTGTGTGTTCCCTAGGAACAGAACCAATAACCTCGGCACTGCAAGCATTACTCTCTACCAGCTGAGAGACCATGCTTTATTTCTACTCTAAATGCAGCCATAAATAATAATCAATAATAATAATTAAAAAAAATCAGTTCATGATAATGCTTTAATAGTTTTTTTATGGTGTTTATTACATTGGCTTCGTATTATGTCTTTTTTTTTTGCCTTGAATCGCATGCCGGCATGCTTTATTACAAAGGAAGATATTCTGTTCAAAAAGTAATAATGACTAAGATATAACACTCATAGTTTGACTTTGCATCTAATCTAATAATTATTTGTGATTTGGGCCACACCAAATTATAAAAACCTTTAAAAACACCAGAGAAAATATTGTCTATCGGAATGTATACAGGGCTGAATGTTAATAAACAACAATGGGACAAGAGTGAATGTGGAGTAACATTACAGTAGCACTTAAAGGAATGGTTCACCCTAAAAAGAAACCTAGAAATAAAACTGGAACACAAAAAGTGAAAGCAATTTTCTTCAAAGCACTGATTACCTTATCACTTTGAGTGATGAACTGAAATTTAACCCCCCTATTGCATTCAGAATCTGCATATACCTTTTGCATTTGTGGGGTCGATTTTGACCCGGTGGAGTTCAAGCTTGTAAATCATTCATAACTTGATGGTTTACATCAAAAACTACATTTTAAGTCATTAATAAGTTCTTAACTGTTCATACATGTAAAAAGCTTGCTATTTTTGGCATGTTAACTGACAAATATAAAAGTTATTTAAAGGAATGTTTTGGGTTCAATACAAGTTAAGCTCAGTCAACAGCATTTTTGGCATAAAAATAAATTTCGACTCTTCTATCCTTTTCTTAAAAAAAAGTTGTAAAATTGGATAAAATTCTGCAAACGCAAAAGATGTAACTTTTTTTTAATTTTTTTTTTAATGTTTATATCTCTTAAAAAAATGATTAGGTGTATTTTGATGGTCTTGACAAAGTCACAAAGTTTGGTTCCCGTACTAAAAAACGATGTTGGTATTTAAAAATGATCTACCTCTCCCGGGTCAAAAATGACCCGAAATTAATAGGATAGTTAAAATAGTAATTCACTCTCAAATCAAATCATGTTAATAAAGCACTTAAATCCTGTTCATTGCACAAAGTGATTGTATCGCTTCAGAAAACTTTTAATATAGTGCATACACTGAATTGATTACTTTTATGGTGGTATTATGTTATTGTTGTTTTACTTTTTCATTATAGCTAATAAATCCAGTGAAGACTGGATTAAACTTACCTTCTTGTGTTCCACTGAAGAAAACGTCATTCAGGTTTTGAGCAACATTAGTAAGTAAATTATGATAAAATGTTCCTTTTTGGGTGAACTATTCCTTTAAAGTTGAGCACAATTACGTTGTATAACACTCAGGCCAGCTTTACTTATTAGTAGTTAAAATAAGCCTAAACATTGCAGTCTTCATTGTAACTCCTGCTTAGACCAGCTTAGACTAGCATGAATTTTACCTCATGCTGGTTAGTGTTATAGTTTGGTGCTGAATGGACCAGCATGGTCTGACAAAGTTGGTTGACAAACTGGTGTTGACAGAACAACAGATCTGAGCAAAAATGAAGGTTTTCTGCCTTACCCCCACTGAGCATCAATGCACACTTGCACGTGCAATTGTCATTATCCATATCTTTTGTGCTGAAGTCAGCGCCGTGGATAGCCAGACTGCTCTGCCTCCCTGCCGTTCCACTGTGACTCTTCAAGAATAACCTGACAGAGGGAGGACAGGGAAGAAGAGGAAAAGGGAATAAGAGATTTTAACATTGAGGCCTTAGACAAGAAAATGTAGTGCCAGAAACATCCATATACTGAGAGCATTGCGAGAGATTTATGCAGAATACCCTCACATTCATGACCCATGTATCAATGTTTGAGAATTTACATCAGTATTTGAGTGCATTGGCTGGAAAACCTTATACCTCATAATCCAGACACCAGATCACACTCAGAAACCACACAAAGTGTGGAACTCCAGTCCAGTCATCCACGCTTGAGGATTTCAACCACAGATTCACAACCCTCACTTAATGCAGGCCCGTGCTCAAAAGTAAAAGTTTAATAATATGCAGCACTAGTGCCCAGAGTTTGGTTGTTGAAGGGCAGTCTTTGATTTTCCCATGTTGCTTCATTGTGTCATCAATAGTTCTGCCCAGGGTCTTAGCCTCTCCAATTCTTATTACCTTCTTTTTTCTCTCCAAAGTGTCATTCACCTAGCCAAACATGACTGTATAGCCATGCCAGCAAGGAATGGAATACCAAATGAAACATGCACAGCCCCACAAAACCATTTCCTGAAGATCACCCCCCAAACACAATACCCAACCACCCCCCCCCCCCCCCCCCCCCCCCATTTATAGAGCTTTATAAATCTCTTCTAAGAAGAATCTTGGAAAACGTCTTTATAAATCTCTTCTAAGAAGAATCTTGGAAAACGTCTTGGAAAATGTATTGTGTTTTTGGTCTTTCAGGGATGTCTAAAGAGGCCTGTGATGCAACACTTGTAATGTATTAGTGGCCAAATCTGTGATTGTGTGGTTGTCGGTTTTATTGTTAAGTGGGAATTTTTTTCTTTATTAAATTTTATTGTACCTAACACTTCATCCATCATATGGACATTCTTCTAACAGGAAGCATAATAATTTTAAGACACACACAAATAACATATTGGTGGCAAACATTGTGTGGTGACATCATGCTCATTATGCTGAAGTACAGTGCATTATTGCCGTCTCTATTCAAAGATAAACGGGCTGGATGTTTGCGGTTTACGCGTGATGCCAAAGCGTGTTCTGTATTCTGTTCCTAAGTGACATATAAGACTGCTTTTCAACATTAATTTGTTAAAGCACAAGTGCAACAAATATATATACAGAATACTGTATATGCTACATGTTCATTCAGAAAGACATAACTTACTATGCATAGTTTCAGTCCTACAAGGAGAGTGTGTCAAACTTGCTGGAGTCAGATTTTAAGAGGAAAAAGACAAGCAGTGGACATTCTTGAACACGCACTCAAACTCACTGCAAGTGAATCTGTATTTAATGTAGCCTGGGTGGAATATTCTGTTCATAGTTTTGTTTATGGTTTTTAAGGATGAGGGCATGTGATGAACAGTGGTGTGCGGTGAACAACCCGGGTAACCCTTCAATCCTCCACAAATTTAAGACTGCTTGAATTTAAGACAGGTTGAGATGTAAATGCATATGCAGAAAGGGAATCTTTTCTGATTCATGTTGGTTCAATGCATAAAACCCTCTCATCAGAGCTGCGAAGGGGCAGATAGCTGACACCCAACCCCCAAGTTGAAAATAAATACATAATACAATGTGATAGTGACCAGTTTTGCTTGGCAGCCACGAAATACTTACACATCGTCAAACAGGAACAATACAAAGATACAGTTGAAGTCATGAGTTTACATACACCTTAGCCAAATACATTTAAACAGTTTTTCACAATTCCTGACATTTAATCATAGAAAACTTTCCCTGCCTTAGGTCAGTTCAAATCAAATCAAATCAAATCACTTTATTGTCACACTACTATGCACACAAGTGCAACAGTAGGTGAAAGTCTTGTGTGCAGTTCCAAGCAACATTGCAGTCATGACAGTGGCGAGACATATACCAATTTACAATAAACAACAGATTTACACAATTTACATATCAAATGTAAATATACTTAGAAAACACAATACTAATATACATGAGTATATAAAAATATATATGTAGTAGTTATATTGTGGAGAATATATTGACAGTCCAGTGTGAGATAATAAGATGAAGATTAATAAAGTGCAGGGCTGATTGTTGATCGTGAGAGATCAAGTGTTCAAAAGTTTTATTGCTTGGGGGAAGAAGCTGTCATGTAGTCGGCTGGTGCGGGTCCTGATGCTGCGATACCGCCTGCCTGATGGAAGCTGTGAGAGCAGACCATGACTCGGGTGGCTGGAGTCTCTGATGATCCTCCAAGCTTTTTTCACACACCGCCTGTTATATATGTCCTGGAGGGAGGGAAGCTCACCTCCGATGATGTGTCTGGCAGTTCGTACCACCCTTTGCAGTTCTTTGCGGTTGTGGGCGGTGCTATTGCCGTACAGGGGGTGATGCAGCCAGTCAGGATTCTCTCTACAGTACTAGTGTAGAACCGTGTGAGGATGTGGTGGTTCATTCCAAACTTCCTCAGCCGTCTCAGGAAGAAGAGGCGCTGGTGAGCCTTCTTCACAACGGCCTCAGTGTGGACGGACCATGTGAGTTCCTCAGTAATGTGGACACCGAGGAACTTGAAGCTGCTGACTCTCTCCACCGGTGCTCCATTAATGGTGATGGGGCTGTGTTATCTGTCTTTCCTCCTGAAGTCCACTACAACCTCCTTGGTCTTACTGACGTTGAGGGAGAGGTTGTGCTCCTGACACCAGCGTGTCAGAGTGTGCACCTCCTCTCTGTAGGCTGTTTCATCATTGTCAGTGATCAGACCTACCACCGTCGTATCGTCAGCAAACTTAATGATGGCACTGGAGCTATGTGTCGCCACACAGTCATGTGTGTAAAGGGAATACAGGAGTGGGCTGAGAACACAGCTCTGTGGGGCTTCAGTGTTGAGGGTCAGTGATGAGGAGATGTTGCTGCCCATTCTAACCACCTGACGTCTGCCTGACAGGAAATCCAGGATCCAGCTGCACAGCGAGCTGTTTAAGCCCAGAGCCCGGAGATTCTCATCAAGCTTGGAGGGCACTATGGTGTTGAATGCTGAGCTGTGGTCTACAAACAGCATTCTCACATATGTGTTCCTTTTTTCCAGGTGGGAGAGAGCAGTGTGTATTGTAGACGCAATGGCATCATTAGTGGAGCGGTTGTTGCGTTTAGGATCACTACTTTATTTTAAGAATGTGAAATGTCAGAATAATAGTCGAGAGAATGATTTATTTCAACTTTCTTTCATCACATTCCCAATGTGTCAGAAGTTTACATACACTTTGTTAGTATTTGGTAGCATTGCCTTTAAATTGTTTAACTTGGCTCAAACATTTTAGGTAGCCTTCCACAAGCTTCTCACAATAAGTTGCTGGAATTTTGGCCCATTCCCCCAGCCAGAAATGGTGTAATTGAGTCAGGTTTGGAGGCCTCGTTGCTCACACACACTTTTCAGTTCTGCCCACAAATCAGACTGAGGTCAGGGCTTGTGATGGCCACTCTAATACCTTGACTTTGTTGTCCTTAAGCCATTTTGCCACAACTTTGTAGGTATGCTTGGGGTCTTTGTCCTTTTGGAAAACCCATTTGCGACCGAGCTTTAACTTCCTGGCTGATGTCTTGAATTGTTATTTCAAAATATCCACATAATTGACCTTCCTCATGATGCCATCTATTTTGTGAAGTGCACCAGTCCCTCCTGCAGCAAAACACCCCCACAACATGATGCTGCCACCCCCAAGCTTCATGGTTGGGATGGTTTCTTCGGCTTGCAAGCCTCACCCTTTTTCCTCCAAACATTAAAATTTTGTTTCATCAGACCAGAGGACATTTCTCAAAAACATAAGATCTTTATCTCCATGTGCACTTGCAAACTGTAGTCTGACTTTTTTTATGGCAGTTTTGGAGCAGTGGATTCTCCCTTGCAGAGCAGCCTTTCAGGTTTTGTTGATATAGGACATGTTTTACTGTGGATATAGATACTTGTCTACCTGTTTCCTCCAGCATCTTTACAATGTCCTTTGCTGTTGTTCTGGGAATGATTTGCACTTTTCTCACCAAACTACATTCATCTCTAGGAGCAGAATTTGTCTCATGGTGTTCCCATGATGTTTATACTTGCATACTATTGTTTGTTCAGATGAACAAGGTACCTTCAGGCATTTGGAAATTGCTCCCAAGGATAAACCAGATTTGGGGAGGTCCACAATTTTTATTTCTGAGGTCTTGGCTGATTTATTTTGATTTTCCCATGATGTCAAGCAAATAGGCACTGAGTTTGAAGGTAGGCCTTAAAATACATCTGCAGGTACACCTCCCAATTGACTCTATCATTAGCTAATTGCCTAAAGGCTTGGCATAATTTTCTGGAATAGTCCAAGCTGCTTAAAGGCACATTTAACTTAGTGTATGTAAATTCTTACCCACTGGAATTGTGAAATAGTCATTTAAAAGCTAAAAAAAATCAGTCTGTAACCAACTGTTGGAAACATTTCTCATGTCATGCACAAAGCAGATGTCCTGAACAAATTTTCCTGATATGAAATCTGTGGAGTGGTTAAAAAAATGAGTTTAATGACTTCAACCTAAGTGTATGTAAACTTCTGACTTCAACTGTATCTATGGTCTACATTACAATACATTTAAGTTGTTTTTGGAGTAGTATATTTATATATTTTAATGCATCTATTTATGTAATCCACAGACATTGTTAAATAAATGGAGGGAAGAATGTTTCATAATTTGAATAACTACTCATAACGTCTCGGTTACGTATGTAACCTCCGTTCCCTGATGGAGGGAACGAGACGTCGTGTCGAAGAAGTGACACTAGGGGTCTCTCTTGAGCGCCGAAAGATACCTCTGATCTATGAAAAAAGGCCAATGAGAGTTGGCGAACAGTATTTGCATACTCCGCCTCCGGATACGGATATAAAGGCGAGAGAAATATGCTCGTTCATTCAGGATTTTTCTGAGGAGCCGGGGAGTGTTCCGGGCACCTCAGCGGCTCGGCTCAGCGACATGGCCGGGAAGACATGACGTCTCGTTCCCTCCATCAGGGAATGGAGGTTACATACGTAACCGAGACGTTCCCCGCCTGTCGCTCACTTCGAAGTCGTGTCGAAGAAGTGACACTAGGGGTCCACTTCAAAACTCGCCATGCGCTGAGCCGTGTATGTGTACTGCTGACACAGAAGCGGGCAGGTATTTGCACGTGCACAAGCGACCAACTGTGTTCAGACTGCATGTACTCTTCCCCAATGCCCCGAAAAAGCGTCAGCATCCTTTTGGTTACCCAGGGGGGAACAAGGTGACGCTCCCAACTAGGGAATGGGCCAAGCCTGGCTGGGCCTCTTTTCTCTCTATGTTTTCTCGGCATAGAGCAAGAGCAGCCGAGGCCCTTACCGCATCGAGGGAAGGGGGTCTTATTCCTATTCTTTCAGGGGGAAAAGACCCTGCGGAGGCCACACCCGCCCAGCAGGGGAGGTAAAGGTGGCAAAATACATCACATGGCCACTTTGGGCATGTGGGAGGAAATGGCGCGGTGGTAGATCCAACCTTGAGGAGGGGGGAGTTGCTACAACACGGCGACTGGAGGGCAGCGAAGGACTGCCTAAGGGAGACGCGGGTCAGCTCGTAAGGTGACCGTACCGCGGAAATACACACAGGAGGAGTCCCATAGGAGGCCTGATCTGTGGAGCACCTATTCCAGTAGGGGTAGCTGGAGGTACCCGTAGTGGACTGGACCAGCATGTTCCTCCGCTGAACTGCTGCGGGCCCGAAGGGCTAGGGAGGAATCAACCAGGGACCTAGGTCCTCTGGGACAAAAGCGCACTGTTTTGCCTTGGCAGAGGGAAACGGCGCTGGAACAAGCGGTTCACTCGGTCAGATCGTCGACGTGTACCGAGTTCTACGGGCTCGGACCTGAGAGAACACGGGACGAGACTGACTCAACCCTGAGATCGTAAGGGTGTTAGGTGCTGCCCAGCCCACAGCTCTGCAAATGTCTGCTAGGGAGGTGCCCCTCACCAGTGCCCATAAGGATGCCACGCTCCTAGTGGAGTGGGCTCGAACCCGTAAGGGGGGGGCATGGCCTGGGTGTGATAGGCCAACTGAATGGCATCCACCACCCAGTGAGACACCTCTGTTTGGAGACAGCGTTCCCTTTCTACTGTCCTCCAAAGCAGACAAAGAGCTGCTCAGAGCGCCTGAAGCTCTGGGTGCGTTCCAGGTAGGCACGCAAGGCACGTACCGGACACGACGGTGAGAGGGGCTGGGTCTGCCTCCTCCCGGGGCAGCGCTTGTAGGTTCACTACCTGATCTCCAGAGGGCGTCGTAGGAACCATGGGCACATAGCCCAGTCGAGGTCTTAGGATCACATGAGTATCTGCCGGACCGAGCTCCAGGCAAGTGTCGTTAGTAGGGAACGCTTGCAGGTCCCCGACCCTCTTGATGGAAGTGAGCGCGATCAGCAGGGCCGTCTTTTCAGGAGAGGGCCCTGAGCCAACTGATTCTAGCGACTCGGGGGGGGGGGGGGGGGGGGGGATCTCTGAAGACCGGCGAGGACCACCGAGAGATCCCAGGAGGGGAACAGGTTTGGCCGGGAGGGGTTTAACCTCCGGGCACCTCTTGGGAACCTGACGATTAAGTCGTGCTTACCCAGAGACTTGCTGTCTACTGGGTCGTGGTGAGCTGCGATAGTGGCAACATACACCTTCAAGGTGGATGGGGACAGCCTCCCCTCCAACCTCTCCTGTAGGAACAGGAGCACAGACCTAACTGCGCACCTCTGTGGGTCTTCTGCCCGGGAAGAACACCAATTCACGAACAGATGCCATTTCAGGGCATAGAGTTGCCTGGTAGAAGGGGCTCTGGCTTGGTTGAACGTGGCTACGACCGTGGGTGGTAGACCAGCTAGATCTTCCGCATCCCGTTCGGGGGCCAGACGTGGAGGTTCCAAAGGTCTGGGTGCGGATGAGAGAGCGTGCCCCGTCCCTGAGAAAGAAGGTCCTTCCTCAGGGGAATTCGCCAGGGAGGGGCTGTCGCGGGGAGTACAAGGTTCAAGAACCAGGCCCGAGTGGGCCAGTAAGGAGCCACGAGAGTGATTGCTCCTCGTCCTCCCTGACCTTGCACAGCACCTGTGCAAGAAGGTTCACTGGGGAAATGCGTACTTGCGCAGCCCCACCGGCCAGCTGTGTGCCAGTGCATCTGCCCCTAGGGGAGCCTCTGAGCGGGCGTACCAGAGCGGGCAGTGGGAGGTCTCTCGGGAGGCAAACAGGTCTACCTGGGCCTTGCCGAACCGTTCCCAAATCAGCTGAACCGAATGGGGGTGAAGCTCCACTCTCCGCCAGGCAAGCGTTGTCGTGACAGCGCGTCCGCCATCACATTGAGGTTGCCGGGGATGTGAGTGGCACGCAGCGACCTGAGTCGGTGCTGGCTCCAAAGGAGGAGACGACGGGCGAGTTGCGACATGTGACGGGAGCGTACGCCGCCTTGGCGATTTATGTACGCGACCGCAGTGGTGCTGTCCGACCTGACCAGGACATGTTTGTCGCGAATTAACGGGAGAAACTGCCGCAGGGCTCGAGGCAGTTGATGTGCCAACGCAGCTGGGCCCTTTTCCAACGGCCTGAGGCTGCGTGCCCGTTGCAAACGGCGCCCCAACCCAATCTGGAGGTGTCGGTCATGACCAGGACGCGTCTGGACACCTGCTGTAGGGGTACTCCAGCCCGTAAGAAACAGAGGTCTGTCCAGGGGTTGAACGTTTGTTGGCAGGCGGGGGTGATTGTTACCCGGTGCGTGCCGTGGCGCCATGCTCGTCTCGGGACTCGGGTCTGGAGCCAGTGTTGGAGCGGTCTCATATGCATCAACCCCAGCGGCGCGACCGCCGCGGAGGACGCCCTATGCCCCAGGAGCCTCTGGAAAAGTTTTAAGGGGACCGCTGTGCCTGGCCTGAAGGCGGCGAGGCAGTTCAACACTGACTGGGCACGCTCGTTGGTGAGACGTGCGGACATTGAGACCGAGTCTAACTCCATCCCGAGAAAAGAGATGCTCTGAACTGGAGCGAGCTTGCTCTTTTCCCAGTTGACCTGAAGCCCCAGACGGCTGAGGTGCCTGAGCACCTGGTCTCTGTGGGCGCATAGTAACTCTCTCGAGTGGGCCAGAATGAGCCAGTCGTCGAGGTAGTTGAGTATGCGGATGCCGGCTTCTCGGAGCGGAGCAAGAGCTGCCTCTGCGACTTTCGTGAAGACGCGAGGGGACAGAGACAAGCCGAAGGGGAGGACTTTGTACTGGAACGCCTGGCCCTCGAACGCAAACCGCAGGTAGGGGCGGTGTCGGGGCAGGATGGAGATGTGGAAGTACGCGTCCTTCAGGTCTATCGCTGCGAACCAATCTAGATGCCGGACGCAGGTTAAAATGTGTTTCTGCGTGAGCATCTTGAACGGGAGTTTGTGCAACGCTCGGTTGAGAACTCGAAGGTCCAAGATTGGTCGTAAGCCGCCGCTTTTCTTGGGTACGATGAAGTAAGGGCTGTAGAAACCCTTCTTCATCTCGGTTGGAGGGACAGGCTCTATCGCGTCTTTGGCCAGAAGAGTCGTGATTTCCGCGCGCAGGGAGTGGGCGTGTTTGCCGTGTACTGCGGAAAAGCGGACGCCCATGAAGGGGGGCGGGGGCCTGGCAAACTGAATTGCGTAACCGAGTTGGATGGTCCGGGCCAGCCAGCGAGACGGGTTGGGAAGTGAAAGCCACGCGTCCAACCTCTGCGCTAGGGGCACCAAAGGGACGATTAATTTTGACGTACCCGGCGGGGCTTCGCAGCGGGGCGGAGCAGGTAGGGCAGCGTTGGGCGGCGACAGGGCGACCCACGGCTGAGGTGCTGAGAAGAGACTCAAGCACTTACCTTGCTCCGCACACCCGGCAGGGGGCGGGTTAGCGACTGAGGAGGAGGTCCTGGGTAGGCGTCCTTTAGACTCGTCGGAACCGGCTGGCCGGGGGACAGTCGTGGGGCTGAAGACGGGTGGTCCGTGTCCAGGAAGCCAGGACTGTTGATATCTGGGGGCAAAGCCCTGGGGCGTCCGCTTCCTGCGGAGTGCTCGACGTTGGGGCTGAGAGCTGGGCCCGGGTTGGGGCGGAGCAGGGTGTTTCATAGCCGCAGGAGGACGCCCTCGGCGAGCAGACGGGGCATGGCCCATGGCGGCAGGCTTGCGGCGGGGCAGGATGTGCAGTGGCCTCCGTCTGCCTCACCGCTGAGGACTGCTGGCAGAGTCGTCAACGGTGGCGCCGAATAGACGGAGCTGGGAGACGGGGGTGTGGGAGAAGGTGTGCCTTGTCTGCCTCCCGCATTTCGACCAGGTCCAGTCCACAGGTGCGTTTCTGGACCACAAGGGGTGGCCATCGCCTGTTCGAGTGCCGGCGCTTCTGACCTCCGTGGCCCAGGGGCGCGGTTGGTCATCCAGCGCAGTTCCTGCAGCACATCAAGAACAGGACTACCCAAGGTGCAAGTTTTGAAGTGCCTTGGCCTGGCGTTGGTTGCAGGAAGGGCCGTGGCGTGCAGAGTGGAAGCGGTCTGGGACCGTTCCACCGCGAGGGTAGTGAGAGCGGAGGAGCGAAGAAGCCTTGGCTTTGCTCAACTCGTCGTGCACGTCCGGGAAGAAAGGAACGGGGGGGGCGTGGCTGTGAGCGGCACACCTGCCCGCGGGACCGATCAAGTAGCCCGGGAAAGCATAGCGGATCTCCGTGCGTCAGGCTCAGGCTGGGCGGCAGACCCGAAGGTGGCGGCCCAGGCGAGCGATCAGCATCCGATGCCACTGTAACGCTCTCCGATGCAGCGGTGATGTCATCCAATTCTGAGGCAAGCAAGCGTGCCGGGGAGGCGGGCGGTTCGAGGGGGTTTATCCGGCGAACAGAGCCCGTCATATTCCCCAAATCGCCTTCATCGCCCGTGGCGCCTGCGTCAATCCCGTAGGAAGGAGGCGAGGCGCGGGGGGCGGCTGAAGTGGCTTTCTCTCATTACAAAAGAAAGCCATGCGACCGCAATGCTATAACGGCCATGTTCTCACACTGAGAAGATGAACCATTGGAGAGAATGCTCATCCCGAGCTCAGACGGAAGCAAACAAGCGTGCTGGGGAGGCGGGAGGTTCGAGGGGGTTTACTCGGCGAACAGAGCCCGTCATTGTCCCCAAATCGTGTTCATCTCCCGCGGCGCCAGCGTCAATCCCGTAGGAAGGAGGCGAGGCGCGGGGGGCGGCTGAAATGGCTTTCTCTCATTACAAAAGAAAGCCACACGACCGCAATGTTGCCATGGCTATGTTCTCGCACTGAGAACATGAACCATTCATAAAACACTGCCTGCGTGTGATCGCAGCCCTGGCATGCAAGACAGTGTTTTATGACCGAGAGAGGTGGGGAGAAATCACCGCATCCAGAAACTACACAGGGGCGGAAATTACATCTTTATAAAGACGCGTCCTGAAAAGGACATTCAACGCCGCTGTGTAATGCTCTTTCAGAGAAATAAACTCTTTTATGGAGAGAATCACTCTTTCAACTCTTTTAACTCTGCGCTGTCGAAGCGCCCAGGGGCAAACTGCACGCCGGCAGTGAAGAGAAAAGCCGCTGTAGTGCGCCGTAAATCCAACAGCAAAGCAGAGCGTCAGAGGATCAGAAGCAGGATCAGTTGTGTTACTCGCAGCTGACTGCATACACACGACCATCGGCTCCGAAGAAAATTACTGAATGAACGTGCGTATTTCTCTCGCCTTTATATCCGTATCCGGAGGTGGAGTATGCAAATACTGTTCGCCAACTCTCATTGGCCTTTTTTCATAGATCAGAGGTATCTTTCGGCGCTCAAGAGAGACCCCTAGTGTCGCTTCTTCGACACGACATCGAAGTGAGCGACAGACGGGGAACTTTAGCTACAGTCAAGCTACTCTTTTAAAAAGTAGTTAGTTACACTACAAGTTACTAACAAGAAGTAGATAATTACATGAAGCGTTTGAAAAAAAAAAAAAAAAAAAAAAAATATATATATATATATATATATATATATATATATATATATATATATATATATATATATATATATATATATATATATATTAAAATATGTAACAGTCACATGATAGTTAAATATTTATTTAAGATGAATTTTAACAATTAGGGGACCCGCATTATATTAGGTGCCCTTAACTACAATGCACTTAACCATTTGATACAATGTTCTTATTATGTACATACATGTTGTTGGATGTAATTACATTTAAAGTAATTGCATTTAATTACATTTGTAATTACACTGTTAACTTTACCCCAACCCCCAAAACCTAACTTTAACCCATAATCCTAACCCTAACCCTACCCTTCCTCCTAAACCTACCCATACCACAACCACAGTCACTGCAAATGTGGGAATTTTGCAGAACAACATGTAGTTACACATTAAATATATAGTCTGTATGTATTTAATGTTAGTACATAGTAGTTAAGGCCACCTAATATAAAGTGTGACCAAATTAGGGGACAACATTTCATTGAAAATATAATTGTTTACAAAATATAAACTAATAAAACTAGAAAATAAATAAATAAATTGCATAAGAGAGTACATTGTCCCTATTTTGCACCTTGGTGTTGATGGTTTAGCCAACAAACCATTAAAAATACGTCTTCCCAAAAATATATACAGTACAACATATTAAACGGACTGTATATATTTCTCACATCCTTGTTTTCCTTTGCATCAAATTACATTTGGCGTCCACTGGGACAGAAGTCTATATCATCGAAAAAAAAGCTCTGAGGCATGCAAACACAAGGTCTCTCTCTCTCTCTCACGCACGCACGCACGCGCACACACGCGCGCACGCACGTGCACACACACACACACACACACACACACACACACACACACACACAACCAGGTGAATAAATAAACACCTGTTTATCTCTAGTCACTGCAACGTCTGGAAGCTGACAAGTAGGCCTATTCCAAGTGTCTCAGTTCATAGAAGAGCTCAAGATGTACATCCTGATTGTCCAGTTGCTATGTTGTCTCGCTAATGTTTCTGCATGTCACTATGCTCTTTTTTTCACTTTGAGCTCAAACATCTGCATGGCCATTACAGTTCCTCTAGGCTCCTTATCACCAGCCTCTTTGAACTTTTGCAGAATACACCCGGCCAACATGTACCAGGAAAGGCTCTTCTGAAAACCGAGAATGGAATGAGATGTATTTGGTCTTTCACTCAGAACCCAGGGGAGGTGTTCGAAATGATAGCAGTTTGTTAGTGTTCTTCTCCCGATATGTGACAATTATTCAGAGGGAAAGAGGATGCATGGTAAAGATTTTTCTAGTTTATGTGTTGGTTTCAAATGTTGTGTAAATGACTACATGAGAAAATGGCCTATGAGCATAGCTTGCAGTGTAGGGGAGTAACTTAGTAGTAAAAATAACTTATTTTATTCAGCATGGTTCATGAAATAAACCAGTTAAAAAATGCTTTTATTCATTTGAGTCTCTGCGCAGATATCCCCTATGACTTATTTTGTAGTAAATTATATAACTGCTGATGTTTATCATGAAAATGTCTAGTTTAGCTGTTCCGCGTTTAAAGTATACATTCAAATTGAATGTTGCCACCCTTTTTAAGATCCTGTGCCAGAAAACTACTGGTCTTATAAAAATATAAAATTATAGAAATATGTGATATACTGTATATGAAAAAAAATATATAAATATGTTTAATATATATATATATATATAATATAAATATGCTCTGTAAAAATTATCTGATATATATTTACATTTACATTGTCACCTTAAATAGCTTCAGAATAGTTAGCTAAATTTGATTAGTAACTTGTAGTGTGGGAAACTACGTTTTCAAATGTAGTGCTTGAATGTACTTTAAATTATGAGTAGGTTGTTTCAAAGTAGCTTTCTCAACGTTGATAGCTTATCACAAATATGGTCCCAAAATAGCATAAATAACAATGTGTCCAAAAGTCCTTCCATTAACAAATATGAACCAATTCCCTTCTCAGGTAACAGCATAATCATCATGAGCTAGCTCTATTTCTTTGGGAACAAACCTAAACTGCTGGTCAACATCACAGCCTAGGAAGGGGGCTTAAGCAGGGAGAACAAACATAGCTCTTTTACAGCTGTGGAAAAACATAAAGTCACATGTGCCATAAGGGTTCATGCGTCAGAGCCCCTTTTGGTCAAACCAGAATTCCTAGCCAAAGATTGAAAATAAAGACTTAAATAACGTTTCCTCTCCACGGCTGTGGGACATGTCAAAACCCATCTAAGTACAGTGCGATAAGAAAGAGGCCCACTCCTGAGAGAGACCTACAGTATGGTTAGCTCCTGCTGTACGCCTTTTATGTGTCACATCCCATCTATTACATGCAGCAATGCTGCAGTGGTTATATTTTTTAATTCTTTGATATTTATTTAATTAATATTACTCTGCAATTTAATCCATGCATCTAGAAACATATAAAAAAAAATATAGAAATTTACTCAATTTGTTTATGCAGAAAGGTGACATAGAATGTAATTTTAAATAAACACATTAAACTTCAAAACTTATCAATATAATTTACCATTTATCAGGGGAGGAGCGAGCTGTCATCCACCAGAGGTTAGGAGTGGCTGAGGGCCGGTCGACAGCATATCCGGGCGCTGACGAACCAGGTATTTCCTCCCTTTCTCGCTCCATTTTGCCCTTTCTCACTCCTCTTTTTTTGTTTGTTTTTCCCTCCACTTGTCCAACTCCCCAGCCCGGAAAGAGGGGGGGTGTACATCATGCCCCCAGCCCAGAAAGAGGGGGGATGGGGGTGTACATCATGCCGGTGGTTCCCTGGCCTGAGGCAAAGGAGGGAGGAGTGTGACATGGAAGAGAGCGGGCTGGAACGTGACTACGCATGCCCGGCCCCCAATAGGACTAATCAGCCGAGGAGAGGGAAAAGCAGTGGAACACGGCAGTTTGGGAGAGAGAGCCCACATGCAGCTGTAGTGTGCACGTTTGTGTTTGTTTCCACTTTATGCTTTAATTTCTCATTACACATTATTTTGATGGTTCGTCCGGTTCCCGCCTCCTCCTTTCCATTGTACCCTTTGTTACACAGGAAAAGCATAAATCAAACAAGAATTTGTTGTAATTCTGTTATAAAAAGTTTATGCTTAAATCAAACCAATGACTAAAAATAAGAACAATAAAATTAATTTGAGATACTATATAGCCTTGTACTAATCTTCTTTTAAGGATGCTTAGATATTTTAACTGAAAAACAGAAGGCAAAAATACTGATTAAGAAAATGTTTCGCAGTGTACAGTATACTGTGTGTATACAACAACCCCTTATCAGAAGTGAACTTCTTACAAAGAAGTCACTTCATGTGAAAGTCCATCCACGAGAAAGTGGTCTTTCAGTGAAAATTTATTTCACCGATATTACTTTTTGACCTCATTTGGTTATAGCACTCCACAAATCACGTACAAAGGTTAACTGTTAATAAAGAAGACTTTTGAAATTTTTCTGAAGACTCTTTTGCTGACAGCACTTTGGATGAACCTTGTGAAGATTCTGGTAGACTCGAGCTGAGTATACACTCTTTAGACTTCAGCAATGTGGGTGCCAAGACCTCCAAACTTAATTCACATCAGCCACAGCTCAAGAGATCTTTGCATTACCATAAAGCAAAATCTGGGGATCTAAAACTTGGCTGGTAGTAGGAGACAGATATTAAATAAAAATGTAGCATTTGCTGAAAGTATAAACATTTAGGGCATATGCTAGGTCACTCATGGTATTAGAGAAGTGATATTAGTAACATATTTCAAGGATCCATTTGCTTTACTGAAGCCACAGAGAACTGTTTTAAAAGCCAAATGTTGACTAAGTACTTATTTAATTTAGGCATTTTTTCTTTTCAAAGTAATGCTGTGTCAACCTCTCTGCTATAATTTATCGTGTTATGTGATCCTTTAATCCAAATAAAATGTGGAAATCTTTCTTCTTTTTATGCCATTCAATTTTCTGAATCTAGTTTTGTTTTTGTCACTCTATGTACATGACCAAAAAGTGCTGAAAAGTAGGCCTTGTATTTCTAAGACGGATTTTAAAAATAAAGTCAAGGACATTGTGAGCAATAAAATAAGCAAATATCACTGTTCTAGTGAGTAATTCCAACCCAGAGAATTTGTCTTGGCTTGAAACTGCTGTACACATCTTTCACTAATCGTTTTCTTTTCCTAGAGTTACTTTAAACCTGATTCCCTCTCCTACTCTTTACCGCAGCTTCTTTCAGGTTTTATTAAATCTAAGATCTATAGTAGCTCCACAGGTAATTGCTACTTTTCTTTAAAATTATTTTGGAAATGAAAAATGCTAAGCTAGTTAAATAAAGCTTAAAGGAGTAGTTCACCAAAAAATTTAAATTCTATCATCATTACTCACACTCATGTCATTCCAAAAACCTGCCATTACGTCAATTAAATCAATGCACCACTTTAATATTTAGACATGGACTAGCGATTAAATATGAGCTTTGGCGGATTATCAGTGAATACCCACTGAAAGGGATAGTTCACCCAATAATGAAGATTCTCTAATGATTTACTCACCGTCATGCTATTCCAGATGTGTATGACTTTATTTTTTTCTGCAGAACACAAATTAAAATATATAGAAGAATATTTCAGCTGTGTAGGTCCTCACAATGTAAGTGAATGGGTGCCAACATTTTGAAACAGAATATGATAAGTGTGGGTGAGAAACAGATAAATATTTAAGATATTTTTTGTCATAAATTCTCCTACCTGCATTAGGGGGAAATATGCAAGAAGGATGTGAATCACCAAAAACAGAAGAAGAATGAGAAAGTAAAATTAAAGTGGAAATTGACTGAGCAGGGAGAATATATAGTAAAACAAGGATTTAAATATTGATCTGTTTCTCACTTACACCTATCAAATCGCTTCAGAATATATGGATTTATCCACCGTCTGTAGTACTTTATTTTACCCATATGTGGATTTTGGAGCTTCACATTTTTGGCACCCATTCACTTCACACTGTATGGATCTACGATCTTCGATCGTGTTCAGCAGATGAAAGAAAGTCAGGGATGGCATGAGGGTGAACTAAGACATTTAACACTTATGGACTACTTTTATGGCATTGTTTTGCCTTTTTTTGGAGCTTGACATGGTGTGGAAAGAGCTGGATGAAAATTCTTGAAAAAAAATTACAAAAAATAACAGCATACAATTTTATTATAATAGCAGAATTTTCAGCTTTGCGTGAAATATTAATTGAATGCACTTTTTACCTAAACACATATATTCTCTAACAAACGTCTCATTGTTCACAAACACTTCAATCAAATATACAGAGCTGCCATGTAACACAGGCGGAGACCGAGTGTCTGTATGGGATGTGGGCATTGGAGCTGGGTCAGTGGCACTCAGCCCAAGCACATGAACAAGGCTGACCCTTGAGTGATGACCCCATCCCAGTGGAAAAACAGCATTGTCAGGTCCCTTCAGGGATCCCCAGATAATGACCCTTATACTCCATAACTTTCCTTGAGTAGGTCCAACCAGAAGCAAAACATGAAACTCCATGACCTCTCCCAATTCTAACTCACACAATTCGAAAAATCTAACTGGATGCTGTAAAGCATCCATATAATGCAAAAATCGATTTCACTTGGAATTATGGTTGAATATAATTTTCAACTCCAGCATAAGTGGCTAATTAAAAGAACTGGACAAAATGCTTCTGCTTGAAGAGATTTCCAATGTAATATATGACCACACTATTCAATATACTGTAGTGATGTAAAGTCTTGTCTAGCTGCCAAGCTAACATTATGACAGGGTTGATCTTCTGAAGCAATTATGCTCCAGATCCATTCAACTGATTGTTACACTCCCTGAAATTAAGGAGCTTCAGGACCCATATGTTGTGTAAACATAGCTGTAATAGGAACCAATGAATTTCACCAGCAAATCCAAAATCTTCAACCGCATTACGGAAATCATTCACATGATATAAATGGAGTAATGGGTAATTTTCTTCATTCTGTATTGCACTTTTCTCTTTCCATTTTTGCCTGATCTCATTTTCTTTTTCCAATTGGGCTTTCTTGACATTCTCAATCACAATTTTCTCTATTATAGAAAATATGGTATAAAAATGAAAGATAACAACATCATAGTGCAGGAAAACTATACCATACATAATCACAAAACATACAAATGTTTATCTAACATCAGTAAATCCATTTCTCTATAAGAAGAGACAGCAGTTACTAACAATGAACAAACAGCTGTAAAAACTTACTTGCAATTTCATTATGTTGCTACTTTTGGTCTGCCTGTTTAGTAATTCTGAAACCAGTCGCAGTTTCCATTGCACAAGCCCAGATCAAGTTTTTAAACTAACTTTAAGGGGAAAATTGTGTAGAGCGCAAAGCTGTGGTCAGTTAGCATCACTGAGGCATATAGCATTACTTTGTGACAGCTGTAGATAACTATTCTTGAGGTTTACCAAAAGAATGCATGTAAGAAAAAACACGATTGCAAATGTTATATTTTCCATGCAAAGGTTAGATTTTCACATGTTTGAAAACCTGAAAACATTGAAAGCAAATTGCATTATATTCTTTTGCACTGTAAAAAAACAATCCTTGATTAACTCATTACTGTTGTGTCAAATCCAAGAGCACTTCATATCAGTGACTATGATGAGGTAAAGCAAAGTAATAAATAAAAGATTTATTAAGAATTCTATATAAAATATGAAATGAATGAAGATCTCAAATTGACCGTAATGTTAAAGATTTACTATTGGAATTATTAAAGTGTCAAAACTAATATGCATTTGTAATAATATTGTCTAATAATTCTGACTGATTTGTTGGATCACACCTCACCCCACTGCCCTCATATAACCAAAATTATTGCGGAAACTTGGTTATGTGAAAAAAAAGAATGGGAAAAGATCTTCATTATTTGTAATTTATTGCGCTGAGCATGGTATTCATTCAGCCAAGTGCTATTTGCTCATATCAACCTTCACCCTTTATGTAGTTTGGAAATCATTAGGGCCGAATAACTGTAATAAACATGACGGTTAGTACTTTTCATGATTTAGGTTTTGGGATTACACTCCTATTTCTCTGTGCAATTACTGCTGTTCTTATACTCTCTTCTCATCTAGCTTTAAATTCAGGCATATACAACTGGCTGGCAGTCAGGAAAACATTTCCTGCCAGGAAAGTCTCCACCGTTGATTCCGATAAATCGAAATGCTTATTCTTCAAAATATGTTAAGTTCTAAATTATCCATTGTGGATTCATGTACATGCGAGTGGATTGTGGGCAGCAAATGTCTGTCAAAAATGTTGAAGTACTTTTATGCATCGTGTCTCTACATAGACTACAGTTGTGGGTATGTGCATGCAGATTTACAGTAGGGTCCAAAAGCCTGAGACTTACTGAGGCTTATATTTTTCCAATCCATTCAAATATTTCATGACAAATTCTATTATCAGCATATCAATTGAGTGAAAAATGTAATTGATAATTTAACGTGAATTTAAAAATGTTTTGGTATTGGTATGTTTGACTTTTGATTTAATGAGAGCAAACCTAATGATCCATGTCATCACAGCATGATTTGTGAATGTTTAAAAGAGCATCTTTTGTGCTTCAATGGAAGCAAGAAAATCTCAACTTTTCTACAAAAGAGTTAACATGGTCAATGTTACAAATTTGCTTCTATCTTATTGGTTACATAGAAATGGGCCAGAACCTTAAATATTTATTTTTTATTTTGTGTCATAACTTTTATTTATTTTAAACTTTTCACAAACCTGCTTAGAGATTTAAATTAAAAAATTATTTAAAAAAAATATCTCAGATTTTCAATGTAAACTCAGACTTAGGATCCCACTGTATACATGTATATGCATAATGCAGATGTGCTAATGTATGTGTCCAAAGACAGCTATAAAGATCCTGCTGCTGCTGGGAACATACTAGATTCTACTACAACTGCTGGTTGTGCTCTTTATATAAACAAGCTAAAAACGTTTTCACTGTTTGTTTCAGATTGGAATCTGAGGGTGCAACCTGAACTGCCAGAGGTGTCAACCTTTTGCACACTTTTTCTTGGGCCAAAGAAAGGGTTTGTTTTGGCCAACATTCACAAGAGGCAGTATGTGATTACCATACCGCAACAGTCTAAAAGAACAAATCTATTTTTAGTGATGAGAATGCTAATTAGATTCCTGAAACTCTTAACAAGCACAGGCCGCTATAGGCCAGCCAAGTGTGTAAGATGCCACATAGCAAAGTCCAGATTTAAAGACCCCAAGAAATGTCTTGACGAGCAGAATTATTTCCTATTTTGATGTACAATATTTCCTATTGAAATCGGGAAGTTGGGCCAGTACATACTATATAAAATAGATTATGACAGACATGTCAGAGAACTTAATTTTGGATTTAATAGCGTCTTAGATTAGAAAGATTTTTATGAGGGTGTGCTTTTCTGTGCTATACTTGCCCTTGCATGAGCTGCTACGTGTGCTGTGAACAAAGAGTATTTTCTAAAGTGTATTCCCATCTTGTTTTAAAATAAGAAAAGAATTGATAGACCTGAAAACAAAGAAACATTTGGCACTCTACAGACATAAACCCAATTCAACCTCAGATTGACTCAAAACAAATATCTTGATTCCTCCCCATAGCTTTACCCAATAGCATTTATACATCCCACTGCAATAAACAATGTGAATGAATAAAGAAGGTTAACATTAGGCTGGAGGAATCATTACACTTTCATCATCTCATCAATGATATCTCCACACATGGAATATGACATATTGGTCCATAGCTCCCTATTCTGGACTGCACCTGACATCATTGTTGTGTGCCATAAAATACAGACAAAGAAAGGCTGAGGTTTTCTCAGATCTTTATAACAGGAACATGATTAGATGCATTTTGTAGTTTTTCCATGTCTTTCCTCTACACCGATTAACTTTTTCATCAAATCAGATGTATCATGTGTATAAGTTCACTTTTGAACATCTAGGTTACGTATGTAACCTCCGTTCCCTGATGGAGGGAACGAGACGTTGTGTCGAAGAATTGGCACTAGGGGGCTCCGAAAATGCCTCTGATCTATGAAAAAGGCCAATGAGAAGTTGGCAGACAGTATTTGCATACCCCACCCCCGGACATACGGGTATAAATGCGGGGAAATACGTCGAGTTCATTCAGGATTTTTCTGATGAGCCGGAAATGGTCCGGCCACAACAGTGGCTTGGCTCAGCGACGTGGCCGGGAGGACACAACGTCTCGTTCTTTCCATCAGGGAACTGAGGTTACATATGTAACCTAGACGTACCCCGTCTTTCGCTCACTTCGACGTTGTGTTGAAGAAGCGACACTAGGGGTCCAATTTAAATCACGCCATGCGCTGAGCCGTGTACGTGGTCTGCTGACACAGGAGCGGGCAGGTATTTCATGTGTAAAGGCAACCAGCTGTGTCAGACTGCACGTATCATTCCCGAATGCCCCATAAAAGTCCTCGGAATTCTTCTGGTTACCCTAAACAGGGGAACAAGGCGACACTTGCCAACACGGGAACGGGCCGAGCCTAGCCGGGCCTCTTTTCTCTCTATGTTTCTCCGCATAGAGCAAGAAATGGCTGGGGCCCTTACACGCATCGAGGGAAGGGGGTCTTACCCAGTTACCTATTCTTTCAGGGGGAAAAAACCCTGCAGAGACCACACCTGCTCAGGAAGGGGGAGGTAACAATGGCGCGGTTGTAGATCCAGCCTCAAGGAGGGGGGAGTAGTTACAACACGGCGACCAGAGGGCAGCTGGGACTGCCTAAGGGAGACGCGGGGGAGTGTCACACAGGGGGAGTCCAAGCAGGAGTCCTGGCCTGTGGAGCACCTATTCCAGTACAGGGTAGATTAAGTACCCGCAGTGGATCGGGTCGGCGAGTTCCTCCACTGAACTGCGGACCCAAAGGGCTAGGGAGGAGTCCTCCAGGGATCGGAATGAGTGGGATCTCCTGGGAGAGAAAGCACACAGTTTTACCTCGGCCGAGGGAAAGGGCGCTAGGTGCAAGAAATCCGCGACGGCCGCGGAGGTTTCCATATGCCCCAGGAGCCTCTGGAAAAGTTTTAAGGGGACCGCTGTGCCCGGCCTGAAGGTGGCGAGGCATTCCAGCACCGACTGTGCACGCTCATTGGTGAGACATGCTGACATTGAGACTGAGTCTAACTCCATGCCGAGAAAAGAGATGCTCTGAACTGGGGTGAGCTTGCTCTTTCCCAGTTGACCTGAAGCCCCAAACGGCTGAGGTGCCTGAGCACCTGGTCTTTGTGAGCGCATAGTATCTCTCGGGAGTGGGCCTGAATGAGCTAGTCATCGAGGTAATTGAGTATGCGAATGCCGGCTTCTCTGAGCGGGGCAAGGGTTGCCTCTGCGACTTTCGTGAAGACGCAAAGGGACAGAGGCATGCCGAAAGGGAGGACTTTGTACTGATATGCCTGGCTGTTGAACGCGAACCATAGGAAGGGTCGGTGTCGAGGCAGAATTGAGACGTGGAAGTGTGCGTCCTTCAGGTCTACCGATGCAAAACAATCTAGATGCTGGACGCAAGTTAAGATGTGTTTTTGTGTGAGCATTTTTAACGGGAGTTTGTGAAAACCCTTGTTGAAAACTTGCAAGTCAAGATCGGTCGTAAGCCACCGCCTTTCTTGGGTACGATAAAGTAAGGGCTGTAGAAACCCTTCTTCATCTCAGTTGGAGGGACAGGCTCTATCGCGTCTTTGAGTAAGAGAGTAGCGATTTCCGTGCGCATGGATTTAGCATGCTCGCCGTGTACTGCAGTAAAGTGGATGCCCGCGAAGGGGGGCGGAGGCCTGAAAAAACTGAATTGCGTAACCGAGTCAGATGGTCCGGGCCAGTCAGCGTGACGGGTTGGGAAGTGAAAGCCACGCATCCAAGCTCCGTGCTAGGGTCACCAAGGGGACGATTATTTTTGACGTACCCGGCGGGGCTTCGCAGCAGGGCGGAGCAGGTAATACGTCGTCGGGAGGCAAGGACGCGTCCCGAGGCTCTGGTGCTGAGAAAAGTCTCAAAGCACTTACCTTGCTCCGCACACCCGGCAGGGGGTAGTTAGTGACTGAGGAGGAGGTCTGATGGAGGTGTCCTCTAGGCTTGTCAGAACCGGCCAGCCGGGGAACAGTCGTCGGGCTAAAGGCAGGGGGTCCGTGTCCAGCGTGCCGGGACTGTTGAGACCTGGCGGCAGAGTGCCGTGAGAATGGCATTTGCAGGTCAGGTGACCCAGAGACAAAGGAAATCGCTCTTTTACTGAGAATGTTGGTACCGCAGCCCCGTCTAGGGGGAATTAATTAAATTCAAATGAAATAAATTCAACAAAAGATTCTCCTCCCAGCCCCCCACCGGGGGACGGAGTGGTCTGCTTACCAGCTCCGGAGCTAACGTCTTGGTCCCTGGGTCGATCGTCTCAGGAGCGCCTGGGAGCCTTCTGGGTCCTCGAGGGGTTCCGTGAGACGGGGGGCGTCTGCTTCCTGCGGGGTGCTCGGCGGAGCAGGGCATTTCTTCGCCGCAGGAGGACGCCCTCGGCGAGTAGACGGGGCATGGCCCATGGCGGCAGGTTTGCAGCGGGGCAGGATGTGCGAGATGGCCTCCATCTGTTTCTTCACCATGGAGAACTGCTAGGCAAAGTCCTCGACGGTGTCACCGAAGAGGCCGAACTGGGAGAGAGGGCCTTTGAGGAAGCACACTTTGTTGGTCTCACGCATTTCAACCAAGTTCAACCACAGATGACGTTCCTGGACCACGAGTGTGGCCATCGCCTGACCGAGTGACTGTGCTGTGATCTTCGTGGCTCTGAGGGCAAGGTCAGTTGCTGAGCGCAGTTCCTGCAGCACATCGGGATCAGGGCTACCCTTGTGCAGATCTTTCAGTGCCTTAGCCTGGTGGACTTGCAGAAGGGCCATGGCATGCAGGGTCGAAGTGGCATGTCCGGTGGCACTGTAGGCTTTAGCGTTGAGTGAAGATGTTGTCCTACAGGCCTTGGAGGGGAGTACAGGGCGACCCCGCCAGGTGGTAGGGTTCCCAGGGCACAGGTGGAGCGCAACAGCCTTGTCTACCTGGGGAATCGCCGTGTACCCGTGGGCCACTCCGCCGTCAAGTGTAGTGAGAGTGGATGAGCGGGTGGCTTGGTGACGAGTGGAGAGCGGTGGCCTCCACGAAGACGTCAGCTCATCATGCACTTACGGGAAAAACGGGACCGGGAAAAATGGGACCTAGGGGGGGCGGCTGTGTGTGGCGCGCAGGCCCCAGGAACCAGTCATCCAACATGCTGGCGGTGGCCCGGGCAAGCCTGTCAGACATCTGCGCGTCAACCTCAGCCTGGGCGTGCTGGCCCGAAGGCAGCAGCCCAGGGGAGTCATCCGTGGCAGATGCTGCACTCTCCAATGCAGCGGCGAGTTCATCCACCTCGAGCTCCAGAGGATAGGCAAGCTGGCTGTGAGGCGAGCCAATGTTGCCTCGAGTACGGACGGGAGTCAACGATCGTGCTGGGGGGCGTACCTGGCGGAGCTGCACCCGCTGCCATCCCCAGATCGCCTCCATCGCCAGTTGCATTGTCCTCAATCCTGTGGGAAGGAGGAGGAATGCGGGGGGTGGCTGGAGTGGCGTGCTTTCTATTGAAAGTGAGCTGCGACCGCAAAGTTGCCATGGACATGCTCTCGAAGTGAGAACATGAACCATCCACAAACGCTACCTCGGTGTGATCGCTGCCCAGACACACGAGACAGCGCCTGTGGCCGTCTGAAGCAGAGAGCATAGATCAGAGACATATTCAGCGCTCAAGAGAGACCCCTAGTGTCGCTTCTTCGACACAACGTTGAGTGAGCAACACACGGAATTTCAGTTAATGAAAGGGTTCTGACCAGTGTCAGAAATCAACCTTTGTAAGGCACAATATTAAAACCAAACAGTGTTGCCCATTTATGTCAAATACATAATCAAAATAAATTCTTAATCTGAAAAATTTGAATAATTAATTAGGACTAGGACTTTTTAAAATGTTACCAATTTAAAAAAAAGAAAAGATATATATATATATATATATATATATATATATGTATCAACGTGATATCAATGTGTATGCAATGTCACACCCTTTTATAACCTTGGATGAGTACATTACTGGTTAGGATTTGATTCCAATGAGCTACTGATCAGCAAAAGTGCTTATGACAGTATCTACAATGAGTAATGAGCTGTTGAGCAATATATTTTTCTTGAGACAATGCTGTACTACAATAATTAAAAACTTTCACACGGATGATAGGATGAATGAAAAAAGCAGAAAATACCTATAGTTTTGTTTTTCACTGTCGATGCGGAACCAGTCGTACTGAGAAAAAGCCTGGTGTCCGTCCCAGTCGGTCAGCTCCACACGGAGAGCATACTGCCTCTGATTGGTCAGAATGTGCACAAACTCGTTACCCAGCCAGTGTTCGGCCGACACACTCCCAAAGCCCTGGAACAGAGAGGTGGACTCTGGGTCAGTACAAGTATTGACTTGGGTCATGCAAGTTCTTGGATGAGGCAATGGGAAAGAAAGTCCGATCCAAGACATTTCAAACTTCATAATCAACACAGGAATGGAATTCCACAATTAATAATTTTTTGGGAGATAATAATTACAGATTATTATGTTTGACACATGAGGGTCTCAATAATCACTGGGCCATTTCTCATGTTTTGATATTTAACAGCTGCATTAGATCTGGAAAGAAAACACACTACATTATAACATGAAACGTACAGAAGAAAGATAATTTTTGTGTAATGATAATGATACTCGGCACAGCCGGGTATATACTGTAGAATCTAAGTAAAAGGGTTCATTCCTGAATGACTGTCCCCTAAGTCACCATTCAGTGATACAAACAGTAATACGAAATATTAGTACTTTTGGAACAATGCTTTTTCAATCAGATTAAAGGACCAGAACTAACTGTTGTATAAATTCTGTTGCATAAACACACACAGGGAAAAAAACTGATTTAACAGTGAGTTTTTGCATCCAAAAGCCCTAAGATATTTTGGAACAGTTTCCATGTCTGTAATGTATCCATCCAGCTCATTAAAACAGCTGAAGGAAGGCTTCTGAAACATGTCATAATGTAGTGCAGGTACTAGCGACAGCAATAATTACAGCACAGTGTAACAGAACCATAACCCAGCATGAATGCACCACAAACCTTTAGGGTGGCCCGAATGAGCAACATCTGAAATTAGTGTACCTTTCCCTGCAATCCTCCAAGCTCCAGCCAAATGAGCAAAATTTCAATGCAGGCCATGGAATATATGAGCAATGGCCATATTTGAGGCATACACATGTATTCGTATATCATTTAAATCAGTGGTTCTCAACTGATTTAGCTTCAGGACATCATGTGGTGAACCAACACCATAGCAAAATTGTATATTGTGCAAAAGTAAATTAAAATATCCCTAAAATCAATCAATGAAATGTGTTAATATTACTATATTTTGATTATCTATTGTGATGTGTTCAGATCTCTAACAGGCTTGTTCTTATAGGTTGAGAGCTTGTTTTTTTAAATGCCTCCTTACTTTCAGTAGATTTATGGTCTTGGCAGCTAATAATGAGCTAATAACTTGGCACAAATCATGTTTATCCTTGTTGCAATTGAACCTCTATTTAATGTAGACCGAGTCATATTTTCATACAACTTGTGTATAGTTCATGATTTTTGAGGATAAGGCCCTGCCTTGTCACACAATTTATTGTGTCCTTGTTGGCATATGCCTAATTTGGCTTCTAGTCGAGATTGTGGCGAAATACCATCGACCATATAAAATTAAGTGTTTTCTCTCCACCCTTTTTAATGTTGATTAGCACATTTATTTTGATATCCTACCTTTTCATTATTACATGTTAAATTGCATTTCATTATTTGAATATAGCTTTATTTTTCCCTCTGTCTACAACCCTAAACTGTAAAAAATTATTGTATTGATCAGTATTTTCCAGTAAAGATATCTAAAATATTCTTAAAACAAGATAAATCTACTTGGGATTCAAAATTCTGCAAGATATTAGGGCTTGTTTTAAGAGAACACGTATATCATGAATTAGGTTTCCTTTTCTTAATCCATTGGCAAATATACTTTTTTTCCCTTGTTTTTAAATAATCCTTACAAAATTTTGTTAGATTTATGCTTAAAATAATAATAATAATAATAAAAAAATGATTTGCCAATGGGGTAAACACATTAATATATATATATATATATATATAATTCATGAAGTCTTAAAGGAATATTCAGGGTTCAATACAAGATAAGCTCAATCAACAGTATTTGCAGCATAATATTGATTAACACAAACATTAATTCTGACTTGCCCCTCTTTTTCTTTATAAAAATCTGGGTTACAGTGGCTACATGCACTAATTTTCGTTAATCTGAATAAATTCAATCCGATTGCAGATGACAAATGTACTGTTTATATGTCACCTAAACTTTGCAATCCGATACAAATATTAATTTACATGTGCATTACATGTATTCCGAACAAAAATACTGCGCATGTGAGGAGAGTCAGTTGTTGCGTTCTGAAGAAGCGGAGAAAGGCTGAAAAAGTGAAAAAGTGTTTTTGCTTTGTTGAGAAATAAAAAAAAAATACCAGAAAAGATTTCTTCTTATGCTACTCACTCTACTTGGCAAACGAAGAATTAGAAGCAGCATCTAATAACCTGTCTGACTTTAACATGTAACAGGCATCTCTGGATGTGAGTGTGAAGTAAAGACAGGTGGGTGAGAGTGAGACTCCTTAAAGGAGTTTACAGATGAGGAATGGAAAAAAAAGTAATTGGGACTTTAAGCAACATCTGCAGAGGGAACACTACGCAAAAATCTCTAAGCAATAATAACGACGGAACAGAGCATATAATCATTCAAGAAAAAAAAGGTAGGCTATCTAAAACAGCAAGAGAAGTAATGCTAACAGTGTTAAATAACTGTCAAAATGCGCTCCAAGTCCTCATGTTGGCGTTGTGACTCGTCTCAATACGGATTGGTGGAGGATGAATCTCAGTTGCCTCGGCATCTGAGGCAGTCAATCTGCGCATCTTATCACGTGGCTTGTTGTGCATATTACCGTGAAAACATAGCTCACATGGAGGCTTCATGCTATTCTCCTTGGCATCCACTCACAACTCACCACGCGACATGAGGAGGTTACCCCATGTGACTCTACCCTCTCTAGCAACTGGGCCAATTTGGTTGCAATTTGGAGACCTGGCTGGAGTCACTCAGCATGCCCTGGATTCAAACTCGTGACTCCAGGGGTGGGAGTCAGCGTCTTTACTTGCTGATCTAACCAGTTCCCCCTAGAAATTATTATTAGTAGTCTACCTACACTGGTGTCCAAAAGAGGAGTAATGTACAGATTTTGCTCTTATGGAAAGAAATTGGTACTTTTATTCACCAAAGTGGCATTCAACTGATCACAATATATAGTCAGGACATTAATAACGTTACAAATTACTATTACACTTTGAAAACAAATTTCAGAACTCATTAAACTTCTTCAAATTGTTCACATCAAAAAATCCTCCACGTGCAGCAATGGGCATTCTAGCTGTCAGTTTGTCCAGATACATTTTACCCCACACTTCATGTAGCACTTGCCATAGATGTGGCTGTTTTGTCAGGCAATTCTTACAGTCTAGCTGATCCAACAAAAGCTCAATGGAGTTAAGATCCATAACACTCATTTCCAATGATCTGTTGTCCAATGTCTCGGTTTCTTTGCCCCCTCTAATCTTTTCTTTTGTTTTTCTGTTTCAAAAGTGGCTTTTTCTTTGCAATTCTTCCCATAAGGCTGCAATCCTGAGTCTTCTCTTTACTGTTGTACATGAAACTGGTGTTGAGCGGGTAGAATTCAATGAAGCTGTCAGCTGAGGATGTCTGAGGTGTCTATTTCTCAAACTAGAGACTCTGATGTACTTATCCTCTTGTTTTGTTGTACATCTGGGGCCTGTACCATGAAGCCAGTTTTGGTGGCTAGCTAGGAAAGTTTTAGTTTAGTTTGCCTCAACCCCAGGTTTTCACACAGCAACTTAATTCATCAATAGTAACATTTTTATGCCTTTTGTTTTTGCATATTGTTTTATTAAAGACAATGTACAAATTGTACATCAAGAAAGAGAAATAAAAAACACAATATTATTTTGAGTAACAATATCAAATATTGTTACTCATAAATCCCATTTATGTTCACATCTTGACTATTATTATTAATTTTAAATTTATACTTTCTCCATTTGGTATATTTCTGAAATCGTTTCTCTCCATCTTTGTAATTATGGGGGTTCTGGTTTAAGCCAAATTTTGATCATCTGTTTGAGAGCTGCCATTCTGATTACCATAAATATATTTAGTTCAGTTTTATTTCTAAAGGACAATGGCATTTTACACAAAATGAGTTTTTTGGATGTATTTCTATTGTGCAGTTAAATATTAAATGAACCTGTCTAATCACTTCTTTCCAATAATTTGTCAATTTAAAGCACTCACATAGAATTTGACTGTAATGAACCTTCTTTTCTCCACAATTTCTCCAACAATCCTCTTTTACATGCTATTTTAATTACTTTGAACATCTCATTTTTATCTTCCAAAGCATATTCCCTCCAAACACTGGATTGAGTAGTATGGAATGTATTATATGATATTTCTTGTCTTATTGACTCATTTTTATTTTTTATTTTATTCAGATTGTCCTTTATATCTCTTTCAAGTGCACTCTTTAAAATTCCTAAATTTGTATTGGATTAGTTGTATTGTATGTATCAATTATATAATTATTATTGGATGCATTTCCATTTTTATTTCTTTTACTTTAACTTCTGTTAATAAATATCTTCTTACCTGTAAATAATTAAAACATGGTGAATTTGGAAGCTCATACTTTTTTATTGGGTTTGCAAAGGTATCGATTCCTTTATCAGTGAACAGTTAGTGATATATTTTCAGACCTCTATCAGCCCAAAACTTGTATTATCTATGTATCAAATGTATTATCTAATCTAATTGGCATGAAAACAGGATCTTTAGCAATTTCTTGTAAATTAAATATATCTTTCTTAAAGTGACTATTTTTCTTTTTTTCTAACAAACTTCTAAAAGTACTGTTAATACAAATATTAGCTATTATTTAAATGTGTTGCTTTGTTTGGGTTGGAACAGGGATATACAAATAGGTTCCCCCGTTTGATAAATTTGTATCTTCCTCCATTTCACATTTGATTCTCCGTTCATCCAAATCAATATAGGTTGAATTTGGGCAGCTTTATAATCATTTATTACATTTGGGAATTCTAGTTCACCAAGCATTTTTGACAACTTAAGAATTTTAAGAATTTTTAAGGTTTCCTATTATCCCATATATATTTACAAAATAGTTTATTCTGTTGTCTAAAACACTTTTTTGACATACTAAATAGTATATTTTGAAAAAGGGAAATAAACTTATGTTTTAAGTCTTCATGATTTCAAGCTGAACTTTTGAGCAGTGTAAATGCAATTTATTTCTGTAATATATATAACATATATATATATATATATATATGTATGTCTTTTGAACAGTTTAAATTAATTAAAATTCTTATTTTCATAATCATTAGCTTTCAGCAGAGAGGAATTCCGCTCTCTAGTATGAAGTGAATCACATTCTCACATATGATTGGTTGTGTGCTGCAAACATCACTCATTCATGTACACGAGCAGATAATCTAATCTTAAAGTCAGGATCGAAGCCTGGGTTGACAGAGAACATTAATGAGCTGCATCATGGTACCAATTAAGCCTGATTGGATTGGTTTGTATTTGTCAACCTGAAACCAATCCTGAAACCCTGAGTTTGTTCAGCAAACCTACATGGTACAGGCCTCTGACCTTCCACATCTCTTTCAGTCCTTGTTAGAGCCAGTTCTCCTTTGTCTTTGAAGACTGCGCACACGTTTTTATGAAATCTTTAGTTTTTGGCCATTTCAAGCATTGTATTGCTTTCATTCGTCAAAACAATGATTGACTGACGAGTTTCTAGATAAAGTTTCTTTTTTGGCATTTTTGACCTAATATTTACCTTTGGCAACTCAAAAACAAACACAAAGACAATGTTAAGCTTCATTTAAAGAACCAAATAGCTTTCAACTGTGTTTCTAGTACCAAATTATCAAGTTAGCATGATTACTCAAGGATAAGGTGTTGGAGTGATGGCTGCTGGAAATGAGGACTGTCTAGATTTTTTATCAAAGAATGACTTTTTTCAAATATTGATTGTGCTGTTTTTATATCAGTAATATCCTGACTATACTTTGTGATCAGTTGAATGCCAATTTCATGAATTAAAGTACAATATCCTTCTGAAACAGCAAAATCTGTACATTATTCCAAACTTTTGGCTGCCAGTGTATATATTTTTTTATTTTTTATTCAAAGCCTATAACCTTGTGTAATTTAACATATGTTTTGAGGAGTATGTTTAGGCTATTTACTGTTAACTTTTCATAATATCTTGTAAAAAATATTCTAACATTTACATATGTAATCTGTCATGTATGATCGACTATCAGTATGGCAAAGAAGAAATGCTTTATAAATGATGGTTTCGAAGTGGAACACAGAACGTCGTAACCGCATCTGCTGCTTAAAGTCCCTATTAAGAATGACACAAAGTTCCTTTTTGCTTTATTTGATGTCATGAAAGAACATATGTACCCTACAGAATATTAAGTGCAAGCCTGCATCCCCTTAATAATGCGTTTTGTCATTGCTTTGTAGGTTCCCACGAAGAGTATCATGTAAACATACATACGCACGAGCGCAAGATATTCTGAATACGATTGAGAAAGTAGTCAGATTAAAATTTTTACATTGGGATAGTCTACCTCTATATATTAGATTATCTCCCTCAATTTCTTCTCTAAAGACATATCACATGTTTTATCTTCTTTTTATTTTTTTATATACTTTGTTTTTATTTTCTTATAATTACCTTGTGGTCATCCATGTTTGTTTTTAAATGTGCTTTATAAATAAAAACTGATTGACTGATTGATTGATTGATTGATTGATACATTGCTAATATTTTTATTTTAATCTGATTATTTTAGGTCTACAACACCCCCTTCAATCGGACATAAATTTCATTCGGATTCAGGCCAATTGGATAATTTTTGTGTCTACATTTATTTATTAGTTTATTTAAAAGGGACAATGCAGAAACATTGCTACAGTTTCAAGCAGCCGATGCTCCACATACAGGATTCAAGCCAAAGGCTAACATGAAGGATTTTCAATCTGACTGAGCTATCAGTCGGATTCTAAATGGATTATTTGCATGTAAACGTGGCCACTCAGGCACTTACAACTGAAGTGAATGGGCCAATTTTGAACGTTAAAATAGTTTCAAAAGTATATCCAGAAGACATAAACAATATGCATGTAAGCATGATTTTAGTGTGAAAAAATCACTTACTAACCTTTTCTTTGTAAAGTTACTACCAATTTTACAACTTCATTGCCATGACGATGTAATGTCAACAAGCCCTAAAACAACTGTAAAAATGACAATTTAAACAAATTAACAAGTTTTAACAGACGAATTAACGTAAGTGATTATATAAAATTATAAGCTTCACATTTCTGCCTTTAAATCCTAAAAGATTGTCCACATTCACTTCCATTGTAAGTGCCTCACTTTACCCTTGATTTTTGCTTTATTTATTTATTTATTTTTTAAAGAAAAGGAGGGACGAGTCGAAATGTATTTTTGTGGTAATCAACATTATGACACAAATGCTGTCGATTGAGCTTAACTTGTATTGAACCCTGAATATTCCTTTAATATCTTCTGCAACTTTAAAATTAATCTTGTTTCAATGATATCAAGATACCATTATTTGAAATCAGATCAGATCAGACCTGTGATCAATTTGTTTAGTTGTGACCCACCAGATATAAATAATTACAGGCCTATATGAGTTTGATTTTAAAATGAACTTATGCAAAGTGATTTTGCCCATTGCTGCTTGTGATCGAGGCATTAGAGATGATGTGACTCTTATTGCGTTACACATTGGCCAGGGCCTTCTTCTCACCTATTAATTGCTGGCTCGTGGGATTGCATCTGGGGGGAGGCCCAAGAGTAGGTGATTAATGGGCAAGAGCTGTGTGCAGTAAATACGAGACATTCTTCTTGCCTCTAGCACATCCTGTGAGGGTGGAGAGGGTCTGTCCAAAAATCCTTGTAATGTGTCTGAAACATGATGGCTGTTTTTCCCCTGCCTGAATCTGTTGTATTAAGGTGCTCAACTCTGATTAGGTTTCCCCTTGAAAGCCTGGCCTTTGTGCATGTTATCACCCCTGTGAAGTCTTACGCTTTCTCACCCTGAGTGTTTTGCACGCAAAAACCACATCATTCCCTATGTGAACATAATGAATAATGTTGAGGAAAAGATGAATTGTTATTTTATATTGTGAGAGTAAAAGGGCGTTCTCCAGGGTGTGCGGTTTTCTATACAACACAACATTAGCGAGCTGTGTCTCAATAACTCACTCGGTTGCTATGTATCATTCCGGTAACAGCCATTCAAAGGAGCCTGTCCAAAACCATCTCTCCTGTAGATCGGAATGGACCAAAGTCAAACTTACACTGCCAAAGCTTAGGACCAAATGTTTCCACAGACTAAATATCTGATTCCATTCTGATGAAGAGTTTTTCCTGTCTTCCTCAGGGAAAACATTGAGGAAAGAGAAGTGCAAATGTTAATGGAGCTGCTAGGAAAAAAAGTGAAAATTAAAAACAAAAGATTGAGAAAGGAGTGCTTTGACTCATGAGGTTCTTTCACCTAAAAGGGCTTTTAATAACTTTTACTCCTGCAGAATGAGATTCAGTACTGACTTATTGGGCCATACCCCTAAACCTCTAACAGGTCCAGGTCAAAGACAAGGCTTTTTAAACCTGAGCTGTCACTCATGATTATCTCATGGAATATTACAAATAAAGGCACATCATCACTAAACACTTTAAGATCCAGTCAATCAACAGATGTTATTTTGGGAGTAGGTGAATTTATACCCTCATTGCCTCTATTATTTCACTGAGCGCCGTGTTCCTAACTTGGGTTAAGGAAATTTTGCTATTCTTAAACCAACACAGTCCAACACAGATTATTTTTCATATCTGAACTTTGCAATGACCAAACAGATATTATATGGAATGGAATATTGATTATTTAAAGGTGGAGGAGTTGCTTTAAAATGTAATGTAATCTAGTACAAAATACAATTTTGACTTGCTACACATTTAAATCGCTGAGTATGTTTACATGCACATCATTATGCTGATGACTCTCAAAAAGCAGCTCATTCTAAAAATCGGCCTCAGATCATTTTGAAATTATCAGGTTTTTCTTCAGTTTTGTGTTTATGGGCAAAAACTGTTTTTTTTTGTTTTGTTTTTTTTTGTTGCTAAAACACTTTATGAACTTGTGGATAACAAAAGCAGATATTAGGGAGAATAATCTCACTCATCATTCTCTTTTATTGAATGGAAAAAAAGATGCAATGAAAGTGGATGGTGACTGAGACTAACATTATCCCCGACATCTATTTTTATGTTACACGAAGGATAGAAAGCCATATGGGTTATAAATTATACAAGGTTGTAAATGATGACTCAGTTTTCATTTTTGGGTGAACTACTCCTTTTAAAGTAATTTGATAATTTATTATAAGTATTATGTTTTTGCCTGTTGCGCCAACAACGATGCCAGCACTGACGTCCCAACTAAGGCTTCTGGATTTTATAATGGTTATAATGACTATGACAATCATATGCCAGGCCAGACATTCAGTCTAACTTTCCTAAGTGGAGGGTGAATCCCTTGTTCTCTGTCTCACTTCCAGCTGCAATAACAGACTCATCTGTTTCCTGCTCTATGGGCAGCAATGGTTATCCCTAACTCTTTAGAGTCTAAATCAAAGACATATGAACTGAGAAGATATATCACCCACATGCACTGATCTAAAGAGAGAGATGAATATCATGTCTACACAGATCACCATTATAGAAAGAGTGAAACAGAGGTTAGAGGGGAGGATTCTTGGCTGTGTACCATTTTATATTCTTTCCATGTTTTCTGAAAGTCCACACTGCCATCTTCACGTCTCTGGATCACGGTCCAGCCTCCCCCAGCAGACTCCATGTTGCAGTACACCTGTTTGGAGACAGGCATGCAAATCAAACATTAGAGACATGTACATGAACGCTGCATGTCTAACTATAAACTCGCTAACTGGCTATGTCTGAAAATGGTTAATGATAGCCTCAGCAACCATTCACTTTCATTGTAGGAAAAGGACGTAATGAAAATGTATGGTAATTGAAGACATCATTCTATCTAACATCTCCATTTGTTTCTCCTATCATCAAAAACCCGCTCCATGTGGGACTCGAACCAGCGTCTCCGGGATGGGAGCTTGGTGTGCTAACAAGATGGCTAAAGACTTTAGCGTCAGTTGTTAGTGCACCTAAGTATTAGACTCAGGACAACAATGAAATTAAGCAAATTATGACATAATTTTTGGGTGAACTATCCCTTTAACCATAACCTATTGCAATGCTTATTTCTCAGTAGACATTTTTCTGAATCATTTTTATTCTTTTAACCAACCGCCAAACCGCATGCACTAGCTTGTGGAATATCACAGACGGCAAAGGATACATCTACTGATACACTGAATTCGTACATGCCTTGATCCCTTCCTAACTCTGTATTCTGCCTTCAAAGGCAGCATTTTGCAGGTTTTAGAGACAGCCATCACCTCACTTGACCTAATGGATCATTATAACATTACAATAACAACACATCCCATTAGCTTAGTGATTTCTTAAAAACAGTGATTAGTGGAGAGGCAGAGTAGCAGCTCTGTAGATCAAAGCTGTGGTGCACAGGGACACCTGGCTGTAATCTAGCAAAATGTGTAAAGAGCAATACCATCACCTCAAACTCACACAGCTGAACACACACATACACACACACACACTGACCAATCTGGTTACAATTAATCCAGTATTAATGGCTAGACCAACACTGAAACCGGACTTTTAGGAACAGATACATTCATGAATGCTTTTTTCATTCTGTAAAGGGTGAAAATGTGCAGTATTTACCTTAAGGAGCTATTTCAAACTCACCTGACTCTTACACATTACTTATATTATTGATGCAACTACACTGATTCAGTCATATTATAGTAATAATTCAAATGATAATGAAATACAATAATAGTTGTGACTTGAACAAAACTAGTAAATTTAGATCTTAACACACTGAGTAATTTTTGGGGATTTTTTTAATCTAGAATTTGTATTTTATTTTAAAAAAAAGTAAATTCGGTCATCATTTACACATCCAAATGTATTTCCCAAACCTTTGTGATTTAGTTTCTTCCATGAAACCCAAAAGGAGAAATTGGGCAAAATGACAGCCTCATTCACCATTGACTTTCATTGTATGGAAAATGATGCAATGAAATTGAATGGTGACTGAGACTCATTTTGTGTTCCTCAGAAGAAAGAATTCCATTCAGGTTTGGAACAACTTGAGGGTGAGTAAATGATGACAGAATTAAAATTGTTGGGTGATGGAATTGGTAATCCTTTTAAGAACATTAATATTACTCCATTCTATATTTTTAAAGATCGTTAGTTAAGACAGGTAGAAACTAGTCATGTCATTAAAATTCCATGTTTTATCTTCTCCATGTGTCCATCTTCTCCATGGACCCCCTGGAGTACCTCCAGGGACCCCAGGGATACATAGACCCATGGTTGGAAACCCTGGTCATAAACAGAATGAAACCAATAGGACTTAACAACCTCTAAGTGTTTCCTGGTGCCATGGAAATAACCCATCATATATCCAGCCATCCCACATACCTTAGCAGACAAGTTCGCCAAAGCCATCTGAGCATCCACTTATTCCAAAATGGAGTCTGTGTGCTTTATATTAAATCCTAATTAGACAATAATTAAACACTGAAATTCAAATTTCAAAAAACTACCTTTTTAGTCTCTTGTGGGCTGATGTTAATGGTGTAAACTCCATTTTTCTGGAACCTTGCTTGGTAGAGATCTGCGCAGTCCCGGTACTTCCTCTCTTCGTCAGCTTGCTTTGTGCTGTTTGGCACCACTGAAGACATAAAGTGTACTGTGTTGGTAATAGCGAAAATATAAATATCCAGCAAAGTAATAAATGTAGCTGTTTATATTGGTACACACACATTAGAGAACATCTGTGGATCTGCCTATTTTGTTGAATAAATAAATCGATTTCCACTCAACCCTTCGCTTGACTGAGCGTGACTGAGGCTCAGACTCTGCCAAACAGAACATGTCAACACCATGGCTTCCATTTCAACAAGACAGCAATAATTAGTAGACAAATAGACTAATGTTATTTTAATGAACTCCTCAAAATCTGGCAGGTGATAGCAATTTTTCAAAATCCACTGGGCCATATGACACTTTAATCCTAAATAATTTGCATCAACTGCCGTGCATTTAATAAAAGAGGGTTTAAGATGGAATGCTCTGGACTTGGACCAGAAACAGCTCCTAAAAAAGGCTTTCTGTAAGTATATATATATATATATATATATATATACAGAAGAGGATTATTTATAAAAGTATAATTGTGATTGACAAGGAGTAAACAGTATTTATTGCTCTAGCTTCTGTCAGCAGGCCTACACAGTGGATATGTGTATACAACTGTCCTTTCCTAATATCTGTTTCATGTTACAAAATAAAGATATGTAAGCATAACGGAGAATGGCACTGCTGTGCAATATCAATACTATTAAAATGTTTAAATATTGCACGTTTTGTAATGAATCGCATGCAACTACTTAATGGAATAAAATAATAAAATAGCCAAGGCAATTTTAAAATACAGCATCAGTTTACATGCGATGTCTCAAATCTAGTTAGACTTATTTTGAAATCAAAAGGACACCACTGACTTCCAGGATCTCTGGTGTGTTATCGGCATGATCTTCCGCCAGTGAGTGACACGTTTTAACCGTGAAAGTCTTTTAATCAAAGTTCTGATCTTTGGCTTCCAGAGAGAAGCCCCTCTGCTCCGAACCGACAGCTGTGTCCATCTGCAGACAATTACGCTGCCAATATTTAGAATCCAAGCAAGAGTCTGCGGACAAAATACTACAAGCTATAAATGTCAAGATCCTGTTATAACAAGTGGTTTATATTTACCATGTCCTTGTTATATAGATGGAAATTCCTTCCGATTCCTCTCTCGTTTTCTTCTTTCAGTTCGTTAAGTGCTAAAGACAGCATCTCAGTTTTCACACCATTGTTTTTTCTGTTGGGACTATTTAAGGAGAGGAGATGTCACTGCTAAAAGGGACGTGTCAGGGGTGTTTAAGCAGAACTTTGATCCTTGTCACAGGACGGAGGGCTTGGGCGGGCAACCCTTCATTCAGGGATATTATTCTTGCAGCTTAGGTAAAGGATTGAGTGTCAGCGACAAGCATCTCCTGCTGTGACAGGCTGACAGAGAGGAGATTCGCGCTGCGGAGTCTAACACAACAAAAACCCAGCTGTGTCAGACAACGGCAATTTAGCGTTTATAGCCAGGAGCCGAAAACTGCAGGGCTGGACAGCACAGTATCAGCCAATTTCAATGCAAGCGAGGACAAATCTTGGCATTACGCAAACAACTATTGGATAAATGTGGCTTAGTGTTTCCTCTTGTTGTACTTCATGTTAAAGAGCAATTTACTATGTTTATTATATTGCTGCTTGTTATAATTTTAGACAAACAGAAAGTTATTGTACTAATCTTTGGTGAACATGTGGTAGGTCTTTACTTAAAACGACTTATTAATTAACAACTAAAATATTTAAATTATAGAGCTTGATGAACATAAAAGCGTTATGATATAAGCCTATCTAAATATCTGTTTGTAGAGCTACATGTACTATGGAAGAGAACTGTTATCAGATAATAATGTCATGGTACTAAACAATTACCAAATTAATTTGCCAAATTAGGGGAGAATGGGGCTAGTTGCCACACAGGGAAGTTGTAACAGTGAAGCAATAAGATCTGAAGTAAATGTCCAATTCCACATATGTGTGTGTTTTCTCTAGAATTATTAGAATATTTTTTGTGAATTCTATCCTCTGAAGTCAATTTTCACAATATAATATTTTTACTATATTTTTGTTATAGCTCTAAGGTAAACAACCTAACACCACATTGATATTAAGTAGGGGTGTTACAGTTCAAATTTAACACGTTAGGTTTGTATCACAGTTTTAGGGTCACGGTTTCAGTACAGTTCGTTATTTATGTTCAGAAAAAAATTAAATTACTGCCAAATCCAAAGTAAAAAGTATTGTATTCTTCAAGAGATTTGCACTCACTACAAAACACCATGATTTTACTACAGTAACCATAGTTTAAAAGATTTTTTAGTAAAATCATACTAACCACAAAATTACCATGGTTACTGTCATGGTTACTATACTAATGTAAAATCAAGGTTACTATTTGGAAACTACAGTATCACCGTTGTAAAACAATGGTTAGTTGTACCAAACCTATGATTTATGTATGGCTACTACAGAATTACTGAATAAAACCATGGTTAATATTCGTTACTGTCCTTAACTAACTTAGTTTCCCCTTTAGAATATCATGACCAAATGTCCAAAAACCATAGTAATAAATTGGTGATATATTGTAAGTGTTACCAAATAATAAATAAAAGAAATGTGTAAGGTGTCTCCATATTGAATCTGAACCAAATACAAAATGAGAGCTCCACAATTATGTTTGCAAAACAGGGACATCTGACAATGTTTGGATGCCCAGGAACAATGTTCATGCTTTACATGTAAATCTTAACTATGCAGTGGTACATGGAGCTATTAAACAACTTGTACCCTGGCTCATAAAATTATATTCACATTTTACAATATTTATTTACATTTGAATTCTTAGTGGTTCAGTTGGGACTTTTGTTTGGAACAAGTTTATGTACGAAGAATGATTGGGAAAACCAATTTTATCAAGCAGAACTCTCAAGTTCGCTTCACTGACACATCATAGGCTAAGACTGAGAATAAGTAAGAAATAAAATCCCCAGCGCAGTGTGTTGGACTGAAAAAGGCAATTGCACTACAAATTACAGCACTGCATCTTTATATAAACAATTGAGTCTGATTCCTACAAATGGAATGAGACTAATGACCGCCAGCTAAGTTAGAAGAACAGTGATTTGGTGTACCTTTAAAAACATTCCATAAGCCATAAACCACTCTAATCATAATGTGTGCCTCAACCCCCAAAAATAAAAATTCATGCTCTGACATATTACCTTGTTTCATAATTACATGTAGTACATGCAGTACAGAGTCATCGTCTGTCCCTAGAGTACTGAATTCAGAGACAAAATAATATTGTGCTCTTTTAATGCACTAAAGATGATTGATGCCCTATATTAAGTCTGATAATACAATTCTGCAGAAAGCAAATTATCATTAGCATGTAGAAATTAAAACAACCCAAATGGGAACAATTATATATAATAATATAACTTTTCTCATTGTAGTCCAATCATATTATTCAGATTTATATATATAAAAAAAATTAAAAATAGAAGAAAAAAACATGGAAAAGTGCTGCCATGAGGCCAGTGTTGTGGTGGTTGCCAGGGTGTCGCTATGCTGTTGAAAAGTTCCCATACAGAAATCTATATATGATATATGCCAACATACAGTATGTAAAACACACAATGCTGGGTAGTAACGGATTATACGTAATCTAGTTTATGTTATCAGATTACAAAAATCAAGTATTTGTAATTGGATTAAATTAAATAGTAAAACACTTGTAATTGGACTACAGTTACTTTTTATAGTTTACATGATTGCATATTAACAAGGCAATGTCAGTAAATTGATAATAATTTATTGATCACCTTCTTCATTCTCTTTTTTCAATCTTTTACACTTTTCTTTATAAATCAGTTACACTGCTGTTATTCTTTCGATAATTCTTCAAGTGTTTTCGGAAGAGTGGGGGAGGGTTGTGTGTATTGCACTTAGAACTGAACTCGCTTCTAGCCAGCCAGGATCTGTAGAGATAATTTCATTTTAAAGAATGAAATTACACCAGTGGTGTGAAGATCCAACCCGGTATCACGCCGAGGCGTGAAATAGACACGCCGGTCCACTCGCGGATGCGTGTCTATTTCACGCTTTGCCTCCTCCAGGCGTGTACATGACACGCGCGCGTCTACGTAGAATACCGGCAGGGGGCAATCGTTTCCTCGACGCCAACAACTGTCCGCGCACCAAAGAGGAAGCGATACATCGCGTTCTCCACTTCCGGGTTTATTTTTGTATATAAATACACTTTTTAAATAAATATATATATATATATATATATATATATATATATATATATATTTATATATATATATTTATATATATATATATATATTTATTTGTTTATTTACATCAGCACAAGATACTCGACAGCCCACACACACACACACACACACACACACACACACACACACACGTATAACAACGTTAGGCTACAGCAACGTTAGGATTTCTTCATGAAAGCAGCACTATGTAATGAACCTTTATTTGTCACATATGGTCACAAGTGAAAGTAACCGGCGAAATTGGCCGGCATCCCGCCCGCACGAACGTGCAACGCGACGACAACGGTATCGCTTCCTCTCTGGTGCGCGGAGAGTTGTTGGCGTCGAGGAAACGATCGCCCCCTGCCGGTATTCTACGTAGACGCGCGCGTGTCATGTACACGCCTGGAGGAGGCAAAGCGTGACACCGACACGCATCCGCGAGTGGACCGGCGTGTCTATTTCACGCCTCGGCGTGATATCGGGTTGGAAGATCACACATTGAAATTAATTTCAATGCATTGAGTTCACTGCTTGAAATTTGACATAAAACTTGATACAAATGTTCCTTGTGTGACTCGGTTGAACTCTGCTGTTATAAAATATTTTAGAATATACTTGCTGTTAAAAAGATAATATCTTGCACCTCAGCTTTGGAATAGTTGATGGACCATCAGTAAGCAGTAAAGTTTAAAAGTGTTTCAATGTTTTTAAATGAAAGGTTTGACCTAGCAATGTCTTTGCTGTTGATTTTATGCGGTTAATATTAACTTGATGTCTTTGTGTTTTGAATTATACAGTCATTGCTGTTAGATTTAATGTTCATTTAATTCAATTAATGTTTAATGCACCTGTCATAAGGAGCTCTTTTTGTACTTTCATGTTAAAACTATTATCCACTCAAATACACATGACGTCAAATAAAATAGAATTAGTTTGAAAATAATCTAAAAGTAATCAAAAAGTAATCTGATTAGATTACCCAAACATGTAATTTGTAATCAGTATCTGATTACAATTCACAAGTAATCCAGCCAGAATACACATATATAATATTTATGCTAACAGATGGTTCTCCGTCTGTCACTCACTCGACGTTGTGTCGATGAGTTGACACTAGGGGTCACTCCTGCGGATCTCAGACATCTTTGATCTTGAGAAAAGGCCAATGAGAATTGGCGTGTGGAATTTTCATGCCACTCCCCTGGACATATGGGTATAAAAGGAGTGATGCTGCAAATACACATCAGATATCTTCTTCGGAGCCGAGAGAGCAGTCACATAGCTGAATTCCTCTGCCGCCTCCATTCATCTCTCCAAGCTGTTGGTTCTATAGCGCTTTCCAGCGGTCCTCCCCCTTGCACACTACGTGGTGCTGAGCACACACCTCTGGGCGTTTCAGCAGCAGAAAAAGAGCTCAATATATATATATATATATGCCCCAGGAGGAGGCAGACCCAGCCTTGGCATTGCTGTGTCCGGTGCGTGCTCTTCGCATCTATTTGGACCGCACGCAGAGCTTTAGAAGCTCCGAGCAGCTCTTTGTCTGCTTCAACAGACAGCGGAAATGAAGGGCTGTCTCCAAACAGAGGATTTCCCACTGGGTCATCGATGCCATCACTATGGCATACCACGGCCAGCATGTGCCACCCCCTGCTGGCCTACGACCCCATTCTACCAGGGGTGTTGTGGCTTCTTGAGCTTTGTCCCACGGCGCCTCTCTAGCAGACATATGTAGAGCCGTGGGCTGGGCAACACCTAACACATTTGCGAGGTTCTATAACCTCAGGGTTGAGCCAGTTTCATCCCGTGTGTTATCAGGTAACACAAACAGGTAAGTTCGGGTCAGCTGGCTGGGTGTATCGCTTGTGCATAGTGCCTTTCCCCTCCCTTGAGGCGAAGACGTGCGCTCTTTCCCCAGTTGCGTTCGCAGGAAGTGTGAACCCTGGAAGTTCTTCCTCCCTAGCCTAGTGGCCATCGAGTCTTCGGAGAGGCTCGCTGCCGCCCCGGTACAGGTGTCACTAGGCCCCCGTACTGAGGTAAGTGCTCCATATGTGCTGATTGTCCCCTTGGGCAATCCCATGTTATGTATATCCCACAAAATGTCTTCCTTGGACAGAGGGCCCTCTGCCCTGGGTCGCTGTGTTTGTAGTAACTCCTCCCCCCTTGGGTAGGATCTACCACAAAGCCGCTCCACACGATGAGCTTCCGCTCCTAACCGGTAAGACCGGGTGTATTCCACCTAAACCCCCCCCCCCACCCCCCCAGGGCCGGGTGTGGTCTCTGTGGTGTCCTCCTCTTTGGAGGGACACACCCCAGCTTGGACCATATATTTGGCCCCCAGCCGAACGATTTTGTTCCTTTTACAGGGGAGAATAATAGAGAGAAGGCCCCGACTGGGGGCCAGCCAGTCCTACTTCTGAGCAGTTAGCCGTTCCCCTAGGTGCAGGGGACCACTTCATGCCTGCCAGTGTGTTGGGGGTAGTTATGCGACGGCTTGCTGTGCTGGCTACGAGGCACACAGAGGTCTGCCGTCTCACACCGCCAGTCTGTGTATTTGCAGCGTCACTCCTTTTATATCTGTATGTCCGGGGGAGTGGCATGCAAATTCCACATGCCAATTCTCATTGGCCTTTTCTCAAAGACCAGAGATGTCTGGGCTCCCAAGAGTGACCCCTACTGTCAACTCATCGACACAACGTCTCGTTCCCTCCATCAGGGAAAGGCGGTTATGTCAGTAAACGAGACGTTTTCTCTGTTAGAAAAAGTCCCATATTTGTTCATATATGTAACATATATTTTTCCATTATTTGATTATGTACATAAAGGTCCAAATATATGAACTATAATTTAAAATATGTGCTCATATATGGCCAAAATTGGTGTTTTGAAGGGTTTTTGCAATGCATTGCGATGTGGTTGCAAGGGTGCTCTGGATAGTGGCCAAGATGTTCTGGGTGGTTTCTTATTGGCCTAAGTCAAAAGAGTCCAGCCCTAAGGTCCAACCATTTAGAAAAATAATAGCATGCATCTCCTCCATAAGCAGCACAATTTTACAAATCACTCTTTGCACAGTACTAGACAAGCTATGAGCCAAAGTTTAGCGGTTAGTTCAAATCCCTTACCTCCCGCATGAGCACTAATAATAGCAATAGTGCCTTAAGCTAGCTCCACCAATAATAATGTTTAATGATTTTTATAATTAATTGCAATTATGAAATATGATTGGGAAACTACAAAGACACAATGCAAGTTTTTGCAAGTTTTGCAAAGGAGGCAACACTAACTTCTCTTCACTGTCGAAAATGATGAGACAAATTGTGCTTGTGAAGCTATGAGAGTACCTTGTAGTGAGAGATTTATTACCTTGAAGGTTAAGCACTTTAAATAATGTCCTATTCATGTTAGAATGTAAAAAGCAGCATGATGATTTTCTTCCCCAAAAAGGACATTTAGAGCTTGATAGAATGTTGTTTTGAAAATGTAGCGGAGTCATGCTTTTGGACAGGCTACCTATGAGGTGCCTTACTGGCCATCTCAATGGACAGGCCCTCCCATAGGAGTCATTAAGTTTGAGTAATTCAGCCAGAGGTCAGGAAAGTGACTTTTGTAGCACACAACTGGGCACAGCAACACATTCATTACAACCTAAAATCTCCACTTTTCCTAATTTATTTAGTAATGTGTACTTGTGTTCACAATTATACTTGCTTGTTAATGTCACACGGAAATCTTGCTACAGTATGCGTCCAAACTTTCGAATAAGCCAAACCAAAGTGGATCCAAACTGTATTTTATACACCCAAATGTACCCCTGAAAGAACACATTTGTGATTTTAGTCCAGGAACACCCAAAACCAAGGTGGAACCAAAATTGATCTCTTGCTTTGCTTGACTGGCTGATATGATTTGTATTCAAGAATGAACTGTAGGGTTTCTAATATGTGCTATTCTTCCTCAAGAGCATGCAAATATACACGTAGTTCTTTTATAAAACCAAATGTGGCACCTGGGATATTACCAAATTTGAAATGATTGTCGTTTTGAAGCTAGGTGTTTCACATTTAATTTTACGAGATGTCCATCATAGTTAATAAAGCTATATGAAAAGCAACAGACACAAATCTTGGTAACTATAAGAGGACATTAACCCTCTGGGGTCTGAGGGTATTTTGGGCCCTGGAGAAGTTTTGACATGCCTTGACATTTGTGTTTTTTTCAGTTGCTTGAAATGGCTAAAGTCTGATAACACTGTATTCAGCACAAACTGGGCTACAATAATATGTGAGCAACATGTGTGTACATGTTTGTATTTTTGAGAAAATAACGTTTATGCATGGCTTTTGAAAAAACTAAAATTTTAAGTCACTGAAATAAGGCCATATAACACATACTCAACATTTGTCCACAAGACTTTTGAGAACTGGATGTTGTAGCCTAGAGTTTTTGCTACAAAATTATGTGAAAACCATCCTGATCACTCATTCATGCAAAACAATATAGTAATTGAACTTTTGTAAGACACTTTTAGTGTTCGAAATGTCATATGCGAGGAGGCGTGAACTGTCATGAATATTAAGGTGATTCACACCTGAGAGACAATGACCCCACCCCTGGGCCTATCAATGAGGAATGTGACAGAAAGAGAATGAATGTGAGGAGATTTAATGATCAAAATCAAGTTTTAAGTTAAAAGAAGTAATCTGATTATACATTTTATTTACATAAAGACTTTGCTTAATTTTAGACCTACACTACCATTAAAAGAAGTCTCTTTTTCTCACCAAGACTGGATTTATTTGATCCAAAATACAGAAAAAATATTGATATTTTGAACTCTTTTTACAATTTAAAAGAAGTTTTCTATTTGAATATATTGTAAAATGCGATTTGTGATCACAATTCAATGCAATTTCAGCATCATTACTGCAGTCTTCAGTGTCACGTGATACTTCAGAAATCATAATATGCTGATTTTCTAATACGGGCAAAAAGTGCATTTTACTCATTTAAACTGAACACATATTTGCAAGCACAAGCTTTGTTGATGATAATGAGGCATTATAAACACTAGATAAAATATAATCTAAACATTCAGATTATTTTTATATCATATTACATATCATATTTATATTACACAGCATACAATCTAAATACCTGCTTTAGCCGAAACATAATTTAAATGTAACTAAAACTTGCTTATTAGGACATATTTGAAATGTCAATACTCGGAATCCTGGCTGGCAAGTCTAGAAACAGTCCCACAAGTAAAATAAAAGTTAAAAAGTTTATATTAGCATGTCAACTAATGTAAGTAAAACTATGATTTACTCATCCGATATGTATCCTCGGCTGGATCAAATCTCTCTTCAAAATACAAATGTTCATCGGAGTCCCGCTCTTCTTCTGAGAAAAATGTTAAATCTTTCTTACAATCCTGGACCTTTCTTGCCTGTGTATCATTACAAACACGCAGAAAAATGAAGGACATTTATTTACAGCAAATGGGGGCGTGTACATTTGCATTGATCGTCTCAGCACATTAGCATATGAATGGCGCGCTCTGCTGGTGGGTGGGATCACATTACAGATAATTAGATGAACCGGTAAAAACTGTACATCGCTTTGTTTCAAACAGATTGCATTGCAGGATAATATTTGTTTTAAATTTGAACTGTTTTATTTTAAGCTTTCTTTAGACATGTTTCATGTTTGTGTGATAAGTATTCGCGGAGTTTCAATTCATTTTTGTGACGTGTTTCAGATAAATGCTCTCAAACCCAGAAACTGCTGACAGCTCACCCTTTTATTTTCTTTATTTTACAAAAGCACAATGTTTCATTGTTATTATGAGTGTACACAAATAAAAGTAGACCCTTTATAGTCTCTAATGATGTCTTACACTTAACTGTATACCCAAAAATGACAGAGTATTTTAAGTTGTTTCTGCTATAATGACGAAAAAATCCAGCAGGACGTGCCGGCGCGTCCATCGACCCCAGAGGGTTAAAGGTATAATTTATCAAAAAAAATTGAATACTGTCATTTTTTTACTCACCCTCATGTTCTTCAAAAGTCGTATGCTGTTATTATTGTTTATATATATATATATATATATATATATAAAAGATTAATTAACATTTATATAAACATCTGTGAGAATTTCTAGAAATTTGGATGAATATTCTATTAACTATCAAAACCACTCAACGACATATTTTTCTAACTAAACATCATCAAAACACCTAATACAACCTAACTGTGTCTTTAATAGGGATTTAAACCAAATCTATTCTGTTAACTTGCATGAACTATACAGAATGATTTCTATATGAAAAAAGTAAAAAAAAAATAATATTACATGTAAATCCAAAGTTGTTGCCCCAGTCAATATAGAATATAGCACACAAGTCATATTGACTAATCTTATGGTGTTGGATTTATGGTTTTGTGCCATTTTTGAAGCTTAAATGTGCACTCAGTAATTATTTGAAGTTTGTTGAAGTGACTTACATTGGCTTACACTGACACCTAGTGGCCTGGATTCTGTATCATTCAAGTTTTCAGTTACCAGTACCATTGTAGAAATTCACTATGCGCAGTAAATCAGGATTAATTCAATCTATGAATGAAAGTATCCAAAAACAGGGCAGTTACTGAGATTAAGTGAGTGGTATTCAGATGGTCATGTGATGCTAACAGGGCCGCCCCCATGAGGGTGCCCCTTCCCCATGTAGAATAAAAGTGCATTTATAAGGTTACTGATATGATTGAACTCTTCATCTCACATCAATGGTCATGATTTTATACATATGTTTCAAATTTACTATTCATTTCTTAAGAAATAAAACTTTTTAACATGAGAAAAAAACTACTGAGTGCACCTTTCACAACAGTGAACTGTAATTTGTTATTTGAACTGTTATTTGTTCCATTGCAAAAATAACAACATATGTGTTGGAATGATGTTAGTGTGAGTAAATAATGACAGAATTTGACTCACCTTGACTTCTAACCCAGTTAGGCAAATCCACAAGATTGTCTGAGTTTTTATGCTTATGGCTTTATTTTGTTGTGTGAACTGAAAAGAGATATGGTTCCTTGTGCCAAGTCAAGGGCCACTCAAAACCCAAATGGAAAAGGTTAGAAACAGGAAGTAGTGTTGCTTACTGTGCCCTCATAGTAAGATGAAATTGCTGCAAGGAGTACGGTCAGAAGTGTGCGGTCCTGCACGACGTGTGCACTCACATCAATGACATTTAAGGTAAATTTTCTGTGACCAAAAAGATGTGGGGTAGACGGCAGGCAGACATGGGGCCAAGAGGCCACACTGGGGTTGCAGTGGGGGAAACGGGGGTAATGAGTTCAGTACACTGACTCCTGCTGGTGTGAAGGCAACTATGAGTGTTAGAAGGAAACCTCCGATCACAGACCACTGCACTGGGGTAACATTCAGTCTGGCCTGTAACTCAATCAGGGGTTGTTTGACATTTCAGTCAACTGTTAACCACAGGCAGTATGCTGAAGCGTGATAAGCCGCATCCGTTGAGGTTCACAACACTGTCTGGAGCTAAACGTGTCTGACGCCAGACAACTGCATATTCTGCACCTACAAGGACGAGGCTTTTCTCATTGATAACATACACGTTATCACTAATAACATACATGTTACATAAAAAGCCATATCTGTTGAAAAATTCCTGTACTTTAGTACAACTATTTGAGAGTAAAGAAAAGACTGGCTGCTACATTTGTAGTTTTGTTTCACTTCAGCTGTGTTAACCAAACGTAACTGAAAACCAAAAATACGTTTCTGTTTTTATACAGTTTTCCAAAACACTGCCCCATGTGCCATTGGTCAGCAAACAGATTGTCTCGCAACAAACTTGCATGACTAGTTGAGCCAATGTTGTTGTGTCAAGCTAGTTGGGAAGCTCAAAGAAATAGAGCAATGTTTTGATAGCACAAAAGACCCGCAGTGTTTACAGATTTTTGGGGAAATCAAACTAAGAAAGGCTTACGGTTGTCTTTGCATATTAAGCTAGGAAAGAATTATTTTAACTTTGAAAAAATTACACATTTTACTTTTAAACATGTAGGTGTACTTAGTTCTTATAGGCTGATTCTTGGTTTTAGTACCCTGGATTGTACAGAATATCCTCACATAGAGTTTGCTTGTATGAATATTTGGATAATCAGTATCAGAGCTATTCATTTTTAGGGATGTTTTACACAAACTGTGGCTGCATCTGAAAACTTGTTAACAAAGTTTTTAAATGAATGGAACTCTTATAGGAATATTCCAGGTTAATTACAAGTTCATCTCAATTGACAGCATTTGTTGCATAATACTGATTACTGATTACTTAAAAAAAAATCTGGGTTAGAGTGAGGCACTTACAATAGAAGTGAATGGGGGACAATTTTTTAACATTAAAATACTAACTTTTTCAAAAGTATAGCCTCAAAAAATAAACCATATGTGTGTAAACATGATTTTAGTGTGATAAAATCACGTACTAACCTTTTCTGTGTAAAGTTATAGCCAATGTAATGTCAACAAACCCTAAAATGACAGTAAAAACAACAATTTAAACAACTTTACAGCTCAAATAACATGAGTTTTAAAAGAAGAATTAATGTTAGTGCTTTTATAAAATTATAAGCTTTGCATTTCTGCATTTAAACCCTCCACAAATTGTCCCCATTCACTTCCATTGTAAGTACGTCACTGTAACCTCGATTTTTGCTTTTTTGTTAAGAAAGGAGAGATGAGTCGAAATGTGGTTATCAACACTATGCCACAATTGCTGTCGATTGAGCTTAACTTGTACAGAACCCGGAATATTCTTTTAAGGACAACTAGTTTAATTATCATTCTGCACATACACGTTTGTAGTACAGTGTGTGTGGTCAGATCATGTGCCACTGCAAAGATTTATTGAATATTACAAGAATTCAGTCAATCTAACGTAATCTTTGGATACCATGGTAGATGCCTTTATGCAGTAGGCAAAGTTCACAGGTAACTACTGTACATGCTGAACAATAACATGCACATCAGGTGTTCTTAGGGTGCAATGACTCAGTATTTTACTCTTGATTTTCAATAAAAATATCATAACATGTTTAAAACAAGATACATTAGTAATAGCTTAAAGGATGTTTTGATATTTTTACTGGAAAATAAGACTAATGAGATAATTTTATTTTGTTTTGCCATGCAATGTATCTGTGCTCTATGTTTCTGCTTGTTTCAAGGTGGCTGGCTTTTTGCAGTGAAGCTAGGAATGTATTTCAATTAAAATTTTACAACTGATCTGTGCTTACGTGCTGTAACACCATCCTTGGCGCAGAGGCTAAGCAAGTTGCGTACAGTGTCCATCAGGTCTTGCTGTTGTCTCTGCAGAGCAGTGCTGTTACTGGTCGCTCGACTCAGCTGAGACTCCAGCTCCCGAATCACTGCACTCTGCCTGCTGACCAGGGACTGAAGACTGCTCTTCTCCTCCCGCAGAGCCTCCAACTCCTCTATGTGCCTGTCCTCCATCTCCTGCATTTTTACCTCCAGAAACCTGGGCAGGAATGAGATTAATGGGGAAAGACAGAGAGAGAGAAAAATAGTAAAGGAATGAAGTTTGAAAGTAAAAATTATTTACTTGGTGCCATTTTTTTTTTGCCACAATACCATAGTTACAATTATTGCTAATGTTACTACTATAAAACCATTCAATTTATATGGGATCTCATTCAAACTGAATAAGAAGTCTTTTATTTCCATTTTTTTCTTTTTTTTTTATCTAATACCAAAACTTAAGTTTTATTTTTAAGTCAAGTTTTAATTGAAACTGGTTAACATAAATTTTTTGTAGGGTTTACATGAAACGGCATTAAAGCATAATTTTAAGTGCTAGTTTAATTCAAACTACCAAACTATATGGATATTTCTTATTGGGCATTATATATATATATATATATATATATATATATATATATATATATATATATATATATATATATATATTTAGCAGATCCAACTAATTTTTTCTTCATATCTATAATTGGAGTTTGTTCATGCTCAAAAGTTTTAGTTAGTTTGAATGTGTAGATAATAGATATACACAAAATGTCTTGTCTGGGTTCTGTGCAGAAAACTTTTAAAGGAATATTTCTCCAAAAATTACAATTTGCTGATCATTTACTCACCTTTATGTTGTCTCAAACTTGTATGACTGTCTTTCTTTGGTGGAATTCAAACAAAGACATTTTGATGGAGATATGATGTGAATGAATCAATATAATGCAAGTCAATGCAGTCCAACATGTCCGAACTCCAAAAAGGACAAAAGACAGTATAAAGGTATTCCGTTCAAATTAAGTAGTTTATCCATGTCTTCTGAAGCACTTGGCACAAGTGGAGAGCCCATGTATACATGCTTTATACACACTCTGTGTATGCGTCAAGCACGAGGAAGTGTAATCATGCTTTGATTTATGATAGCACCATGAAGACTGCAGATGGCAAGATTTATAGTAAAAAAGAGTTACATTTTTGTCTTTGTTCACCCAAAATAGATTGTATTACTTCAGAAGGTGTGGATTAAACCACATGAGTTATTTAGATTACTTTTATGATGCTGTTATGTTTTTTGGGAGCTTGGAAGTGTTGGGGCCATTGATTTGCATTGTATATGTATATATATATATATATATATATATATATATATATATATATATATATATATATATTAACCTTTTAACAGCCCGACGTGTTTATTGCGCAATAACTTTGCGATATGCAAAAACTCAAAAATTAAAAGATAAACATATCTTAACATCGTTGGAAAGCTGATACTCCAAAGGGTTCAAGAACACCATGCATTTTAATTTGGGTAGGCCTTTTTTAGGCGTTTTTGGCAAATATTGCAGGATGTTTAAAGTTAACATAAAATCTCCATCAGCATATCTTCATTTGTATTCTGCTGACGAAAGAAAGTCTTACGAGTTTAGACGGGTGTTTTTGGGTGAATTATTCCTTTAAGAACTCCTATTCTAAAGTTTCACCTTGATGATGCTGTACTTTTATTCAGTATTTACAGAAACAGATAATAGAAACCTCTTCATTACAGCTATGATAAATACTATATTGATATGAATTTAGCCAATCTCCATAATTTACATACCATACAAACAAATTCTCAGTTCATACAGCTTTGGGGATTACAGTAAATCTAAAACGGATCCCGGCTTTAAATCTTTTATGTGCACCTTGGAAACCAGATGCACACTGGGCCCTATACATTATGTTGTTTAAGTAAAATTCCACAAAGAACTTCAAAAGTATGGAATATTAATTTTGGTTGGAAGTAGGAGAAAAATTTTTTATAATGTTATATGACATAAGACGAGTAATTAGATTGACACTGGTAACTAAACCCCATACAAAGACAGTTCAGATTGTGTTATTTTCTATTTTTCTATTATCTTTTCTAAATATGAACTCCTGTCTGCTTTTTTAACAACAGCTGACCTCGAAGTACATACATAGATCACAGGGAATTAAAATTCTCGTTTTGACAGTAAAAGAGAGACATGTCCCATTAGACCAATCAATACGCTGAAAACTGGAAAGCACTTTAAAAGTTAGGCATTGCAAAATCATTGCAAACATGCAAGACTTCATCTGTTCGTCTTCATAAGGGACTGAGTTTAACGGCAGGGCAGGAGACATCACTCACATTTTGGCAAGATTCATTTCACTTCACTGCACAGGACCATGTTAAATTCTGAGAGCTCATCATATGTCAAGAATTTAAAATAATTTAGTGTAATTATCTGTGTTGTGGTTTTGGCGTAAGATGCTGCTTTTCCTAAAAATCACAAGCAAGTTAGATTTACATGTCTTTACTGGGAGATTAAACAGCAACTCAGTGAGACAACTTTATCACGGTCACTACTGTATCTGTGAACAGTGTTCGAGCTCTTGGAGGGTTCTATTCCCATGCTGGAATAATTGTTATTTTTTTTAATAAATCAATAACTTCACCACCCCCCACCATTTTTTATTCCTATGGAAGGTCCCTTATCTATAATAGGTGATCCAGCAGGACCAGGACCAGGACCACCCAAACCCCCTCAATTCAAACACTATCGATGAAGTGTTGTGGTGGAGTTGTTATGTTTTGGGGGGTTTACCCATTCTTGTCATGGATCTTGTTGATTTCATTGGTCTGAATCATGAGTTGTTTCTCCAGCTTATTGGTGGATAGTGAATTCTCCAGCAGCTGAATTTCCAACCTCGATGTCTGGTTTAAAACCTGGAAACAATAACATTTCTGTAGAAAACACCGTAATCCACAGTAAACACAGACCTTAAAACCATATCCTAACTGAGTAGAACCTCAGGAGAAACCATAAACAGAATATGGAGATCTACTGTACCGCAGTACCATACGGTAGCACTTAGGAACAGTTATTCACTCAAGTCAACCTCTTATTCAGCTAAAACACAACTTCACTGTATCCCTCTGTGTCTCATAAGGAAATCAGTCATAAAGACATTTAAAGCATTAACATGATACATAAAAACAGACTGTACCTCTAATGTGGCATTATTGTTTTTCTTGGAGTGTTAGGGGACATTTTAAGGATATATGGAAAAAAGTGGTTCACTAAATGGAGCATGTGATGACTGCTGGGAGGGAGATACCTGTGTCTCGACATTGGTAAGTTTGCGCGTCTGCTCTGCAGTCTGGGAGAGAAGACTGGTGCCCATCTCCAACATTGCCGCTGTGTGGTTGTGAACAGCATTCTGTTGTAACTGCACCATCTCTGTCTTCATGCTCTCTTTAATGTAGTTCTCAATCTGTAATGACAAGCAAGGAGATCATGTTGGTAAACAAAGGAAAAATAGAAAGGAAAAAACTAAAAATCGACACAAAATATAAAAGAACGGGCAGTCAAAAGAGGCGGTCAAACATACAGCGGCTTGCAGCAGAAAATCGACCGGAAGCAGGGTCAGATTGGCCATCGGGAGAGTTGGAGCAATGTGCTGATGCACATTATGATATAAATATATATATAATGCATATATACTGTAAATAAAATAAAAATCTATCCTCATAATGTTTCATTCCTGAATGTTTCATGCACCCATCTTTGTTGTCAAACCGAACGCATGTTGCCATTACAAAGAAGCTGAATGCAGCAAAATGAAAAGAAGGATGTTCCAAGCTTCTTGGAGAACTTGCCACAGTTATTCTATCTATTTAGGTTGTCTCATATGCTCTGTCTTCTTGTAATCCCAGACTGATTCAATGATGTTGAGATCCTGGCTCTGTGGGAGCCATACCATCTGTTGTAGGGCTCTTTGTTCTTCTACTATTCACTTCAATTGCAAAGGGAATGTTGAAATCTAAAAAGCATATTTTATACTGATAAACTAAAAGCAGAATATGTAACCATTTTAAGAATGTTTTTTTTTTTTTTTGTAAAAACTATAATGTGCTTAAGACATTTGCACAATACTGTAAATCAGTAACTACTACTACTACTACTACTACTAATAGATATAGTAGAAATATATGGAAAAGGCTGTTCAGTGGGCAAAAATCCTGAAATTCCTGGTAAAATTTTGTCTTTTATTGTTCAATAAGAGTTGGTGGTTTCCAGCAAAATGAGTGACGGTGACTGTTAGTAAGACAACAAAATTTAATCAAGTTTAATTTTATCCAAATAAGCAGCAATGAGATGCAGTGACTGCCAATGGGAGTGCAGACAATGAACCACCTACTGATGCAATTGTATACAGCAGTCAATTAGGAACATCTACTGCCAACCAACATTACAGAGACTCGGTGACTTCCAGTTATTAATTTGCTTTAAAAAGTCAAAAGGACAATAATCAATCAAAAAAAAAAAAAAAAAAAAAAAAAAGAAAAGAAGAATTCAAGCTCAGATGTGTCTGATTCTTCATGACCTTGGAGGCCATGACAATCTACACTCCAGTAACTGTTAAATCCATTCAGAGGTAAAACATCTTTAACTTGACAACTCCAATGGGCCTACAGACACTTTAACACCCAGAGCACAGAGAGAGTTTAACACAGATTTTAAGAGGCTAATAAAATGAAAGGAGACACCATTTGAGCGCAAGGACACAGGCGTAATCAAATCCACCACAGATATGGCTTCCGTAAACTAAGAAAACCTAAAATAATAATAATAATAATAATAATAATAATAATAATAATAATAATAATAAATAAATAAATAAACTCTGCAGAGAAAGCCAAAAGTTTAATCTTGCAACAACAACAAAAATGATATTTCCATGTTGGCTTCATTTCAAAGGAATTTCTTATCTAAGGCAGAGAGGCTCAAACAGCGCAGCAAAGCAACCGCTTGTAAAGTTAGTCTTCAAGGAAGGTAGAAGCAGATGTAGGTCATTTGCTCAGAAAGGAAGAGATGTAGATATCAAGCTGCAAGGGATGCTTAGGTTTATCATTAGTGCTTTCATGCTAATCTTCTTGTTGGAGAAGTGACAAGGCTAGAACAAAACTACTTCTATTGATGAAACCCCAAGAGATGTACACTGACCTTCAGGGCATTAGAATTGACAAAGTGTTTCATCATTGGATCTTTGTGTTCTTAATCATGTGTTCCCTGATGACAAGACCAGCATTTACTGTATTTTAAATGCTGGTCCGCAGCATGGGATGCTGTTTTTTTGGTGTCCCCACCAGGTTTCTTAACTAGCTTAAAGAAATATTCCAGGTTTTATACAAGTTATGTTCAATCGGCAACATTAAAGGCATAATGTTGATTACCATAAAAAAAAAAAAAAAGAAAAGATTTTTAAAAAGCAAAAATCAAGGTTAAAGTAAGAGGGTTTAAATGCAGAAATCTAAAGTGTTTCATTTTATAAAACCACTTCCATTCCTTAAATACTCATGTATTATTTGAACTTTAAAATTAACCTGGATTACAGGGTTCACAGTGTTACGTCGTCATGGCAACAAAGTAGTAAATTAGGATATACTTTACACAGGTTAGTATGTGATTTTATCATACTAAAATCATGTTAGCTTGCATATTGTTTACATCTTGTGGCAATGTTTACTGATAGGCCCCATGTAAGTGCCTCACTATAACTTTTTTAAGAAAAGGAGGATACCTATCAGAATATTTTTTTGTGGGAATTAGCATTATGCCACAAATGCTTTTGATTGAGCTGAACTTGATTTGAACCCGGAATATTCCCATATCAAGCAAGAATTCCATGGTAAACCAGCTACAACAGAAATCCCATGTTGGTTGACCAGCATTTTTAGCTGGTTAGCTGGCTTTCACTGGTCCACCAGCTAAACCATCACCAAATCAGCATAAAACAGCCTGGACTAGAATGGAAATTTTTACTGGTCTAAGCTGGTCTTGTCAGCAGGGTTTCCAGCCACATTTGTTTTCAAACCTTGTTGCTTTGGCTCAAATCCATAAATATTTGATAGAGCTTAGAAATGTATGTCACACTCTTAACCTGTTTAACATAGCAGTAAAATGCAACTGGTTCATGTGTACATACGGATATGTCACCAACTGAAAGCTATACCCACTGATGTGTGACAGAAAATATGTGGCTGCAAAAAACTTGTGCAAATCTACAGTGACAACTGAATCACCCACTCCATTTTTTTACCACGATTCCAGCAGTCCTAGGTGCTCCACTTATTACATCATGGGTGATTCCTTGTAAATCCATTAAGATGAACAGACAAAGCAAGACTTTAGCATGATCTTCAGGGAGCAGAATTTTAACTGGCTTGTCCATGGCTTGTCAGGATCCAGTCTTTCAAACATATCCTACTTAACTGCAGTTCAAGGACCTGATTAACACCTTGCTGTAGTTTTATGGGTCTTAAACATACTAAAATTACATTTTAATTAATAATTGTTTTATATGTATTGCCACATTAGTCATTCCAACAAGTTTTCTATTCTGTGTATGTCTAATCAATGAGTGTTGTTCAGTAACAAAGAACTCATGTATTCATTGTAAGCTGAATATTGGCAAAGCAAAACACATTTGTTTGGAGAATGGAAGGCGAGTTTGAATTGGAGAAATCAGCTGTAACTGCAAGGCTGAAGTGTAAAAACTATTTGACTTCATCCTGGAGACAAAAATACAAGGGCGAGGTAATATGAAGTTGAAGTTTTAAGTGGGCCTTTATCTCAATTGGGTATACAATGCACTAGCACTGCGAAGGTCATGGGTTCGATTACCAGGGAAGCACATATTGATTAAATATGCATTGAATGCATTGTAAGTTACTTTGAATAAAAGAGTCTGTCAATTCAATGTATATGATGCAAATATTAAAGTATGAAAAACAAGAAAGGGAAAACCAATCGTGTCCTATATGAAAAGGTGTGGAATCTCTTCACTTTGCGGCATTCTTATCCCTCAATCAACTGGGAATACATGTTTATTTTCATAAACAAAACAAATATACAGTATTCTTATTAAATTCAACATGTTACTGCCTTAGCCATCAGCAACTTCTTGCCATACATAATTAGGACTACAGGCCAGTATCCATTCTTGGCATTGATTATAAATGTTAAATGTAATGTCAATGTTAAACACTGCAGGCATTAGAGGTGTTTAGCTGCAATTTGATCAGTAGTTTGATTTGATATTTGAACTATGACTCTGAAATGACATTAAGCTTCCCACTGTGGGTCTGTGTCTTACATTAAGCTCCATCTCTATGTATTACATGTTTGACTTCGATCCAGTTTTAAGAGGCAACAGAGGTTTGGAATCAGCTCCAATAGAAGGTTCACTTGTTGAATGATACAATGTTGGCCAAAGCGCTTAGAGCTAGTTGAGTCACCTTGAAAGGGTGTGGGTGCTATTCTGGTGGTCTGCAGAAACATAAGCCCAGAGATCCTTTGCTTTGCCTTTCTCTGGAAATTTGGTTGTGTCATGTCTTAAACTAGTGGGTTTCATGTGTGCAACAAAGGAAGGAGAATCAAGATCACATAAACAGAATCTTCATGCAAAAATACCACAGAGGAAACTGTAAAAGAGCTCTAGTGGGTGTAAAGTTATTTCCCACTTCCATGTATTTACATAAATAAACCTGCCAACCCAAAGACAATAGATGAGGTATTGCAAGAGAAGCATATTATGTCATGTTTTTTTTTTTTTTTAATCCAAGTCATAAATAAGCACACAAATATGGCAGAAATAAACTAAAGTTGTTTTTGCAGTGGATACACATATTTTGAACTAAATAAGAGCAAAAAAAATTAGTTTGTGTGTAAAAAGTGTGAACATTTTCACGCAGAAATCGCAACTCAAACAACAAAATATGTTTGCATTCTAAATTTAGGAAACAAAATGATAAAATGATCACATACATACAGAACATACACATACATTACAGATTCCTGTTAGGCTTAGAAACATGGAATGTGTGAAGACAAAATATTTAGTTACAGTATGTATTAATAATTGAATAACGAAGAAAAAGGGAAGAACAAATTTATTTGCTTACACACCTGTTGTGAATCCAGCATACACTTTTGTGAGAAAATGTTCTGCACAAATAAGTACACAACTTGTATGCAATTATTACTGAATGAGACCCCCTCTAACTGACTGAGACAGAATGAGACCTGCCACCTGCATTTTGTCTCAAATACATATTCACACATGAGTGAATTTGGTATAACCAAGCATGATCAAGTAGGACCCTGCTGAACCTGGTAGAGTTGCACCTGGGGGATTGGCTTACATCTCACAGCTGCCCACCAGCAGAGGGTCATGCCAAATGAGGCAAGGTCAGTCATATCAGCGCTCAACAATCTGACCTGAGAGCAGTCACGTCTATATCAATATCACTATGATGTTTAAAGCCAGCCGAGTTTACTGAGTGACTTGCGGATTGATTGTGTTTATTTGCAAAGTGATGTTCAAGAGACCAAAATTGAAGAGGTCAAAATGTTCCCACACCCATTGCACTCTAGTTCCTGTTACAAATTTATTTTGGTATTTTCCTTAGTAGTTCACCTTCAAATTAATTTTCAAAAGTTTGCACACTACTATTGCAATTTTTTTTCACATTTTAGAATTTAGAATAGAAGTTATCCAAACCATGAAAAAACACAAATGTAAGTATGGGAAGTATATAGTTTTTATTTATATATATGATTTTTTATTTTTTTTCCCCAAATAAATCAAAACCTCTCGTATGCAATGATCATGTCCCTTTGCCTAAATTACACCTTTGTACAGTCTAGGCAGTCTCCCAAACAACTTTATAAAGAATGCACCAGGATTCATTTTGAACAGTCGAAGGAGTTCAATACTGCTATTTTAAACAAAAATGTCAGTTTTATAAAGAAACGTAGGGACAATTCATATTTATCTAAAGACATTTCTAAAAATTACTGCACTCATTTTAAGCATAAGCCTTTAGATTAAAAGATTATTTTTAAGACCTTAGGGCCTTTCCCACTGGCGGTACTAAAGCCAGTTTTAGGTACATTTCCCATGACTAGTGCTTTTCCTCACTTTTGCAACTAAGGAACTATAGTTCCTTGAAGCCGTTTTAGGGAACATTTTTAGCTCCTACACGGGGGTAGATACTTTTAGGGCGTATAGGGACTGTGGGACCGTGGGAGGTGCATTTAAGTCACTGAGTGAATATTTCAGTACAGTAATTTATGTTGAGTCATAAAAGCATTTATTGTAAAAGATAGTGTTGATAAATATGTTTATAGTGAATTTTCAACATGCTGTACACTAAATCCAGTGTGTGCTGCATGGTTAAACAGCACGCACGCCACGCAAGCACATTTTAAACTGTAACCTGAAGACACAGGCTGCATCCGAAAATTGGAAAATGCTGCCTTGAGGCTGTATGAGGATGAATTTTACGATGCAGCCAAAGTTTGTATATCCGATCTCAGCTTCCTACGTCTGTGTTGTTGATTTTGTTGTTGCTATTGAAACGTGCAGAATAATAATAATGGTCAATACTAGATGACGTCACTATGGTGGTTCATTGGTGAGTGTGAATGCAATAGGGGAAAAGTCTTCTCAGGTGTTTCGTTCCTTGAAAGTTACTAAGGGAAAGGTCTAGGACTGTTGGTGGGAAAGGGCCTTTTGAGTCACATTAAATGAGCCTTGGTTTCCAACTTTAGACAGGCTTACTTTATTTGAATTTATGTAGGTCAAACAAAACTTTGCAATGGTTGTCAAAGTTCACATGCATGTTAAACATCCCTAATAATCTAATAAAGAAAATATCCCCTAAAAACTGATCTACCTTTGGCCAGTCATCACAGTTGTCACAGAAGATTTTATTATATGATTATTATTTCATCAAATATATGTGCTTTCCAACATAAAAAAATTAAATATATGTGTTTCACAATTTTAGTCTTTCAGAAGAAAAAGTAAACACTCACTCCCAGAATCATAAAGAATACACATTAATCAAGCAGTTTAGATGACAAAGGGGTTTTACCATACAGAGCCAGGATTGCTAAAAGAGCCTCTAAATCTCACATCTGTGTGCTGGACATAATCGCCTAACAGACTGGAATATCTCCCTAACTGCTAGTTGACATGGGGCAATAAAACTTTAGAGGTCTGTGAATTACAGGGGGCAGGTCACATGATGAATAGTGAGGTCAGTGATAACGATTATGGCTGGTGCTGTGATGCCAACCTCCCCCCAGTGTGGTTTTTTCAGAGTATTTAAAACACTGATATGAGTCTGTTAATTTTGAAAAGATCTCTTTTAAGCAATAATCAGCTACTGTACATTAAAGGTGCACTTTTTTGCAAATTGCTAAGCAGAAAGAAATAGGGATATAGAATAATATTTTTGAAAATGTTTTTAAGTTATATAAGATGAAGAGATGAAGACTCTTGTCATTATCAATCTTAGGGAAAAAGCTTCGCTAGTGGAATAAATGAAGTCAAGTCAAGGTAAATTTATTTGTATAGCGCTTTTTACAACATATGTCGTTTCAAAGCAACTGTAGAGGAAATTATGCTGTAACAGCAAATATTATCCCCATTCTGATGGTTGATGTGACCATTAACTGAAGCTCCTGTCACATATCTGCATGATTTTATGCACTCTGCTGCCGTCACACGATTGGCTGATTTGATAATCACATGGATAATTGTTGGTGGCCAGATGTAACTGCTGATCTCCTGGGATTTTCAAATACAACAGTCTCTAGAATTTACTCTGAATGGTGCCAAAAAAAAAAAAAATCCAGTGTGGGGCAGTTGTTGATGAGAGAGGTCAACAGAGAATGTCCAGACTGGTTTGAACTGACAAAGTCTACAGTAACTCAGATAACCATTCTGCACATTTGTGGTGAGAAGAATATCATCTCAGAATGCTATTCTGAGATGCGGGTTGGTGCTGTTTTGGCAGCACGAGGGGGACCTACACAATATTAGGCAGGTGGTTTTAATGTTGTGGCTGAACGGTGTACGTAAAAGGGTTTAGATGTTTTTGATATTGTGTTTCGGTGTCTATCCAAACTCACTAAAATCCATGTGTAGGTTTTACTTACAAATTATTTCGAATACAAATGAGAATATCTTGAAAAAACTGTTGTGGACAAATGAGTTCTATGTTTACCATAATTAAATTGTATGGATAATGTTGCTCATAATAAATTGTATATTGTGGCCTCTTGAAATTACTTTTGGAAAATCATAACAAATGTTTCTTATAATGTTTCATAAATTAAGTGTTTTCTCTGTAAAAGCATTTAGTGTAAGGTAAAGTGAGATGCATCACAGTACTTAGAGTGAAGCTCGACCTATAAGTGAAGTCTCGAATGGAAAACCACAAGCTTAAGCCTGGTTTATCTCCTCTGCCCATGTGTGACCACAGGGAATGAGTAATTACTGCTTGACAAAAATTTGCATCAATTACTACTGTACGTCTAATTACGGTAAGATTAGCAGGCACACCCAGAGTGTTGTTTAAGACTAAGTTTTTCAAAAAAGCTATTATTCACTAAGTGGCATGTGTGCAGAGAACTTGTTCAGTTAATTAACAGATCGTATTTAAACCATACCTCTGGTTTAGTGGAAGGGCTATATATTCTTGTTTAGTAGGGATCTATATAACTCAGTTTTAGCTTTAGACAATGTTGTGAAAATTAAGATTATTGCTTTAACAGCTAAAGCCACACTCACAGTTAATCTTTGTGACCACAATCCCCCAGATTAGTTTACAGACGCTCATTTAATCACAAACACCCCTTTGAGTAACTCTCTCTTTTCTTAAAACACACACACACACACACACACACACACACACACACACACACACACACACACACACACATACAGCTACACAATCTTAAATTCATGTTCATTCCGTTTTCAATTCATTATGATCTTCTATAGCTCTAAAGAGCCACAACACAAAAAGTAAAAATCTCTAGGACCATATTGAAAGTCTGGGATTCAAAATATAATTTAAAACAAAGAAGTGTTAGAAAGTAAAATTAAAACTATTTAAGATTCTGTACTATTTCTATGGCACAAATAAGCAAATTTGTTGGCATTGACAGAGTTAATTACCTTGGTACAAAAGGTCAGATATCCTTGCTGCCATTGATGCTCTTTGGAACATTCCCCAATCATGCTGGGATAACATGGATCATCTGGTTTTGAACCAACTTATGGAGTCCATGCCAGCTTGAGTGCATGTGTAAAAGGGGCACATACTTTACCTATCCTAATAAATTCTAAAATTAATGTCATCAGCTTTTAACTTAAATTGTTATGCTAATTTGTAATGAAATGCAATGTACGAAATAGAACAAAATACAATTATGTTCACCCGTGGTCACATGTGGCATCCTCTGTAAATGTCCATTTGTCACAAAGTTGTCCAATTTGTAGTATTTGACCACATACTTTTATACTAATATTTAGGTGGACAGTATTTTGCCTACTGATGAATGTGCATTATTGGGCGATAGATAGGTCCTGATTCCAAGGGATCAACCAACTCAGTGACCAATCAATCAAACTGCTGCAGATGACAAATGGCATGATATGGGTTCAAAAGTGTTCATTTCACTATATTATATGTTCACCATGTTTGAAGACTACAATTTGTATAAGAAATACAAATCTCCCTAAATTTTTTACCAATACAAGTGCTGTAATTTCAGTGTGTCAGAGGTAATAAAACATAGCATTTTAAGAACTGGCATATTCCCAGGTGGAGTTGTTTTCTATTGAAAAGCCCTGAAATATCCAACAAATGCCTGAAATGTCAATTCCAATATAATAACTTTCCATTTTAATGCATGATTGTGACAACCTTTGATTGTTATGCTAGTAGGCTACTAATTACTGTGCAGATATGCTTTGCAATTTTAGATAGAGGTCTAACCACAAATTTGGTAGTTTCAAAACAAATGCTGAAGTTATATCAAAGTTTGTGAAGTGTACTGAACTCTGCATTGAACTGCAAACTATTTAAGTGAGATCTAACAAGAAAAAATAAATATATTTAAATTAGTTGCCTCAATGTTACAGTGTAGTAGTACACCTTTACCTACATTTGAACCACAACTTTATATAATAGCACAATGGTATTTACACACTTCACACCGCTAAATCTAACTGAACCCTATACACATATAAAAAGTATACAAAGAATAGAATATGTTTACATAAACCACACAAATGTCATACAATACAGGCACTGATAATAGGAAATAAGTTCATTCTGTGGTAATACATTAAAATGGTTTGGATTGATCTATTTAAAATTTACGTGCTTAAAAAACACAGCATGGATAAACAATGATGCCAAGAGAGAAGGTAACTAAATCTGCACAAATCCACTGCCAAAAGTTAGTTTTTTATTGAGAGAGGATAGATCTCCTCCAAAATAAATAGCATAGAATCAACTTTGATCATTCAAGTAACCCATAAATCCATAATATCTTAATCATTGATCACTTTTTGGAAGCCATAAGCACTCTGTTCTATCAACTCATTCATTTTCATTTGTCCTGACACCAAAGACCACTGTAATTGATGCGGACTGTTCTATTAATAGGGCAATCACAAAACAAGAGCCCATCTGATGAGACCGCAAATGTGTTTAGTCAAACCCAATAAAGCAAGAGAGAAGGCAGAGAAAATTTAAAGGATAGTTCACCAAAAAATATTGTTTCCAGAACATTGTTTTCAGAATACTTGCCCACAATTCATAAGGACCACTTTTATGATAATTTTAATATGCTAATTTGTCATTTGGAGCTTGACAACCCCATACCTCAATCACTTTCATTATATGGAAAAGTGCCAGGGTCTTTGAAAATTCCCCTTTCATGGAAGAACAAAAAATGAATGGTATGTGTGTTTGGAACAACATGATGGTGACTAAATAATGACAACATTTTCATTTTGGAGTGAACACTTCATTTAACAAAATTAAAAAATCCTTAATAGTCGATATTCTGTCTTAAAACTAGGACACGTTAATTCAGTGCGATTAATAATATAAAAAATAAAGCATTCGAAAATTATGCAACAAATCATGTCCCCCAACAGTAATTTGGAATATTCCTACCATTGGAGCAACTCAAGATTGAAGTAGTGTTGCTCCAGGGGGAATGTCCCTATAATAAGTGCACTGTATGTCACTTTGGACAAAAGCATCTGCCAAATGCATAAATGTAAATGTAGATGTAAGCATCACCTGTTTTCAGCAGGGGGCAGTAAGCAAAACTGCAGCTGTTTAGGCAACAGGCAGCTATACGGACAACAAACCACAGGCTTGCATGACTTTAGTGTCAACGTAACATAAGAACGCGTTCTTGCATTTAAATACAGCTGGACCAAGCGCAATTCCGAATGCAGGGATTTTGAACCATGTTTTTCAAAGTTTTCAGTTTTAAAAAAAACAACATTTAATTTGACAAAGAGACCTAAAAATGTTGTGTTTATGATCCAAATTGATTACTGTGGACTGTTGCCAATGATAGGCTTATGTTCAATAATATGGCCATAAATATATTGCCTTCTAAAGCCACTTTTTGTATTGTGTATATGTAGCTTTTTATTATAATCAATACTCTGTAAATTGATTTTTAGTGTCTGTCTAGACAAGGTATATAAAGATTATTTGGTCTTTTCAAAATGATTATACTCACACACTGAAGCAAAACATATTGTAAGTGCTTCACAAATACAGGCACATGGGCACTTTTATAGTATGTTTCAAGTGTTGATTAAACCAGGGTCATTTTTAGCTATAAGCGGTAAAACAGCCACTTAGATGTCCAGCGTCACCAGGGGGCCCCGCAAAGCAAGGTAGTTTATTATTATTATTATTTTCTAAATATACTTAAAGCTGCATGTAAGACCCAGGCAGCAGCTATGGCTCAATTAGATAGCTATAGGGAGCCCCCTTGTGGCCCGAGAGGGAAAGGAGAATGAAACTGCACGGAGAGAGTTCTAGCTAGATGTGACTGGGGCCTCCTGTAGGATTACGCTTAGGTCCCTATATGCTCAGAAATGGCCCTGGATTGAACTAACCTTTTTATTCCTATGAAGTAAATTAAAAGGTTATATTAAGGTCTAGGAAACCTTTTAGGCACTAAAACTCAGGTTTTTTTTTTTTTTTTTTATGCACTCGGTTACCAAAGAGACAACAGCATCAGTCAATAGCATATGCTTGAGATTAAATATGAGCTATTTGATGTGTGAAGAAATAAAAATATTAAATAAATAAAATAAAAACCAAGGTAAATATCACTTGCAAACAGAATATTAAAGAGTATAGCATAATTTAGCAAAGTCAACAGGGCCAAAAAAGCCCATAGTTTAAGAAACAAATTGTTACAGCTTTAAATGAGCTAAATCAATATATTTTCAGTTGCCAAAGCTTATAAATTTGCTGAGCTGAAAACAATTCTAGTATGCAATGGTACACAAACTCAGAATAATATCAAATAGCATGTTGCGTCAATCTGGATCCACGTTTCCTCTGCATCTCTCATGTGAATTCACGTTGACAGTGAATAAATATTTTCCAAATGAGATTGTGTGTGACTGTATATTTGCTCAAATCCTCCAGTTACAAGACCCCACTCATTTCATTACATTACATTTCATTTAATTTCCCTTTTTTTTTTTTTTTTTTGTCAGGGCAAATTGTAGTTGGTTCTTCAAATGACTCTTATTTCCTGGAATTACTTATCCCTATTAATTATGTGTATCTGAATGTATGGGAGAGGAAATGTCAGCATTTACCCAAGCTTAGAAAATATGGAAGGACATAACAAACAAAACAAACTGGAAACCAATAATTTGCCCTATACCAGCCAAACAGCCGAACTCAGAACATGGGAACTTTTTTTACCATGATAGATCACTGAAGGAATGTGACACAAAATGGCCTGGTAATCCCCTTGGATGCTTTTTACCCAGTAAGGAATCACTTAGGGACATTGAGGAATATTATCTCAAAAATATTTTTTGAGAGGTGTCTATTCCAGGTTCTATTTTGGGGAGAACCTTCCCAAAGAATAATTTCCATTCAAGGATGTCCATCCATGCTAAGGGATAGTTCATCCAGAAATTATAATTCTGTTATTATTAACCTACCCTCATTAGTTCAACATCTAGTCATTCCATTAACCACTGTTACAGTGATGTAATTTAACCATATGAAGGAATTACAACGGCAAGCTCTTCATGCAAGTTCTCCTGCATGGCTCATTTGCACGTAGTCTGAACTCTTTCCGGCTAGAACAACAGTCTCTTACATCAAAACTTGGCCATGAGGCCCTGACTGCCTTATTCCAAACAGTGGGCAAGGGTGAGGTATGCATCCCTGTTGTCATGGCCAGTCAGTCTTGATACTTGAAAGCCATGCTGAAAACAGATATCACCAAAGCACAAAGCAGAACCGGTCCCAGTGGAGAATTACACGGACAGCTAGTTCAGAACTCAAAACAGCAAGCTTGCAATGTTGTTGGGTTCAGTTTGATGTCAGTGCGAGCTGAGACTATGCCAGTGTATCAAGACAGTTGGATGGATGGCATTTTATCTGCTTTGTTAAGCTTGGGATGATGTGTATGGCCTATAACTCTTATGTTTTCTATGTTCATACCTTATGTAGCCTATGTGCTAAATTCTTTTCTGTACATGGTAAACATAAAAAAAAAACATTTGAATACACTGTACTGGCAGTTATATGAGGCTTTCTATGGTTGCCAAAGTATCTGGGCAAATTTTAAAGGGAAGACATACTGAACTTGTCTGGAAGTCTGTTTCCAATTCCAAACACATCCAAGCTATTTGAAAGAAAACCCCACAGAACTTGTGAGTATGAAAATATCTTACCAGACAATATCCTGGATTATAGTTTAGGCAGAAAGGATAATTCAATAAATTCCAAGCAAGATTTGCTAAAAGAAAACTGAAAACAAAAGTAGCCTATTCCAGATAGAGAACTCTATTTTGACAAAAGAAAACATAACCAGCATTTTGTAACATAATATGTAGCTGTCATTAAGTGCCTCAATATGCTTGCATAATTTATAGATGAGGTATACCATTTCTGCGGCACTAGCATAGTCAAACTGAATTGTTTGACCCTTTTCAAACAGGTTTCCCGGGCAACTGTCCTGTCTGCTATTGGGCAGAGAAAAAATTAATAAAATACATTAGTACATAAAAGAACAGATAATAGATTAGTATATTGCCCAAACTACTGTCGATACCAGATCTGTTCTGTGGTTATCTCCTTAGGCAAACATGACTCCTGTTCATTGCGCATCTATTTGGAGGCAAGGAAAACCATGTTCTGCGACCAGTTTGAAATCAAATTGTGAAGTTGTGGTCACTGAAACATTTGAAAACCCTGTTGGAACTTACAGTATACTTTTAAGCAAAAAATGAAGAGCCCAAACTTTAGTTTTTACTCACTTTAGTCTGTCTTAGTTTTAAATAAGAGTTTATTATTTGAGAAAGTGTAGAAAAATGCCAAACAAATGCATTTATATTGGCATAGCGATAACTACTCTAAGGTTAAGTTCACACCGCAGCTGAATATGGCCCAGATCAGATTTTTTGCACCAATCAGATTTTTGTTTTAGGTTGTACACATGAAATTTTAAATGTAGCACATATCAGACACTGGTCTGAACAGCTGACACTCGTGTATAACAAACTCCAGCATGTTAATCATTATAGTATGAATAATGACTTAAATAATAATTACAAATGTAATTATCCGTTTTCAATGCAGATTGGACACATGCCTATCTGATAATTTGTCTGAGAGTGATGGAGAAAGACTGTTGATGGATAAAGTATTTTTATGTAGTCATTTGCCTTCATATGGTGGAATTTAAATAATCATCGCAGTTCAAGTATAATATTACCTATGAGCGAAACACACCATAAAATCGAAAGACAGCAGGAAAAACGGCATTACATATACGTAAGGTATGAACAGTTATCTTTATTTATTTCATATTTCCATTGACTGGCTTGCATTCGTATTTTGATTCAGTTTGAGAAATATAGAAACTGTGTTTTCAGAGCGAGAGACAAAGGCAAAGTGCATCATTATGTAAATCTACATCTGTATCTTTTCATAAGCATATTTAACGTGCAATCCAAATTAATCGCTGAACCCAACTGTTGAAGCCCATACTTTTAATTTCTTTCCTTAAAAAGAAACTAAATGCATTAACTAGACAGATAGGACTCGCACATAAAAGTTTTAAAATATAACAGGTGAATATACACTGAAAGTAAAGCATGCAAATGACAAATGTGAGGTAGATTGATGTAAGAATCACATTAAATCTGACCTGGCTGTTCACTACGAAGACACACTGGAAAAAATCTGATACATATCCGATTTTTTTCCACATATGAAACTGTCAGATTCAAAGCACTTTTGGCTGTTCACACGATCATCCAATTAACAGATCTGTCACATGTGAGTGAAAAAATCTGATTTGGGTCACATTCAGCTGCGGTGTGAACATAGCCTATGTCAATGTGTACGTACACATCTCTGCACTTTCAATAAGAAAAGTAATAAATAAAATAATGCCAAAGTATATTCAGTATTAGAGAAAGCTAAAACAAGGGATCACAGCTCAGAAATGATGGGCTTCTATATCCTTTCTGAACTCTGCAAGGGCAGCTCTGGAACAGACTTGGCTGCCTTGCTAGTGGCATTGTGTTGTCATACTATTCGACACTGTACAATTTAGAGGCCCCTTTTGTGTCTGTGCAAGTCGTTTTGTAGCCAAACAGAGGGTGGGAAGAGGGGAGAAAAAAATGGATATAAAAATAGAGTGAGTTAAAGTGTGAGGGAGTAAGAGAAAGAGGGAGAAACCTAAAAAAAATGCAAGGCCTTTGCATTAGTACACAAGTCCATATTTAACACAAATAGTACAGAATGATTAAGACAGATCTTTTTAAGATTCAGTTGCAAGGCCCACAAGCTCTTTAACAGCTATTAGTGTGGCTGTTATACGTGTATCACTCACATGAGCACAGGAACACATCAGTGCATGACACATGGGTGTCAAAACACTGATACACAGAAGATTGTGTCTTACAGACACAAGCCAGAGATCCATTCACAAACACACTCAGTAATGCACTCTCCTCATGAATTTTCGCAGTGTTTCAAGAGGAGTGTAGTATATGATGTTATGGCTCTCTGCCAGTGTCTGATGGTTGATATCCATGCTCTTAGTTCTGTACAGACTTTTTATGAATTGTCCTTTAAAACTACTCTTAACTCATATTTATATATATAAACTCAGCAAAAAAGAAGCATCCTCTCACTTTGAACTGCTTTTATTTTCAGCAAACTTAACATGTGTAGATATTTGTATGAACAATAAAAATGTAACTACTAAGACATAAACTGAACAAGTTTCACAGACATGTGATTAACAGAAATGGAATGTGTCCCTGAACAAAGGGGGGGGGGGGGGTAACAGTCAGTATCTGACCTCATGGACTGCATCAGATTTGCCAGTTCTTGCTGAAGATGTTTCCCCACTCTTCCACATATCTGGGGGGGAATGGCCCTAGCCCTCACCCTCCGATCCAACAGGTCCCAGACATGCTCAATGGGATTGAGTTCCGGGCTCTTGCTGGCCATGGCAGAACACTGATATTCCTGTCTTGCATGAAATCATGCACAGATTAAGCTGTATGGCTGGTGGCATTGTCATGCTGGAGGGCCATGTCAGGATGAGCCTGCAGGAAGGGTGCCACATGAGGGTAGAGGATGTGTTCCCTGTAATGCACAGCGTTGAGATTATGAAAAAAAAAAAAATTATATATATAGAATTATTTTTTTGTAATCTCAACGCTGTACATTACAGGGAACACATCCTCTACCCTATATATATATATATATATATATATATATGTGAAAACTGACAATAATATAATTAAAATGAACAATTACATATCTTTGTGACAGCCCTAGGCCATGTTCCATCAAAGAATCTGTCTGCAGCCCACTTATTGCACAAACTGGAATTTGGACAAATTTGTGCTAAACTTGAAGATCCACAGTATGATTTGAGAATGTTCCAAAGAGCATACTGGAGGGAAATCTGACCTTTCATAAAAGGATGTCAACATGGTCACAAATTTGCTTATATTTGATTCGTGAGCTAAACCTACAGCAGAATCCTAAATATTTCTTAATCACTGTATGCCATATGTCATAATGCTGTGTTTTGCATTTTTTTCTTCTTTAAAATACTCCTGGGCAACAGGAATGCCAAAAGATACAACAGAATATTTTCATTTTATTCTGGACACATCAGGCTGTGGACTTTGACAAACTTTGGCCCAAAACACTTAACAAAAAATAAAATCACAATCAAATCTACATTAATCTTAAAAAGAGTGTGCACCACAGAATGATTCATTAACTTCATCAATCTAATCTAATCTAATGAATCTAACAGTGGCCTATGCATGTTAGCCAATCAGAAAATGTATCTTCTGCCAATAGCACGAGTTTGGGGTGGGACTACCAGTTTTCATGAATAAAGGAATATGGGGTTTGTGTTTGGGAAACCTGTCTGGAAGCAATAATTATTTTTACCATTTAGTTTTGTGCTGTTAGTGGTGCAAATCTTGCTCACAGCAGCTTTAATTTTAGCATCTAATTGGCCCCCAGAGGCAAGAGGCAATTGCTCTGTAGACCTAAACTGTGACAAACCCTTACCTGTGCTTTTACAGTTCTCACCATCATCAACACTTTAAAATGCCTCCATCACAAGGGTAACTGAATGTAAATTAGAAACAGTTACTAATTATTGATGTCTCAGTCATTTTCCACCTTTGATAGCATAATATTGAATGATCTTTGACCTGCTACTATTAAACACAATTTCAGGTGGCTTTCAAATTAATTGGGCTACACCTTCATCTTCAGCAATTATATGCAGAACGTCCTGTCAGCCACACCCCTGGTATTGGTCAGAAATTGAGAAGCCTGGATCTTGGCCCAGACAAGGCAAAAATGACTTCAGACAGAGTTCAGACAAACCCCAGAATGGGGATGTGGGAGTCAGATGTGAGGGGCTGTGGGTGTCACACCGTTTATGCTCAAAAACCATGAAACCTCAAAGCAGAAATACTATCCAACCACAGGGTACTTTGGTATGAGGTAAACAATTGATGCTTGTGCCTAAAAATCAGGCCATGGCTACAAAGATCTCTTCTAATGTAGTGGTTCTTAACTGGTTTTGCTTCAGGACCCAGATTTTACAAGGGACATCAGCCAAAATACAGTAGAGTGGACGCTGTATCAGCCTTTGACATAAACAACAATGGGAAATGTTTTACTTCCCTTGTAGAATTTTGTAAGCAGGGCTGGATTGGTATTCTGGCATACCGGGCCTTTTCATGGTGGGACTACTCATTTTGGGGCTGATCTGGGGTGGACTGGCAATCAGGAGAACCGGGCGGGTATTGGGCCGGTCGCGAAATGGGCCAAATAAGCTAAAATGAGCCGCCTCGTTAAGCAGAATGGGCCAAAAATCGGTGCCACAATATGCCGAAGGGGGCAGGCGATATGTAGAAAAGGACAGCAAACACTTAGACCTCCCCATCCCCCCCTCACTCAACAATTTATGGCCAGAAGCGATGTAAATTCCTGGGCCGATTTATCTTCCCAGTCCACCCCTGTTTGTAAGCTTGTTTATTTTTCTATCCTAACAAAGCCCAATTATATGGTTAGCAACATTTTATTTTTTACAAGCAGCCTTTTTTAACCCCTGATGTCCATAACCCAGAACAGACCTGCAACCAATTTTTGGGGCATGACCCACCAGCTGAGAATCATTGTTCTAATGGATGTTGATGTTTTAAAATCACCAAATTTTTGAGACAAAATCTTGTCTTGCACTCATCAGTTGCAAGCTGTGACAGTTTTAGACCATTTGAAAACTCTCTATGCTCCAGTTTTCTAGTTTCCAATGTTAATGGTGATTGTAATATAAGATTGGCATCAGTAACTTAGCATGTGATTTCACCCCACTGTGTAGAACATCTAGAATATCAGTAACTGATAACCCCCCCCCCCCCCCCCCCCCCCCCCCCGATAAAATAAACTACTCCCTGAGTTCTGGTATGGAAGCATCTGGTAAGAAGGAAGACCTGTGGCACGGATACAGAACAAGTGTTACAAAAACCGTAATGATAAGCAGGGAGGAAAATATAATTCATCCAAATCCACTGCCCCACACAACCATATGCTCATACACGCACATTTTAGATTTCCTGCTCTTGCTTGATGCTGTCCGTTTGTTTTCCCACTGGGAGGGTTACATTATTATTCATTACTCTGCTTCTCTTTGTTTAACAATTTTGCAGTTTGGCTCAAGAGTCTATAATTCACTTGCATCCTCAAATTTGATATTTTGATTTGAATTTATGGAAAATATAACCTAAGCCCAAAATAAGACAAAACATTGTCCTTGACAACTCAAGCTTGCTCAGCTAAAGCAGACTGACGAGGACAGTCATTTTGAACGCAATATCTTTATTAAGCATCCACACATGGGCTGATAGCGGAAATCCCGTCCCATGGAGTCTCTCTTTTCTCTTAGGTTAATTATTGTCAGATGGTTGTTGTTTTTTAGTTCTCATGATGCAGAGAAACACTCATAATATCTGAAGACATTAACTAAGAGAGACTGTCCTTCCATCTGTGTTTCAGTAGATTGGGGCAAATTGAAATGATATATTCAAAATGTGAAACTCAGTTATGAAAATATGCATTTGTCATGTATAAATTGATGAAAAGCAGTATTATTAATTACTTTTTACCACTGATTCTACTTAAATGATAGCCCCCCCCCCCCCCCCCCCCAAAAAAAAATAAGTGTCTGAGGCTAATATTTAGTGTGTGCGTGCGTGTGTGTGACATTAAATAAAGAAAGTTTAAGGGTATGGAACAAAATATGAATGTGTAAATGATGATCCATTTTAATTTTTTGGGTGAACTATCCATTTAAATCTACTCTGAATGGAGAGCCAGTAAATCATAAATCCTGACTGCATATGAAATATTGGTGATGAGCACTAAAATCAAAAAGCACACTTGCATCACACACTTCTTTTACAACATAGATTTTATACTGTATTTGATTAACACATTAAATATGAAATGCTTAAAAAATCCATAATTCTTTAACCAAGCAAATGGAAAATGAAGGCCAATGTTAATCTTTTACATACGGTGAGAGAATTAAAAGAACATTTTTTAAAACTATGTCCATATCTATTTCTTTTAAAAAAACATCTATTTTACTTTATATTAATCAGCTAACCATTGCATTGTTGAAACATGTCTTGTCTGTTCTTGTTTATTGTACTGTTTTATACTGTTTTTTAGTTCAATATCATCAAATCTTGTCATCATCTTCTTCTGCTCCTGACTGTCTCAACGTTACAGCTGTTCATGAAACTTTAGCTTTTCCACATTTTAATCAAAAATGAAGGGGATAAATTTAACACCAGTATTAAAAAATAAGAAATGAACAAGCTCCAGGGCAACAGGAATGCCAAATGTTATAACAGAATATCTCCAGTTTTCTTCATAACAAATTAGTCTTTGGCCGTCAGCAGGCTATTGCAAAAACAGGGAAAACCGAAAAGTCCAAAACACCTAGCAAAAATGCAATCGCAATTAAATCCACATTAATCCTGAATAGAGTGTGCACCAGAAAATGATTAATTCAAGTCACACATAGAAATCTGACCTCATAAATGCATTATGTTGCCTACAATGAGATCGGAGACAGCTCAGGTCTGTTTACAAAATTAGGAAGACATTAAGTGGCCTATTCATTTGGGTTTTGTGAGCAGGGTATAGATTTCTGCAATTTTCGCTGCCCTTTATCAAACAGACATGCCAGAATATAGCCTAACGACCCAGATGACATACCGTTTCTGTGAAATTACTTATGCTAGTAATGAATAAAAAAGAGCAGCGTGGTATATCACAACCAACTAAACTCCCCCTGCTTTTTACTGAAAAATCATGGAAATGTTCAGCACTGGCTGCAGTTTTCATATTTATTCGGAAATAGGGTGACAGTGGAATATTGCTTTTCATTTTCATTCCCCATATATGCTAATCAGAGTGTTCTGTTTTGCATTCACATTTCACACAGATTGATTCACTCTAAAGCCATTTTTACAGTTTCACAGATAACACTGCTGAGCAGGCTCTTTGCCCCACTCCAAATTCTGCCCATTAATGAAACTAAAATGAATTAATTTCTAGTCTCTATGTCCATAGTTGAATATTTAAAATGTTAGTTTGAAGGAAAATATTTCACAAAAAAAAATCTGTCAAATAATGACTTTATAACAGAAACATTTTATAATAATTTGTTAGTATTAGTTAATGCATTAGGTATCACAAACTAACAATTGTACTGTATGTATTAAAATTAGTATATGTCAAAATTAACATTAACCGAGATTAATAAACAACTTAAATTACAGTCTATAATATATTATTTGACTTCAAAAGACTTGTACAATTTTGGACAATTTCTGATCAAACACCAAATTAGGTACCCATTAAAAGTTCTTGCAGCCAATTAAAGCGGAAGTGTATAAATTCTGAACTACTTTCTTCTATCTCAGCTTCATATGCAGAGACAACTATAAGTAAGCCATTTGTAGATTGATTTCATTGAAAAGTAAAACCTTTGCTCTGTTTGTTTGAGTATACATGCCAACTGACACAGAAACACTGGATCGACCAATGGCATAAGTTTGAGGTGGGACTTTCGTTTGTTCAATCAACAGTGAATGAGGGGAGTATACGAGAAAGAATATTCATTCATTCAACAATGTTTATTATTGCAGTGCTATTTGGTGGCGCTTGTGGCACACACATTTCTCACTTTAGCATTAAATGGCTTTGGGCTCCAAAGGGAAAAGGATTCTGAAGGGGTAGAATCTTGCACAACAATGGTACTAGTGGCACAGGAATAATTGTGGCACTGTTCTGGTTTGTCAAACAGGAAGGAAGAGCTTTTTATTCAGTTAAGTGTACGTTAGCACTGTCTCATCCAGCTTGTTGGTTTTGGCTGCTTCTATCAGCAAAAACAAACTCTGATACAAAGGAAGTCACCTCTAAAATAGCTCAATCCTGCTTTGGCTTCTTAGACATGCTGTGTGGCCGTGCAATGGTCCAGTCTTCGTGAATACCCTCAGAGCAGGAAAACCATGGGTTTGTCTCTTGAGCTCTGGGATTAACCTCTCTGTTTTACTCCAGCCACCATGCTGAGGGTAAAGCAGAACAATGGGAATTTCACAGGGCCAGGGTTCGAATGGATGCTTTTAAATCTAAAGTGCTGTTTGGCAAGAGGCACCATCCTCAGAAACATGAGACTGGAAAAAGTTTTCTTTGAACACAGAGAGTGTAAAGATCTATCACTTCTACTCCCTTGAGAACTTCCACATGTCACATGACAGAAGCTTGAGCTCTGCCCAAAATGGACCTCGGGCCAAGCCCTACTGACGGACTGAATTCCTTTGGCTTTAGACACATTCAAGACTTTTGTAGTCTCTGAAAGAAGGTTTATGTAACGTGTATACTTAATAATGTGATAAGATATCCAAGGACATGTTTTCTTTTCTGAGAAACATACACATAAAAGTGCTCCTAATTAAAATGAATATTTGACCAAAAACTATTTGTTGTCATTATAAACTCACCCTCATGTTGTTCCAAACCTGAATGACCTTCTTTCTTCTATGTAACACAAAAGGTGAATTTGGGGATTATATACCATATAATGAGTGAATAGTGATTCCAGTCTGTCAAGCTTAGGGGAAAACAAAAACAGCAAAGCAAAAGTAATTGATATGCGATATTTGAAATCTTTTACAGACATACAAATACTTTGTGTGATGAACAAATGAACAAATTATTCTTTTGAGTTCATTCTTTTCAATGTAAGCGCAGCGTAGTTCTAGCGGGAAGATTAGCAGCTCGCACCATTAGCTGGGTAATTCCCAGCCAATTACATGGAAGCCGTTGCTTTATAAGTCTGCTCACAATCTATCACATTGCTGTTTCAGTGCGCTACCACGGCAACCTCCACCACCCCACCACCACCAGTTGAGTTCTGTCCTGCATGGAGGTAGGCTCCTCGCCCCTGCCTCCTATTTCCGGCAGGATATGACGGTTCAAAGTGTGGTGAAGTGAGTAACTTGTTGTTACGTCATCCTCATTGCGTATATGGCCAATGGGGTACCACTCTTAAGTGTATATAGACTCGTTGTTTGTGCCTCCTGGGATGCGTCATTGTCGAAAGCCCGCCCCTTTACTTCATTCCAAGAGATCGCAGAGGTATGTGTTTCAGCTGTGTAGCTGGTTGTTTTGATTGTAGTATTAAGTGATGTTGCATTATTTCTTTGTGTTTAGTGTGACACTAGGCTGTGCGTGTTTTTGGAGTGATACCCACATTTAGGTAAGTTTTAATGTGGTACCGTTGTAACCTTTCGGGAAGTTTGTTTGTTTGAGTGATCTGTAATACATTTTAGTGTGGCGGAGCTTCCATCGGTGGGGCACCTCCTAATAGCCGCGTCAGAATACCAGCTGTTGTGATTTGACTCGCTAAAGGACGCATCGTAAGACTTTTGTGTGCCTGTGATTTACGTGTGTGTGTGCGCCGATACTAAATCAGGGTGAGTACATTTTCTGTCGTTTTCTTTGTAATTTTAATTGTTTTTAATTAGATTGTTAATAAATATTTGTGGTTAGGAGTTCTCTTTGCTCGCGTTAAAGCAAGGTTGACAGCCACCTTAACAACTTGCTGTCAGCAACCCTCGCTCTTTGAGCCACGTCTGCTGCTTTAGGGGAATTAGAACCTTTTAACTACTGCTGTGATTCCAGCTCATCTGCTGTTCAGGCGATCGGTTTCAGGCTCGAGTGGGTCTGAAAGGTTACTTTTTGGTTCTTTGATTTGGTCTTTGTTTATGTGTCTTTGCATGGATTTAGTTGGTTCTGTCACCAGTCCATAGCGGCATGATTGTCACTGTTTTATTATTGTGATTTAGTAGTGCATGGATTAATTGCTGCCAAATGGTCCCGGTCATCTGTGTGAATTTTATGACCAATTGTGTGACTTGTGTGATGGGACCACGTGGTTTGAATATGTAATCTCTTTGGTATAGATTGTTATTTTTTTTGCCTTGGTTCTAATTGATGATCATTATCTTGTAAATTATGTTTTTATTGTTTGGTTTATTTGTTTTCTCTTTTCTTTTGTATTCTGCAGGAGCTGGGTGTCCCTGGAAGCAGGCTGGTGGTTGTAGCTGCACAGGCTTCACTTTAACCAGGGTTTTGTTTTTTTGTAGTGTTGTGTTTGATCACTATTTTTAGTGGAGTGTTATCCTCAAATTGTGTCTTTTTGCCTTATGCAGCTACAGCTAGCCTGCCTTTCGGGAGCCTCAGCCCCGGCAGTGATTTATATTCTTTATCTCTTTTTTGTTTGTTTTATTTTCATTTGTGGATCAAGATCATTTATTGTGAGTTATTTTTGTGTAATTGCTTTCTTTAATAAAAATTGGTTGTTTGAACGTGAACTCACGACTCCTGCCTCTTCTGAGCAAACAGACTTGTGTCCGTTTATTAGATTAGTTCCCTGGTATTTCAGGGTGGCGTAGTCACTACTAGACGAGCCACGTATTGCTACAAAAGTACAACTTCTTCGGGCCGCCAGACGGTGCCTACACCAAAGAGAGATATTACTTTTCTGTATTATATTCATCAAATAAATGCCATCTTAAATTTCACTCAAGTCTGCAAGTCTTCCTGATTGAAATTCATTGACTGATCCTGTTCACCAAACTGGTCTGAATGATTTGTTCACAAATCAAACTGATCTGTTCAGGAGTTTGACTCACCACTGACTTAATCAGAGGTTCCATTGGGCCGGAACGGTGTTCCGGCACCTTTGATTCCAAAAAGAACAAAAAACAATGCTTGATTGTCAATCCATTCCATTTCTTGTATTCTAGGGAGAGTTATTTTTTTATCCATTTGACACATTCCGTCACTATTTAGCGAGGATAATAATATTTCAATTTCATTGTGCTTCATTCTAGTCTGTTGCAGACACTGGTATTGAGGCAGTATATTCAAGAGCGGTATGAGACCCGCCCGCATACAGATGCACATTCAGCTTCTCTATCGTGCTGTGGTCCGATCTCTGTTTCAAAGAAACCGTGTAATATGGAATCAACTGCTCAGCCAATTTTTTTTAGATCCACTGATATGCAGTAGCGATTTTGCTTAGTTTACTAAAAAGCTGTATACACAAAAGGGTTTTGAATCTGGAATCACTCGCATCCAAAATGACTTTAACATAGATCAAAAGATCACTTCATCAAACCACACTGTAAAAGATTTCACTGTCATTAGTATATTTATGTGTGTACTCCATTTTTGTTGATTCAGCGTTTATTATTCTTTTGAAAAGAAACAATTCTATAAATTCGATAAAAATGTTCTTCTGTCACTTGTTGTATGGATGAGGCGAGAGAGTGGGATCAAGGTGCGGCAATCCTTTAATTGACAATGACAAGAAGGCTACAAAACAAGACAGTCCTTTGTGTAAACATAAATAGTATAACAACTAACAATGAACAAGAACTGACCATGAAGGAATTAAACTAGAGGGTATATATACACAAAAGGGCTGATCGAGAATCGAGAACAGGTGACAAAGATGGGGAACAGATGGCAGTGATGAGGGCAGTGTATATTGGGAAATGTAGTCCGGGGGAAACAGAAGACGTGACGAAAACCGCTTAAAAAAATAAGAGTCTTTGGAAACACAGTGACTGTGACAGTGACATCTTCAAGCCACAGTGAATCACTTTAAACTCTTTTATAATTTAAAGTGAATGTTTTAATTACAAATAATGCAGTATTATCAAAATAACAATTTGTGTTAAAGGTAGTTAAGGTGTATAGGTTGTTAGTTTCCCCCATTAAGAACAACGTGCATACATTTTTAATTATTAGATAATTAGATCTAAGTTTGGCAGAGGCTATTTTTACTATGTGCAAACAGCGACAGATGCTATTTTCATTGTGTAAAAAAGCAACAAAAAGCATTTTATTTGTACTAAGTGCAAATAGCGTTAGATGCTATTTGCACTCTAGAGCAAATAATGGCAGATATTCTTACACCCTGTTTAAAAACTAACATACAGTATAATGGCATAACTGCAGCATTTTTATTGTGTTTATCTGGAGTTTAATGTCTTGTGAAAAATTTAAATACGCCCACGTTCATTTGATCAGCAGTTGACCCCCCAAAAAATCTGTTGTGACTGTCTTGAATTTGAGTAGTGGTGGGCGGAGTTAGTGTAAATAGCCTCTGCCAACAAGATGGGCTATTTGCACTTAGTGTAAATACACAGTGTAAATACACAGACCAAATTCCCACAGTTAATTTAACATGTTATATGAGATGACCCCCAATCTAGGACAAGAAGAAGGTAAATTGTCCCAGGGGCCATTTAAGTTCACAAATCTAAGGGCGCTCTTCACAAATGTAAATGCACCCTTTTAAGCGGAGGTGCCTTCAAGAGCAAGAATGATTTAAGTGGAGGTACCCGTCCTTTCGCTCCTGCACCTACTAAGGTCTGTGCACAACTGTAAAATGGATTAATCTAAAATAAAATAAAATAAACTTCTTCTATGAATTAAATACCATACATGCAGTTCAATAAATCCAAATTTTGACACTCATGTTTTTTAATTAAAAAATTATTGTAAATAATTTCTCACATGCAAAATCCCAATTTAACCCCTGGACTTAATGATCTGGTTGAAGTGGTTAACAGCTTACTGGATGTCAGCTAAAAATTACTTCATTTCAGTCTGTTCATCACACAATCGTCATCGTATGACTTCAAAAGATTTTGAACATAGGGTACAAGTAGTGAATTGAAAAGTACCGGTACTTCTGTACCATGTTGGTACTAATAACATAAAGATATTGGAAAACAAGTGTTTCTGCAGTCGATGAAGTACTGAGCACCAACTCTACAATTATTCACCAACACCAACAATTATTAAAATTAAAATTGCAAGATGTCCTACTGTGATTATTAAACTGAGAATGGCTGCAATCTTAGTCTGCGTGAGCTGCATGCTTTAAAATGAATGTGTGAAGCAGACCGCTCAGAACTCCAAACTTTACAGAATAATGCGCTTTGTGTGTTATATGAGATGACAGAGCAGAGCTCTCATCCACTGTGAAGTACGCAGCACATGCAAACTATATATTTATATAATTAAATCACAGCATTTGCGCAAAATTTCTAAAAATGTGTTCCAGAAAAAATAAATCATACAGGTTTGGTACAACATGAGGATGACTAAGTGATAACAGAATATTTATTTTTGAGTGAACTTTTCTTTTGCTGATAGTGGCCTTTTACAAAGAATCCACATTTGAGATTAGCTGCCACTTCCATAAGTGGACAGTTTCCTGTAACTAATGATAAAAGATCACAGTCAATTCACAACGGTCTTCTTTTCTTGGACCATGTCTGCTCCTTGGGATAATCCTTGGACAAACAGAAGCCACCTTTGACTGGACAAGAATGTTATCGGTGCGTGCTCTTACCCCGGCATGGCAGAATTCCACACTGAACGTATCGCCTGGACAGACTCGACCCCACACAGACCCCTCCGCACCTCCAACAGACCAGTCACTATCTGCAGTCTTTCATCAGCCTACGGTCTGAGTGGCATTAAGAATTACTCCACAGTCACGGCTCACTTGATTAAGACAGATAGGCCAGTCCTGGACACTTAATCATCTGTCCGATGAAATATGTTAACTGCATCCTCATGTTCCACTAGAACAATTAGGCTGAATTGGGACAGTGCACAAGCAACACTTCTTAAAGGGATAGTTCACCCTGAAATGACTTTACTCACCTGATTTTTACTCACTCTGATGTTGTTCCAAATCAATATGACTTTCTTTCTTTGTGGAGCACAAAAAGAGGATATTAGGCAGTAGGGTTATGCAAAAGCATTCGATTAATCGAGCACTTTTCCAGCTTTTAAATATTTGACAAGTAAAAAGACTACTCGAATATTGCAATATGATTTTCCTTTGAGTCATTACCTGCCGTGGACAACAATCCAACTCTGAAGTCTCTGAAATCTTGCCTCAACTCAACGCATTAGGTGTCGCTGTGGATTCATGACATATTCAAAGGAATATTTCACACCAAAATTTCATAATTTGATACAATCACTAAAAATACACTTGGAAAGTTAATTTCTATGTGTGAGTGCATTTGTTTTTGTATTTTTTGTTGTTGTTCATGCATAGTGCTCTTTTTTTTCATAAGAAAAACAGGTAAAAAAATGTGAAGGTTAAACATAAATTCTAAATTTCTATTAATTGATCACTTGCAGGAAACCGATGGAGTGCGTACTCCGTGTAGGGAAGGAGGTATTGCCCCAAGTGAAGGAGTTCAAGTACCTCGGGGTCTTGTTCACGAGTGAGGGGACAATGGAGCGGGAGGTTGGCCGGAGAATCGGGGCAGCGGGGGCGGTATTGCACTCGCTCTATCGCATCGTTGTCACGAAAAGAGAGCTGAGCCAGAAGGCAAAGCTCTCGATCTACCGGTCAATTTTTGTTCCTACCCTCACCTATGGTCATGAAGGCTGGGTCATGACCAAAAGAACTAGGTCGCGAGTACAAGCGGCCGAAATGGGTGGCGGGCTTCTCCCTTAGAGATAGGGTGAGGAGCTCAGTCATCCGCGAGGAGCTCGGAGTAGAGCCGCTGCTCCTTTGCGTCGAAAGGAGCCAGATGAGGTGGTTTGGGCATCTGGTAAGGATGCCCGCGGGGCGCCTCCCTAGGGAGGATGCCTCGGGGAAGACCGAGGACTAGGTGGAGAGATTACATCTCCACACTGGCCTGGGAATGCCCCGGGGTCCCCCAGTCAGAGCTGGTTAATGTGGCTCAGGATAGGAAAGTTTGGGGCCCCCTGCTGGAGCTGCTTCCCCCACGAGCTGACATAGGTTAAGTGGTTGAAGATGGATGGATGGATGGACGATAAATTTGAATAGACTACAAAATGGCTCAAAATATCAATTTCTATTAGGCAGAATTTTGTATGCCTCAGTCACCATTCACTTTTATTACATTTATTTTTCCATACAATAAAAGTGAATGCTGATTGAGGCTAACAACATTCTACCTAATATATCTATTTTATATTCCACAGAAGAATGATAGTCATACTGGGTTGGAACAACATGAGAGTGAGTAAATGATGACAGAGTTTTTATTTTTAATGGACAATACATTTTTCTAATTCTAATTCTAATTTATTTAAGAATCTAAGCCATTTCAAAATAGAGTAGCTTGTTAGTGATAGTGATATATCTCATCCCTCTAAAGCTTTTCTTGTGCTATTCGTCCTGCTATATTTCAATTACAAACAAATCTCACTTGACTTAAGTGGAGCTACCGAACAATACAACCTTTCTCTGTCATGATCTGTTAATATGGTCTAGTTGAAGTAAAACTGTTCAGGTATTTTTTTTCCAGTTAGCTTTTTGAAATGAAAAATGGTTGAGGTCTCTGTATTAGTGAGGAGGAATTGTGGCATTTCTAATGTTAGAAGATTGCTTATACTCTTACTTTCAGTGTATTTTATGATAAGCCACTTACTCATTGGTGTAGAATTCAGACTGCATGCACAGCCAAACTGCTTTTTTTTATGAGCTCTGACAGACTGAAACGCAGTATGTCTTTTGATAGTGTACATGTCCTGGTGAATGTTCAATAAGGATTTTTCTATTTTTTTCTGTCTTTGTTTTTTTTAAAAAGGGATCTCACAAGTGCCTACAAATACTAATCTGTAGCTAATTTATATCTGTCAGAATAATTAAATGTGATGGTTTTGTAAAATGAAGAAGAAAACTGAAATGCTAAGAACAGTATGTTTGATTTGAATGTTTGGATATAATTCTATAGATCAATTAGCATTCTGCTCACACTGCAGTCGACTTCTTCTTAAAAATATCATGCTAGATCATTTTTAAAGAAGGACAGGGGCCACCCACTCATTTGTTATGTAACATTCAGTCATCACCTCTTTTCAACACAAAAAGTACCCCGCAGAAACCTTCAAAGGAGATATGCGATGGGAACAACCTTTGAAAACATTTCAGTTTACATTCAGTGGGCATTAAACTCATGTGCAATATACAGCCGCTCGCCCTGAAGCGTTTAAACAGATCCCTTGATTATTAGCAATTTATTAGAAATCTATGCTAACAGTAATAATGTTAAGGACATTATTTATAAATATGGATGTAATCATCATATACTAAAAGCAGGTGGTTCAGGTTATGCTTCTGAAAATAAGATGGGTTCGAGGGATTAATATTAGACTAGCCAGCAAGATCACAATTCTGATAAATAAGAGTGTGTTTTGGATAGGTATAATTTGTTTGATTATTAAAAGTGGTGAAGTCAATCTTAGATTAGTTTTCCATGCCAAATACCCTCAGGTTGTTTCTGTAGGTTTTTCTGTTTGAGAAGCAATTTTCATGAACTACTTGGTAACTGACCAGTACAAATGCAGCACAAACCATTATAATTATACAGAACTGCAATTATAATTATAGTAGTAACAAATCTGTTTTAATTCATATGATCTTAATAAGCTTTTTCTGTTAAATGAGCATATCAAGTATCTCATGAAGCAGGCAGCTATCTTAACAAATATGCAAATGTGGGATAAAAATCAGAACACACTATTGTAAAAATTCTTCTGTTTTTTTTTTTTTTTTCTAATGTAAACAAGATTTTATAAATTATCAGCATAACAATTTGAGCAAAATGTTGAATTGAAAAACGAATAAGAATTTCAGAATGTCTTGGTATTTAGTATGCCACCCTTCTGCGTTAATAATGCACTTGAGCTGGCATGAACACCTCAAATTTGTATAATTTGAGAATGTTCCAAAGAGCATTTTGTGCACTTCAATGGAATCATGGAAATATGATCTTTATTACAAGGGAGTTAACATGTTCAGTGTCACAAATTTGATTGGTGAGCAAGTATAGTGCAAAATCGAAATATATGTGAATTAAAATACTTCATTAAAACAATTGTCACATTAAATAACAAAATAAACCGGTATTAAAATACATTTTCAAAAGCCAGTAAGAATAAATAAGTCTTAAGATCACCTTTGAATGCATCAATAGTGGAAAATCTTTTGATAAACAGAGGCAAATCATTCCACAATCTTAGGGGCCGCGACAGAAAAAGCAGCTGGTCGATAGAACGGAGAGACCTCAGAGTTTGATCTTTTTGACCCCACTGTACTTATACTGTACTTATAAAGAGGATAGGCCTATATTTTCTTTAAAACACCTTAAATAAGCTTCCTGCCTATGATCAAGACATTTATCTGCTACTTAAATTTCTTTGCTATCGTCTTTGCATTTACATGGCTAAAAAATAAATAAAAAAAACTCTAAATCAAGTAGGTCTTATTAAAATTCTGAGTGATGCACAGGGAAAAAAAACTGCCACAGATCACTTTTAGATACCATTGAGAAGCAGTGGTGTTAACTGCCAGCACAGTTAAAGTTGAGCTCATAATCTTAGGATAGATCCCCCTCGCTCTTCTTTCGAGCACTCCCGGGGGTCTGCCTGACTTCCTGTCATTAAAGAGACAGTGCAGCCGAATACTATTTGGGTGACTGACAAACCGACACAGCACACAGCATCAGAACAATGTGTGGAGTCCACCTGAACATCTGCGAAATCAGCTAAACACTGCTCGAGTGAGACACCCCTGCCAAGCAGTGAGCGGACATAGACTCAACAGAGCTATCTCTGTAGATGTAAATTAGGTTTCTGACAGCTAAAGTGGGGAAGGAAATGTTTTTAATAAGACTGTCCTCTGCCTTGTTGTAATATGTTCATTGATATAACATAACAGTCTGAGTAAATACCATAAACACACTTAAACTACATGTAAATAGTGAAAATCAGCAAAGAAATACAGTTAAAATACTGTAAATAGTGATAAATCTCACTATTGCTTCAACAACTTTGGTAGAAAAACAAAAATACTAGGCAACATAAACAGTGTTGATCCCTGTCAGCCATTTATGCAGAGTTACTTTCCAGAATGTATCATGTTTTAGTTACAATTATTTGTGCAATCTTTCATAAGAACATACTGTGAAGTTCTTTTGCTATTTCAAATCTTTTCTTCAAGTTTTTTTCATATAAAGTTGATGTACATACAGCAACATGTCTCTATTTATAAATTTCTATAGGAACCAGTGCAAAGATTGAGATTGCCCGCTGGAAACTGAAGTTACCGTGCAGGTGCATTTCTAAATAGACAACCAGAAATTGCAGCACGACTTAAAACACCACAACAAGACACAATATCTATCAAGTTGTCAGAAGTTCTTCAAAAAGTTGTCTTCTTGCACTCTAGATTTTTTAAACATCTATAGCCAACCAGAAATAAAATAAAAAATGGCAAATTAAAAAATTAGTTTGCGAGTTAAGACGTTTCCCAAACCCTCCTTCAAACTTTAGTGCATACTTTAAAATACTTTGTACAATCTTTTCACTCAACTGCTCTACCAACTAGAGGAACAGCTGTCCCTGCGCTCCACTCAGCTTACACAATTACAAACTGATTGTTGTGAGATTATCCACATGATTATCCATTATGAAGGACTTACCTTTTGTAACCACTGTGTATAGTTCTCCATGACATGCTCCAGCTGTTGGATCTTCTGGTTGGAGAAGTCCGCTTCAGGTGGAGGTGCATCTCGCTGAACTGCGTTGGCATTATACTGAGCGCCCGCTTTAAACTCTCGACACGAAGTCCCGGCGCTCCCATCACTCTCTGGAAGGATAAAAGTGTAGCTACACTGTCCATGTTGAATGCGGTGATATTTCCGACCACTGTTACTGCTGCTACCAGCTTTCATTGTGGAGCTTCGGGTACCTTCTTCAGCTCCTCTTCTCTGCTCACCCCCTCCACAGTTGGCTACCACCAGCAATGCTGCCAGGGACAAGCAGTGGCAAAGAAACCAAACCCACTGCATGGCAGGAGCTGGGGGCAAGGTCACAAATATCAAAGCTGTAGGTCAAGTTCGTTTGATGTTTCCAAAAGTCAGGTGGAATCAATGTGAGCCAAGATACATGGACGCCCTCGGGCATGTGATGATTGTGTCCGTACTGGACCGTTGTGGAAGACAATGCCTTGAGGTCATTATAGATCCTGTCACTCACTTACAACCACTTCCTGTCTTAAAGAATTGAATATCAAGTTGGTCTTCTGGGGAAGGACTCAAGTCTTAAGAAACTTAACATGTGGGTTGCGCTGGGACCGCATGTATGTAGAATACAGCTGTGCAGTCAAGATTATGAAGCAAGCAAGACAGCTTCCATGAAGATGTAGTCTGCAGAGTGTTGTCAGTCCTCCCCTGGCACTCTCTCTCTATATATATTTCCTCTGCTGTGTGTGACCGAGCGACTCAATGGCTTTGCTCTGGGCTTCTAGCATGCTCTGAGCCTGCCTCTCACAGTGACTGTAGAGGAATGCGTGCGTGAGTATGTAAGTGAGAGAGAGAGTGAAAAAGAAAGTGAAGCATAGCGGGACCCCAGCACAGAGGATGTTTCCAGTGCTTAGGGATCGTTTTACAAGCTTTCTGGCCCTGTGTTTGAGTAGTAGCCCTGCCTCCTCACTCAAGTGCACACAATCACATGAACTATTATCCACTTTCACTATCTCCATTTGCAACTATTTATACTCATTAAACAATTTATCGCTCTGCATTCTTTTGCATTAATGTATCATTTCTCATAGGCATTCACCAACAAAGAACATTAGAAAGAGTTAAATCAAAACAAAGCTTTGATATCTATGAGTTCTGATAGTGGCGACACAAGGCAGATGTTAAAAGCAGGCTACTAGAGCAGCGACAGTTGATGAGCTAGACTACGCCACCCTGGGAATTGCACCCAGGGACAGGTTCCTGATCACAAAAACCTTAACTCAAATGGTCACACACGTTCAGTCTACAAGGAATGTGCAATAGACGTGGGTTTCAATACAAACATTCAATTATTTGATATCATATAATAAAATATCATATGCAACTTTAAAATCCATATTGGTTTATCAGATAAGATGTACAAGCATGTTTCCCTTGCTGCAGCATTAATCAGTCAGTAGTCTGGAACAGTTTTACATACACAAACCCCAGAAAAGAGTTATACAGAAATGTATAAATAATGCAGGACTGAGGCTTCCCAGTAGGGAAGAGCAGGCTAGTTATTACCACTCTGAGCACAGAAAAATACTACATGAACAAAGCTTACACACAGTTCACACACACACACCACACACACACACACACACACACCTACACACACACACACACCCACACACACACACACTACACACTACACACTGTAAAGTTGAAGGTGGGTGATAAAACGTAACACTTTGTGAGAGAACACTACCATCAACAATACAGCACACAAAGAGATCTAGCCTGCTTCCTTATGGCCCTCAGCACCTGCAAGATAAAGAGAAAACCACCAATTACAAAAAATGCAAAAAATGCAAATAAAAAAAAACATTTCACACACACACACTCTCACATATACATACACACACACACACACACACACATACACTCTCACATATACACACACACACACACACACACACACACAAACCCACAAACACACACACGCACATGTTGGTGCAGCTATCCTCATGAGGACTCCCCATAGACATAATGATTTTTATACTGAACGAACTATAGATTCTATCCCCTAATCCTAACCCTACCCCTAAACCTAACCCTCACAAAAAACTTCCTGCCTTTTTACATTTTCAATAAAACATTGTTTAGAAATGTTCTCATAAACCACATTTATAGCATAATATCCTTGTATTTACCAGTTTATAAGCTAAAAAAAGTCCATGTAAACCAAAAGCCCCTCCCCCCACACACACACTGTAATAATAATGATAAGGATCTCACTAACTTAAATATCAACAAAATACAAAAACATGTAGTCACACAGCCAAGTGCAAAAAACTGAGACCAAGAAAACTTGGTCAGATAGACGGTTGCACAAGATTTCAAAGCGGCCAGTTACCACAGTAGTGGTACAATATGCCCAACAGTCTGCCAGGAGGGAAAAAGCACAGAAACAGTCTGGCTCCACTGGCTGAAAAACAAACAAAACAAGGACAAAAGAGCAGTGCTGCTCAAAGTGCGGGGGAAAGCTGGCATTCAGCGTTTTTGCTCACCCAACGCTCATTTGTACATACACCAGGGCCAGTGCATTTTCTGATTTAGAGCAACGAGGAGCGGGTGCGGTACCATTTACATTACACTAATGCAGCAAACATCAGGGACGTCGAACATATGAAGCTTGCTGGAAGCAAGCAGCCTGCAACAAATAGTACATTTCAATTGACATAAGCAGTTTCCCATGAAAATCACATTCCACAGTAGCGCTGAAAAGCAAGAGAGTGGGTTCTCGACTATGATGGATACTAGGTAGCCTGTCAAAAGGGCTTAAATACCCTAATGACTGTAGCCCATTGGCCACGCATTACAAAGTGATTCTGACATAACCAACCAAAACATAGAAAATGTTACCGCACTCCACCACATTCACAAAACTCACTATTTATAGATATGTGCATTTAAAATGGATGGTCTCTCTCTTTCGGAAATATGGACCAAAAATATTGATGACTCATCTTGCACTACACATATTTTTGTCCAATTAGATTCTTTCTAGAATGAGAATGTCCCTTCCCCTGATACCACCTGCAACCGACTAGAAAGTAGCAATTCATGGTTCATATCTGTGAAGCACCTAAAGCCTATACGGAGCTTAAAAATAAGAATGGCCCGTTATGGTTAACATACCAGTAGATGAGGGTTTGTCATCATTTGCCAATTGTGAGAATGACTAGTGATAGTCTTGGATGCATCTGTAAGAATGTGTGAAAAATAACGATCCAATCAGTAATGGCGTGAAGAAAAAGTTTCCAATAAAAGAATATATTTGAATATGAAAAGTTGTCATAATGTTGTAGTCATAGCTGTATAATTTTCTGATTTTTTTTTTTTTATTATTATTTTTTTTTGGTAGTGAAAAAAGCCTTCAAAGGCAAATGTAACAATTATATCTGGCACATATACAAATATGTTGCTAAAATAAAATATATATAATTTTGTTTGTGGTGGGCCAGTAAAGATGTCAACAGGGCATATTCAAATCTGAACTACTGGCACTTGACCAACGGCAACTTTGTGTTTCTTTGTTTTAATGTCTAATTTCTCATCAGTGGTCACCAAAGAAGAACATTAGAAACAGTTAATCCCTCAGGCTTCTTTTTAAATCCCCATAAAACATATATAATAGCACATGGAATGTGACATTGTGAAACTCTGCTCCGAACAAAAACACAAGTCTGCGATTCACTGCACCTCCCTCTTGTTTTCAGAAAAACAAACCTGAAATCCTGATAGAGGAGCTGCATCATCAGAGGAGACAGGATGGTGTTAGAGCACGCTTCCTATTTTCAATGATATCGTACCAGCTTCCAAACCAACGATCTAACTTTCAACTATTGTAAGATAAAAACAAAGAGCTGGCCTCAAACCGCAGCTCAGTGGTTGGCAGGATACTGTGTTTGGAGACAAAAGGTCAAAGATCAAGTTCCAATTAAAGCCCCAAAGTGTTTTTCTCACCCCCTACTATGGCAACCTATAGTTGGCAGATAAAGATTGAACACAATGCTGCCGTGCATTAATCCCCATAACTGCCCGCCTTCTTGCCATTTCTAATTTGGATGTAGGCGATCCAAGATAACATGCCCAGAATAACCCTGATCCAAGGCCGTAACCATGTCTTGAACATTGGGGTGGACCAAACCATTTTGGGGGTGGGGGTCATGTTGAGGTCACAGAAATAACTGTCCTCTTTGGTACTTTAGAATAGTAAAGGCACTGAATGCAATAATTTTTGAATAAAGGCCCAAAATTGTATAATGTTTTTTTCCACACAGATGTTCACACAATACAAGATTACCACTGTGTCTACATTACTAGCAGTTCGTCTGTTTTAGTCATCTTTTCTTTCTTTTTTGTGCTGTATCAAAAAACAAAACAAATGGAATTTGAATTTCTTTTAATCACTGATGCATCTGTAAAATGACATGACTGTGTCAGCTGGCTAGCAAAAAGAAAATACACAAAATTATTAACTGCCCTCAAGTTGTCCCTCATTGTGTTTGTTCCCCAATAGAATCTTAACACAGTAGTTTCTTCAAGAATCCTAACGCCGCTCTTTTCCATACAAAAACAGTTCAATGTTACTGTCAAGGTCCAAAGAAAAAAAAAATCATTATAAACGTACCATAAACGTAGTCCATACAACACATAGCTGCTGTGTGGCCCCAGAAAGCTTGGAATATAGTGCACGAGTCATATGGACTACTGTTATGATGTCTTTATATCCATCCATCCATCCATCTTCAACCGCTTATCCGAAGTCCCAAACTTCCCTATCCCGAGTCACATTAACCAATTTTGACTGGGGGACCCCGAGGCGTTCCCAGGCCAGTGTGGAGATGTAATCTCTCCACCTAGTCCTGGGTCTTCCCCGAGGCCTCCTCCCAGCTGGACGTGCCTGAAACACCTCCCTAGGGAGGCGCCCCGGGGGCATCCTTACCAGATGCGCAAACCACCTCAACCGACTCCTTTCCATGCAAAGGAGCAGCGGCTCTACTCCGAGCTCCTCACGGATGACTGAGCTCCTCACCCTATCTCTAAGGGAGAAGCCCGCCACCCTTCTGAGGAAGCCCATTTCGGCCGCTTGTACTCGCGACCTAGTTCTTTCGGTCATGACCCAACCTTCATGACCATAGGTGAGGGTAGGAACAAAAATTGACCGGTAGATCGAGAGCTTTGCCTTCCGGCTCAGCTCTCTTTTCGTGACAACGGTGCGATAGAGCGAGTGCAATACCACCCCCCCCCCTGCCCCGATTCTCCGGCCAACCTCCCGCTCCATTGTCCCCTCACTCGTGAACAAGACCTCGAGGTACTTGAACTCCTTCACTTGGGGCAATACCTCCTTCCCTACCCGGAGTACGCACTCCATCGGTTTCTTGCTGAGAACCATGGCCTCAGATTTAGAGGTGCTAATCCTCATCCCAGCCGCTTCACACTCTACTGCCAAGCGGTCCAGTGAGAGCTGAAGGTCATGGACCGATGATGACACGAAGACCACATCATCTGCAAAAAGCAGCGATGAGATCCCCGAACCGCACACCTTCCCCACCCCGACTACATCTCGATATCCTGTCCATGAATATCACAAACAGGATTGGTGATAAAGCGCAGCCTTGGCGGAGACCAACCCCCACATGGAACGAACTCGACTTCGTGCCGAGGACCCGGACACAGCTCTCGCTACGGACGTACAGGGATTGGATCGCCCTAAGAAGGGACCCCCCCACCCCATACTCCCGAAGCACCTCCCACAGTCTCTCCCGGCGGGCCCGGTCATATGCCTTCTCCAGATTCACACATTCACATGGGCATACTCCCAGGCCCCCAGGCGAGAGTAAAGATCTGGTCCGTCATTCCACGGCCAGGACGGAACCCGCATTGTTCCTCTTCAATCTGAGGTTCCACAATCGGCCGCACCCTCCTCTCCAGCACCTTGGAGTAAACTTTACCAGGGAGGTTGAGAAGTGTGAAACCCCTGTAGTTGGCACACACTCTCTGGTCCCCCTTTTTGAAGAGGGGAACCACCACCCCGTTCTGCCACTCCTTAGGCACTGTCCCAGATTTCCACACAATGCTGAAGATGCCTTTATACTGATGTCTTTATACTGAATCTTTAATAGTGCTTTATAGCATATAAAGCTCATTATAAACTGTGATTCTATGAAACAGAGCTGCTTAATATGTCAATTTTTATGTTCCAAGAAAAAGCAATAGCATTTGGGGTTTAAAAAACATCCACTCAAGTAAATGAGTGAGTAAAAGTACGTTTTCCATTCTCAGGAGAACTACTTCTTTAACTGGTGGCTCATCCTCAAAATAAAACAGCATCTTGTAAAAGTAGACCCTTAGGAGATATTGTACAAAATTAAGATTTAATTAAAGACATAAATAAATTATTTAGAAAATCTTAAATTGATTTTAAAATATTATCTAATAATAATTGTATTAAACATATATGACACTGTCCTCGCCACAACTTAAACACTCAATTGAAGCCACAAGTCACAGGTCTTACAATGTTCTAGTTTTAATCTTAGGGTGAAAATGCTCTACTTTGTGTAATAGATCATTTTCTTAGACAATATCAAGTGAATTTTCTAAACTTACCAGTTAACCACATTAATTATATTCCTTTACAATATACACACATTCGCTCTTTGTCTTAAGCCTGATATGCTGAAAATGGCTCTGTTAATGTTTTCACATTCAAAATAATGTATGACATATGAATCACATACTGAATGTGACATATTTTTAATTCTAAGTGGCAAATTTCGCCAAATGGTGAATAGCTTGCACTCTTGGTACTGTCGGTCGGTACAACATTTCAATCATAAAATAATGGTCAAATATTGCAAGTTTAGCTATATACTGACATCTTACATGACACTATCACTCTTAACTTGAACTGCTGACACTGATGCATGCATGCTGCGTGGCGCTGGAATAATTCACAATGTTCCCACTCATCTTCTAAAATTTGAGTCCCGTCTTCATCTATTTGATTGGCTATCTCATATGACATTGAAGAGCGGTGTTAGACTACTGAGTGCGGAGTGCGAAACTTTTTTAAACCATTATGTTATTCTTGCAACAACTTAATGACAATTAAACAGTGTTGCATAATGAACTGCTGCAGAACATCTGCAAAGATATCAATTATCTTTGGGGGGGGGGGGGGGGGGGGCAATCTGGTATATTGTGGTTACGGCCCTGCCCTGAACCAGTCTTGAATAAAAAGTATGAGTAAACATTTCACTCAAATCAGGCTGATGCCACACCCCCTTGTCCAAACTATAGGCATCTGTCCCACCACCATATAAGTAAAGTAAAACAAAATATAGATCTAACTATTAAAAAAAAAAAAAAAAAAAAAATTGTGAATTTAGAGGACAAACAACTAAAACTTTAGGTTCCCACTGAATTGTGGGACACTGTGACATGCTTACAGAGTGGTAGGTCAGTACTTCAAAGACCAACAAGATGAACACTGTGTTATTTTGGCATTAACTCAAGTTTATGGGGAAATGCACAAGCTGTGGATATTTACACCGTCATAACTGATTTGTGTAATATACGCACCAAAGTCTTGACTGGAATGTAATCATTGCACATGCTACAATAAAACAAACATCTTATTCATGCTGCTGGTTTTAACTGCTTAGTTTCTCAAAACTTTTATCACAGTCAGATCTAGTCATGTTTTGGCCAAATATAGTACGTTTTTTTTTTTTATTATTATTATTGTTTCAAAAAATATTTTTTAATGATAAGTGCAATCTACCTTAAAGAATATAAACAGGCGGAAAAATCACAGAAAGTGATTATGACTGTGCCACAAAAATGCAATAACATAATCCATTTAACTATAAAAGGAATAGTTTACCCAAAAGGAAATCATGTCATTATTTACTCACTGTTATGTTGTTCCAAAATGGTATGCTGTTTATTATTCCGTGGACAGGCATCAAAAAAGGACCAAAAAAGCACTATAAATGCACCATAGTTCATACAACTCGTGAGCTATAGGCTATTCCAAGTCTTCTGATGCTTATGATCACTTTAGGTAAAGAGCAAACTGCAAGCAACTGTACTGCAATGTTCAGTACATGTTCGATGTGAAGGCTGGACAAGTTTTAGGAGCTTGACAATCTCTAGTCACTATGAACTCTTTATGTTTGGAAAAGAGCTTCATGGAGATTCTTCAAATCCTCCTTTTGTGTTTCAAGGGGGGGTGAACAGACCATATGGGTTTACTCTGTCTACAAGCTAAAGAAGCCAGAACAAAACCGCTAAAAATAACAAGGACAATCTGAGCGAATTACACAGCGATGAGCACTTCATTGTCTCAACTATCCTGCCGCGGCGAGGGCCTGGCAAACATTTACTCACAGAGACTTTTTTTTTTTTGTCAATGCCGGCGCTGAACCAATGCCAGCGCATTTATTCAGCCATTTCAATGGATAATTACCAAGCACTAATATGTCACACAGTCGCATTCTTCCAGATTCAATGGACCAGTTCATCCCTTCTATAACTGAGGCCTCTTAGCTCATCAGCTCCCCGAGGGGGAATGGAAGTCCCAAAAACAGCCTCATTCAAATTTGTCATACTAAAGGCTCTTTTGATGGCATATCAGGCCTGGGGAGCTGAACACATCCAATTGAAAGTGGCATTTCAATGGCTGCGGGAAATATTGAATACTGAAGCAGGGAGGATGTCATGCAGTGACTATGCAAGCGCCTTCCAGAAGAATCCAATGACACTAAAAGATGCACAAGTGCCTAAGTTTGTTATAGTGGACACTCAGACTAACAATTGTATTGCCAAAAAAAAAAAAAAGGATAAGCAAAGATAAATAAAGGAGAAAGACTCATTCAGTTGCAGTCCATCTGAAGAGGCATGGGAGGCTGAACCTTCCCAAATATTATCTCAAAGTGAACATAACGTGCTAAAATTGCTTGTTGTTTTAATAAATTTTACCTACAAATTTGCATAACTCAGATGCTTATAATGCATAGAACTATTTTTTTGTGCACGGTAGCACGAAGTCCAAGAATGTTTTAATCCTTACCCAAAGCCAGAGGAGACTGAAAAGTATTAACATTGCATTAGTAAACTGACCAATCAGAATTAATATTTAAATGATGCAACATCCTTTGATTTCTTTCAGAATTAAATTTACCTCCTGCTCCATAAATAACCGATTATTATCAGAGATCAGCTCTGTAGGTTCTGCTGAACACAACTTAAGATATTGTAAAAAAGGACTTAAATATTGATCTGTTTCTCACCCACACCTATCATAACTCTTCTGAAGATATAGATTTAACCACTGGAGTCACATGGATTACTTTTATGCTGCCTTTATGTGCTTTTTGGACCATCAAAATTTTGTACATATTAACTTTTGTACACATGAACTTTCATTGTGATGACCTACAGAGTTGAAATATTTTTCTAAAAATCTCCGTTTCAGAAGAAAGAAAGTCATACACATCCGGGATGTCATGAGGAGAGATGATGAGAACATTTTCATTTTCGGGTGAACTAATCCTTTAAGCCTGCTTGTGGTTAATGAAATGATTGAATATAGAAAAAGTTAGCGAAAATATTAATCAATTCAAATTATTGTTGGATCTTAAACAGGACTGGGAACCGATACAGTTTTCCAGATTTGATTTGATTCACAAACTCTTGGTTCCGTTCTGATATGATATGATATGATTCAATTCTGGTTTACTTGAGTATATATATATATATATATCAGTTACAATATCCATTATACTTAAATACGAAATCAATTATATCTCAGCTAATGCTGAAAATTAGGGAACATTCTAACTTGGTGCATTACAAAAATATTTTTACAAATACGCACAGTATAAGGCCTATCTTGGGATTTTAAGAATCACTATCTGGTTCATTCAAATAAAGATTTTGATATATCGAAGAAAAAAAAAAAGTGAACAACATGTGATCAGAAAGATTTTAATGCATTGTTTATTTTCAAGACTATTTTAATATAACAGGGAGGGTTCAAATGTGTATAAGGGGGGTAATTATCAGCATAAAAGCAATAAAACCTACTGCAATCTTTCACAGGTTTTATTAATATTAATATTGAGTTACATATCGGCTTCTTCAGGAAATTCCCTAACGGACTGTCACTGGGGCTCATCGTAGGTTGAGAGTGAATTTGACATGTCCATGAGTCTGGAAAAGAAAGAGAAACGAGAAGGAGAAAGACATGTTTAGTCTGCTTTCTTGCACCTTACTCTAATTCATTGGGACAGATGGCTTGATTGATTCTTTAAACAGCCCAGTGTGGCACATACAAAAGGGATGATGTCATCAATTGAAGACGGCTAGAAGAATGACACCAGCAGCAATTACCCTCAAACTCCTGCTGTGGACAGCTTGTCTCAGGCTACAATTCTTGGGCAAAACCAACAGCACATACTGAAGTCTATATATGTCAAAGCAATCCTCTGTCTTCCTCACTGATGGTAAAGTTCAGGTCAAGTTTACGGAATGTATGTTCTCGCACGTGTCCATCAAGTGCTACATATCACGTCTTTTCTTGAGCTTCCAAAAGGACAAGTCTTTATTACAGTGCCCAGATGTTGTGATATAGACATGCAATTGAAGAAATCATCAAACGCTAGATTACAATATTATTACAATTAAAATGTACTTTACAATCACCTGTTTTTTTTTTTATATAAAAATCATTTGTCACAATCATATTCTTAATAACTTGTTTTCCAATAAAATTATGTAAACATACTAATAACAAGATAAATTAATTTGATAAGCAAAAGATGGATGATCTTAAAGCTTATTTCCAGAGAATGTATATTGAATGAATATAAGTGCAGTTTTTATAAGCAAGTGAAAGAATATGCCAGTTATAAAAATCACTTAGTATTTTTTGTTGTTGTTGTTATCGCCGCAGGCCGAGTGCCGTAGATAATCACAACGGTGCTGATTTAGAGCCATATAGCACGATTGTGAGTGTGATATTGCTTATATACAACAGTTCAATGAACATGTACATTTAAAAAGAATTAGGAAAAGTACAGTCATAAAAAACACATTTATGCGTGGAACTTCTTTCTTATGTGACAGATCAGAATCTGCCATTGCTAGTTCAAACCAAATGATGTGTTCAAGCATTCTTTAGTAATTAAAAAGGATGCTTCAGAAATAGTATCATGGCTTGTGCTGTTTCGAACAAGTTATTGGATAAACAAGGATGTGTGTGTGTGAGAGAGAGAGAGAGAGACAGAGCATGTGAGACCTGTTGCCACACCCAAGCAGAGATGCTGTTAGCTTTCTGAAGGTCAGCTATCTCAGTGGAAAAATAGCATCCAAGCAGGGGTATTTCAACCGATTTTGCGCTAGTCGGTCACTAGAGAAACTGCAATGTCCTCTGCCATTTTAAAGAGCACTCATTGTGTAATTAATCTGTCTTGTTGTCTCTCAGCTGTGATGAGCTGCAATGCTGAAGTTGTTCATTTAAAGCCATTTAAAACAATTTCCTAGCTTTAGTAGTGTAGTGTATTAAGTGTAGTGAGCTGTTATATGTAAACTGTGGCTGACTGATTCACTTCAGATCATCTAACTGGCTCATATTACACACAAAAATTATCTTTTGCCACCACCTGCTGGCTAACATATGTAATGTAAAAAAAGGCAAACTATAGCTCTTAACAGATCTGCACTACTCTGACACTATAGATTAAAATGGCACGAACACAAGCGGAGTGATACACACAGTGAAGAATCAGGGTGCTGATGGTGTCAAACCAACAAACGTCTCTTGTCCAATCAGATTCGAGGACCTGAACTAACTGTTGTATATATATATATATATATATATATATATATATATATATATATATATATATATATATATTTAAGCAATATCACATGAGCAAGAGTGCGATATGGCCCTACATTGGCACTGCTGTGATTCGGCCGCAGCAGCCTCATGCCGTAGGTAATTACAGCAGTGCTGATGTAGGGCCATATAGCACGATTGCTTTGAACATTAGGAAAAAAAGAGTGCGGTCATAAAAGCAAATTTGTGCATGGAACTACTTTCTTACGCGACGAATCAGAATCTGCCGTTGCTAGTTCAAAACAAATGATGCGTCCAAGCCTCCGTTAGTAATTCAAAAAGTTCACTTCAGAAATAGTATCATGGCTTGTGCAGCAGTAAGCATTGTGAAATTGCTATGCTTTTAATTTGCAATCAACAGGTTCACTGACTGAATAAACGCTTAAACTGGATTCTCATCTTCATTGCAGACTACTGAAGCAATAAAACGTGACTTTTTCCCAACATAAACTTGTACAGGCGATCTGTCTTGTAGTGTGCTGTTTCCCTGCGTGTGTAGTCTGACTTCATACCAGTTACTTGCTGATGTATGATCTCTGGGCTAATTGCCTATTCAGAAGAAAGAATGTTTAAGTTCTCAACTCGGTTAGTGCTCCTAATCTCTCTGATCAAGGCTGTACTAAAACAAGTGGTTGCTGGTGTGGGTCTCTTATCTCTGCAGGCCATGGGGAGGAGCTGCTCCTCATAAGTGTTTACAAAGAATCGTGAACCATACCTTATCTGACCCCCACACTAAAGTCAACACACAATTCCTGTTCATCAACAGAACTTGCATGCTACAAAGCCATGGGAAATACATTTTATTCCAAGTATTAATGTTCTAAATCTTTAAGCTAACAACATTATGATTTTGGGAAGACTAGATCAATTAAATTTCCAGCTCGAAACTGAATACTTGATCAACAGTATCCTGTAGGTATCTATTAATTGTAAAAGCACCAGGTACCTGTATGTCATATTACCACTTCATGTAAAATATTGCTCACTTAGGCCTTGATTTACTAAGCTTCCAAATAACGGGTCCTAATTTGCTTTCGCAATCTTTGAAATTGCGTGTGCACGTCTTGGGTGTGTTTACTAGACTAAAACGTGCAAATAACTGCACATGCAAATATTTTAGACCCATTCGTGAAAAATAAGTCTTTTGTATTGGATAACTGCACCAAGTCCCGTATCAGGCTAATCAAGCCGCTGAGAGGGATAAAGGCCGACCGCAGAGGGTGGAGAGAGAGTGATCCTTACGGACATGTCCGTCGTGTGTTTGTGCTTTTTGTTTAAGTTCTTTATTAAAATATTATTTACGTTGACAAGCCGTTCTCGCCTCCTCCTTGCCCATCTTAACCCTGTGTTACATTGGTGCCGAAACCCGGGAAGGAGGAGGGATGCTCATCGCAGTGTCCTCAACACTGCTGTCCACCCAGGGGAGCACCGCTGCCATCTGCCGGGTGACGGAGTGGCCTGACCGCCTGGATGCGGGGAACGTCCGCGGGGCAAGTGGGGACTGGATTCCCCGACAGCCTGGAGCGAGGGAGCTGCTGCCGGAGGCGACGGAGTGCCCTGCCATCCACAGAGATGTACGTCATGCAGGTGGAACCCCGGCCTGAGGTAACGCTGGGAGGAGCGTGGAGTGGAGGGGGGCGGGCCGGGCTGGAATGTCACACACCCAGTCCCCAATAGGCCTGATGGGGCGCGCGAGGGATAAAGGTGGCCAGTGACGACGGTTCGAGAGAGAGAGAGAGATCAATCACGGACATGTCCGTTGTGTGTTTGTGCTTTTTGTTTAAGTTCTTTATTAGAATATTATTTACGTTGACAATCCGGTTCTCGCCTCCTCCTTGCCCATCTTAACCCTGTGTTACACTGTGTATTACACTCTTCTCTTGAAATGTCTCAGAACGATTACAGAGCAGAGGACAAAAATGCTTCAATTCATAATTCACAAAGAAAAAACTACAGCATTATGTACATGATAAGCCACTGGTGTATTTTAAAACAGAACCTGAATTTCAAACCACAGATATCTTGACCATGGTAAATTTGCACTCGGGAGAAACAGGAGGCTTCGTGAGAGAGAAGCGACACCCACAAGTTGTTTATTGGGGGGAAAATGTTTAAAACATTTGAAATACGATTTTAACTTAGAATTAAGAGTTGAATGATCATCAGAAGGCCTGTATGTTATCAGTTATGATTTTGAGTTATAAAATAACCAAATACAAACTCTAAAATTCAAAATGTTTTATGAATAAATAATTTAATCTAATTTATTAATGAATCTGTTTTGACAATGACTGCATGATAAACAGGGCAAATCAGATTAATACCTGCCTTTCATTTGTATTAATGTACTCTTGCAGTTTGCATTTCTGAAATTACTTTCAGGCTTGATAAATCACTTTGCAGGAGCAATTTAATTCATTTGCATCGACACCACCCTTTTATTTTGCTCTTTTGGAGACATGCCTCTTAATTGCATATTCATTTCTAGAGGAAAAACGCAAAAATGGCAAAAGACTATTTTGCGCATCTGAAAGATGCAATCCTCATAAGACTGCATTATTGGATAAGCTCGGACATTTTTTACAAATGCAATCATGTGTGCACATGTTTTTATACTTGCAAACCTTTAATAAATTAGGGCCTTAGTCTACCTTCAAATAAGGTTCAAGATTTGAGGCGGCACATTTTAGCTTTAAAACTGGTATAAAAGAAACTTAATTTTACTGAAATGAAAGGTAGCAATATGACAGTAAATGATGGAGAGAAGTGAGAAAAAAGGAATTTGGATGCAAAAAATCTGGATTTGAACCTGCATTTTCCGCATGACCACCACAGTTCAATATATCTGGAGTACAAGGGATAACCACTTGGCCATGGCTCCAACAGCAGTTTGTTTTCTTATGCAAATCACTATCCATTAAAAATCAAGCCTGTAGTGAACTCTGTGCCACCCAGTGAAACCAATCACCTCAGCATCTCCCTCCCAAAACCGCACAGTCACCATCAAGGAATTTTACAGCATAATAAAGGAAGCATGTCATCTGTTTTACTGTCTTCATTGGTTTGAGACAATTTCATTCATCAGCTTTCCCTGATTACATGCATTACCCACTAATCATAGTGCTTAGATCTCATTTGTGATACCCTGCCTTTGGGGATGGAGGTCTGTCACTTCTTCACAGCTCCACCACAGTAATGTGATCCTCTGTGAGAACATATGGGAAAGTAGAAGCAACATTGAAGTGACTTTGGACCACTGGTGGACACAAATCTGTCTCCAAACACACATACTGAGGGCTTTTTACAAGGTAATCCTGTATGGAATCAGCTTAGATCATACAGGGTTGTTGTCTTCAGAATCCTAGCTATCTTCTTACCCACCTAATTTCCCACTGGCTTGTGTATTTGTATTCCATTTGGATACTTCTCCAAGCATGATCCCATTTGTCAAGGTGGATTTTCTGCTCCTGGAATACTGCTTGTCATTTTATATAAGGGAGGGTCATGACATCATGGTTTTACATTTTGAAAAACAATGAACATTTTTTAATATGAGTTCGAACATGAGTCTGTGAGATCACATACACACATGTGGTTGTTGAGAGGACAATGACTTCAGGCCACACATAACCATCTCTGTGGATATTACTCATGGAATAAGAAACACTCAAAACCAATACGCCCTTCCTTGTCTTAAACCTGAAAATGCAGAATGTTAAGGGTTAAGGGGTCACAAATATCACTATGCTGTCCACCAGGGTTAAGCGCAATTGAAAGTTGAGCTGAGAAAATGCCTTTAAAATTCCTGAATTTGAATTGAACTGGAATCAGGATAGTAAACATGGTGCAGAATTGTAATTCTAATTTGAGGTATTTCAAAATGGAATGAAATTCAAAGAAACTCATAGTACTGTATGGTAAGTGCTGCTTTTAATTTTTCTGTATAAATTACCCATAAATATGGTAAAATAATAAACATATCATATGGAGTATTTCCTAAAACAATAGATATTAATACCACCAAAAATATTTTGTATTTATATTTAATATATAAATACAGAAAATTAATCACATATATAAATATTTGCTAAGAAAGCCCATCAAATAACAATAATTCAAAATAAAATGATTAAATAATTATAAATTGATATATTTAAATAATTATAAATAAAATATAGATATTATAAAACACAAATTCAGATAATTCAAATGCATTTCATTATTGTGGTAGACAAAGTAAAGCTTTGATAAGACAACAAAAAGTGGATTTAGAATCCAATATATTGGCTTACTGTTCACTGCAATCTATTTTGCAATTTCATTTGTCAATCAGTCCGAGATATTACGTGTTGTCTTAGGATGCATCAGTGTACGCCTGCATCAGACAAACACTTTTGGAGAGTCTGACTTCGGTTGTGTCACTTCATAAACAAATGATTTTGTTGAACATGTCTTGAGATCTCTGTATTCAGATTTGCACTCCATCAAACTGTTTAAATGCAAGAACATGTTCTCATCTTGTGTTGTCTGCTATCAGTGAGTGTGGTTTGTTCTCTTTATAAGCTGAATATTGCCTATTCAGATGGAGTTTTGCTTACTGCTCCCTGGAGAAAACAGGTGGTACTCCAAGCTTGAATTGCTCAGATTGTAGAAATATTCATTTTGTAGACCTTATTCACGCTAGCGCCATCTTTGATTTTTAATGGGAATGACAATGAGGCTGTGAGGGATAGACTTACCATCCCTTCAATGGGCTGTACTGCAGTTTAAAGTGTTTTTGGATCACAAACAAAACACTGATAAAATGTCGAAAATTAGGTTGCAGGAACCAGGTGAACAATCACCAAGACACAACACAAACACATTAATCAGACACAATACAAACACTGACGCGCACACACACATAGCTCCGCGTGGATCTCTCTCTCTTGAACTGGCTTCTTCGGCTCCTCTTTATCCCCCTCCCAGCTAATTGGGGTTACTCAGCACCAGGTGTCCATTCTTATGGCCCGGCCGTGGCCTCCTCCTTGACACATACCCCCATGCCCGATTCAGGCCAGGGAACCATCCGGCCTAACATACTCCCCACCCATTCCTAGATGCCCACCCGGTCCTCAGCCAGCCCTCCTGGCTAATTGGGGTAACTCAGCACCAGGCATCCATCACTATGTCCCGGCCATGCCCTCCTGCTCGTCACACTGTCCAAGAACATTCAGTATACAAAGAACTCAAGAAAACATGAGTTGTGGAAAATCAGATGTGATCTAGGAGATTTATACAGCTTTATGCGATTCATCATTGAAGACATGGTTAGACTTTGCCTCACAGCCTCATTGTCATTAACATTAAAAATCAAAGATGGTGCTAGCGTGAATAAGGTCTATGGTCTAGGGACATGATTAATTGCGTTTTATTTATAGTCATGGTAATTGTTTTGACAGTATTGAACTTAGTTTAGATATTGTCTAATTATTTGAGAAATGTATATATATATATATATACACAGTATTTAGCAAAAGTCTTTGGCACATAAGATGTTTCACAAAAGCATTTGCCTTAAAATGGGAATTTATATCTGCTACTTTAGTGTGTCAGTACGAAATATAAATGTTAGATTCCCAACCATTACTTTTGCAAATAGAAAAGATTAGAATAGAATATTCTATATATATTGCATATCAGGGAATAAATAAGTATGTTTAGTCAAAATTAATGATTTAATTATGTTTTGTCACAAACCTAATGTTGTATTATCAAAATCCCTCTGTTGTGACTGTGCTGAATTTCTCTATCTGTCATTCCAATTCAACACCCTGAGGGATGTGTACCATTGAGTGAAATTATTATTCCATGAATTTCTTAAATTATTAATTTTTCCCAACCCTGCTGTTTGACCCCCACACAGGTCAAATGTGTCTGGTTCTGACTTACAGACATCATCCTGGCACCATTGCTGGTGATTGCAAAGTTCATTCGAACATCTGCTTTGTTATGAGGACATGCAGCAAGTTTACTTAGGCCTTGGAGAATGCATTGGGACAACTAACACTAAAGCCCTCTCATGCTGCCAAGAAAATAAATGTAAAGGCTGTTCTCCTCTCTCATATCCATCTTGCATGAAGGATGGAGGTAAAGAGTCTGATAAGGCTCTCAGACGAGGCCGTTTCTGTCTCGTAAGTGCATCATCAAGCATTACAGACCTCACAGAAGACAGGACAGGGTTTTGTCAATTTTGTCACCATTGTAATCTGTTAATGGTAAAGATGTCAAAAAATGTACACAACTCATGCAGTATGTCAGGCTCTGTTCATCAACAGCAAGGGAAGCTCTGTGGAGGAAGAGCATCTGATAGATCACTTTATCTTGATTTTCATGCAAGGTTTGGGCTGAATCTTTGAAAGTACATGCACAAATCTTTGGTCCCACCTTAGGTGTGTGTAACTGTCATAAGATATGTGCCTTTACTGTGTATACAATGCATGCCTTTCTATATATATATATATATATATATATATATATATACACATACAATTTGTCAAGTTATTCAGCTGAATTTGATTGTTGTAAATTGCTGTCATTATCTGGCAAGTCAAAAAAAAAAAAAAGACGGGGTGGCTTTCACTAAAATGTGCAAACAGAGAAGCTCTGTGTTCCCCCAAATATTCATTATACGATACTTAAGTATAATTTTATGAAAAGAGCTGACTGAAAAAAATGTGAAAAGTCAATAAACTCACTTAAGTTAAAGGTTTTAAAACAAACTCATTAAGGGTCTCACCTAGTCTAAAAATCATTAAGCAAAGACCTAACCTAAAAACCTGCACTGGCAGAGCTTGACAACTGACAAGACAAATAACATCCTAAATCCTTTAACCTGCATTACATCTCTATATACTTTAAATGTAAATATTTACTTGTGTGAAAAGTCACCGAGCATAAAGACTGCACCCCATCTGGAGTGTAGTATGAAAACTACAGCGTCCAAAAATCTGATTTTTTTTCTGCCTGTGTGAACATTTCCCATGAGCCAACACAAATTCATTAAAAATATCTCGTACAACAGCAATGATCATCTTCTCATGTCATTCACCCAAAACCGGGTGTTGGTGTGGCTATTCTCTTGAGGAATCTCCATAGACATATTTTTTATACTGTATGAACTATAGATTCTATCCCCTAAACCTTCTGCATTTTTACATTTTCAGAAAAAACACATTTTAATATTCCATTTACAACTATTTAAATCACCTTTAAGCCTCTAAAAATGTATAGTGACAACTGAATTTTAAAAAGTACAATCGTAATTTTCTTTAATGTTGAACTTGCATGTGTTATACCTGTTGGAAATGTAATATCAAATACACATTTTAACACAAATTATTAACGAGTAGAAACCTAAAATTTAAGGAAACTTACACGTACAACGATTAAACACTTGCAAAAGTGCAGTGTGTTACAAGGAGGAAGGTCACAGAAGCAGGATCTAAACGCAGATAAAAAGTGTTTAATAAAATAAACAAGGCACAGATTAATGGGGTTAACCCAAGAACAAAAGAAACATCCACTATGGGAAAAACACAGGAACAGAGAAAACATAAACAATGGGATCGGTCAAAAACAGGAGGTCAAAACACATAACAACTGACAAGGAGTGAGCAAACAACAGGATTTGTTACACAAAGACTAATGAGGTGAATGAGACACAGGTGAGAAACAATCAAAGACTGCTGGCAGTGATGAGGGTAGGGAATTATGGGAAATATAGTCTGGGGGGGCAGGTTACAGAGGCAAAACACAGGGCAGACAACAGTGACTCGTAACAGTGTCAAAGCTGTCTGAATGTGATCTGCCAGGTACAATTTACCTCTGCCTGTTTTGGAAAAAACATTTTGTGAAATAAAAAACACCTCACAAGGAGACTCAGAAGACCAGAGCAGATCAGGCAGACAGGAGACCAAGTATACCAGAGCAGATCAGGTGACGGCAATGAGACCCAGAAGACCACCCCAGGAGGCTTGGTTGGTGGCCACAGGCTGAAACAGGGTAAGGTGGCCTGGGTGGCGATCACAGACAAAAGACTGGAGACATGGAAGACTCTGAGGGCGAAACCGTGGAAGGCTGATCCTTGGGAGGCTCGAGGGGCGAAGCCATAGAAGGCGGAGACATGGCAGGCCAAGGGGCGAAGCCGTAGAAGGCGGAGCCATGGAAGGCTTAAGGGGCGAAGCTGTAGAAGGCGGAGTCATGGCATGCTCAAGGGGCGAAATCTGTAGAAGGTGGAGCCGTGGGAGGCATGAGGCTAAGAGTCCAGGATAACAGGGAAATGACCATAGTCTTCCTGAACATGAACGGAGTCTCAGGAATGAACTTTGTGGTCGTGGTCAGAGACTTGTAAATGATCTCTGTGTTTGTAGACATGGATATAGTCTCAGGAACGACCTCTGTGGTCGTGAACACTGGCACAGACTTGGAAATGACCTCTGTGGTCATGTATATGGGCAGAGAACTGGAGACAACCTCTGTGGTCGTGAACACTGGCACAGACTTGGAAACAACGTCTGGAAAACAGAGGAAACAGAAGCCTTTCTTCTGGACTGCAACCTAGCATGGAGCAGACACAAACTTGACTGGGACATGGAGTGGAAGCAGGCTCTGGCATTGCTGTGACATGGCATGGAGCAGGTTGAGGCGTTCCTGTGACATGGTATGGAGCAGGCTGAGGCGTGTCTGTGCCATGATGTGAAGCAGACTCAGACTTGACTGGAACATGACATGGAACAGACTCAAACTTGACTGCAACATAGCATGGAGCAGACTCAAACTTGACTGGGACATGGAGTGGAGCATGCTAAGGCATGGCTGTGACATGGCATGTCGCAGACTCAGGCGTGGCTTAGACATGGTATGGAGCACGCTGAGGCGTGGCTGTGACATGGCATGGAGCAGGCTGAGGCATGGCTGTGACATGGCATGGAGAAGACTGAGACGTGGCTGTATCATGGCAAGGAGCAGACTCAGGCATGGCTGAGACATGGCATGGAGCAGACTCAGGCGTGGCTGAGACATGGTGTGGAGTAGACTCAAGCGTGGCTGTGACATGGCGTGGAGCAGACTCAGGTGTGGCTGTAACATGATGTGGAGTAGACTCAGGTGTGGGAGGCTTGGACTCAGGGTAGGGAGAGGAGGATCCTCTGAATCAAGAGTTTCCAGAGTTAAACTCACATATTCCTCCCATATGCTCCTGTCACTGGCAACTACCTCCACTGGTGTCCAATGTGTCCGATCGAGTACAGGGACTTCAGGGTTGAGTCAGAAAAGTCTGTGCATTTAGCAAGGACACAAAACAGACAGGAATATTCCAGGACGTGTAAATCAGCCAAATGAAGGGTGCTGCTAGATCCATTTCAGTAGTCATTTGTTCTGTTACAAGGAGGGATGTCACAGGAGCAGGATCTAAACGCAGCTAAAAAAGTGTTTAATAAAATAAACAAAGGATAGTTTAACGGGGTTAACACAGGAACAAAAAGAAACATCCACAGTGGGAAAAACACAGGAACAGAGAAAACATGAACAATGGGAACGGGTCAAAAACAGGTGGTCAAAACACATAACAACTGACAAGGAGTGAGCAAACAACAGGGCTTTAAATACACAAAGACTAATGAGCTGAATGAGAGACAGGTGAGAAACATAGGAGAGCTGTCAGTGATGAGGGCAGTTAAATATTGTAAATGTAGTCTGTGTGGGGGTGGGGGGGTCGTAACACAGTGTGAAAGCTCTCTGAATGTGATCTGCCAGGTCCAATTTACCTCCGTGTGTTTTGGAAAAAACATTTTGTGACAGAAAAAACACCTCACAAGCATTTTCACGTAGTAAATGGGTTGTGTAGACTCACACCATCAACACTTGATGTAAAACACATTTTGTGCACCCACACGTAATCCATTTTGATCGACTTTTCTCAGTAGCGTCAATACAAACAGGAAGTTAGATGACAAAATTCGGAAGAGCGTAGCGCAAAAAAGGGGTGGGCTGAATAAGGTGACGCATGTTCTTCTTCTGTATCGTGACATAGTGCGATGTCTGAGTTAAAGAAATCACATAATATGGAATCAACTGCTCACCCATTTCTTAGATTCACTGATATGCAGTAGCGATTTCGCTTTGTTTAGCTTAATTGCTGTATACACAAAGAGATTTTCAATCCGGAATCAGTTGCATCCAAAGCAACATCAACATAGATCAAAATATCACTCGACCAACACACTGCAAAAGGTTTCACTGTTATTTCTATATTTCTATATGTACTACATTTTTGTTGATTAAGCATTTATTTTTTATTTTGTGTGTGTGTGTGTGTGTGTGTGTGTGTTTTAGCAAATATACAGTGGGATTCACTAGTCAAAATGCTTTTAAATTATTTTATCATTTAATGAAAATGTTTTCATTACAAATAATATTATCCAAATAACAATTTGAGTAGAAAGTGTTTGTTTCCCCCATTAAGAACAATATGTTTAGCACATTCTATAAGAGTATCCCCAATCTAGGCCAAGAAGGTAACTTGTCCCAGCAGTCATCTGATTTTTATAAAATGCATAAAATACATTTGATATAATTCTTAATCAAGTTTTGTTTTCATCTAATGTAAGACACTAAACCAAATAATCCAGGTAATTATGTATTTTCACAATTAAGTTGAATGATGACATAAACATAAATAATTACAGACAAATCATTATCTATATATATAAAATGTATTCATCTGAAAGAAAAAAACTTCTATGAATTACATATCATACAGGCCTATATATTATTATTTATTTGTTTTCATCACCCGATTTTAGGTTTCTCCCACCTCGAAATCACAATTTAACCCCTGCCTGTAATCACTCCTTGAAAGGATAGGTGCATGGAAGGTCCAGTTCTCTGCAGTTTTTGTAGGTGTTGCATTAGGGCAGTTCAACCTGCCCCGAACTTGTATGTTTTTTCCCCCACTGTTTCTCTATGTACCAGTAAACATGCGCCAGACAGATGTTTTTGACTGTAGTGCCACATCCAGGTTTTTTTTTTATCTTGCACAGGAATTCAAATTTTTTGGACCATCAAGCATCATGTTATTCCTATTTTCTGCAAGCAAGGCTTTGGCACACTATAGCGCTACTGCCTGAAAAGCACACTAAAAATGTTATATACTTTTACATCTGCAAGGACTTTCATAGGGGACATGTCTGGATAGGCTGATTATTAGAGTTACCCAATGAGACTGACGACATGAAGACAGAGCTACGGGTGAGATTCCTTTTCATTTAATTTATATTATATAAGCTGTATGATTTCCCCTGACCTGACTGGCAAATATGATAGCTAACCAGACCCAACTTTTTTGGCTACTATGGACAGCCCCTACTGGGAACAAAGGAAGGAAGGTATTAATATAGGCTTGGTACACATGGTCAAAGAATGTGTACCTGACCCAGCAGCATTACCCAAGTGATTCAATCCCAAACAGTAAAAGTTTGAAGCCAATATATGCCAAGAGAGGTTCTTTAATTCTATAGAGTGCATTGAGAAGTATGAGGTTCCAAACAGGTGTGTCAAGATGCAAGATGGAGTCTGGGTCAAAATAGGACCATATGATTGTTATTAACCATTTGTCACAACCTGCCTCCTTCAAAATCCATGCATGCTGACATATGCTTAGCCAACTCTCTGTCATCTCTGTGAAAAGTATATAAATGAACAATGATAAATGATCTCAGATTGTTTTGCACTGACATCCACGGTAAGTGAAATATGTGCCTGTTTTGACACTGAAGTATGACCGTATCAAAGTATTTCCGTATCATGTCATTGAACATTTATTATTTCATCTGATTCCAGTTGAAAATTCTGGGTTTTTGTGATATGTTTTTAACAATAAATGTCAAGCAAAAGTAACTCAGTTGACACAGTCACACAAATCCCTTTAACACACTCTGTCTATATTTTGACATTTCGTTGACTCTATTATCTCCATTGTGCATTGTTTCACGAAACCTAGATGATTCAATTGTTTTGCTTTTGCTTTAAGTATTACCCCACCCACATATTGACCCTTTTCATGGGATGGGCAGGCCAACCTTTGTGTAAACGGAATTTGTATAATTTGTGTGTTTTTGCCAATTGCAATTTACTTTGTAAGTGTCTTCCACTGGCCCCTAGCAGCAGCAAAAGAAAACATTGGAACAGCCAGAAGCTCTCAGATGTTCAGTCCCTCAACTCATTAAACATTAAAAATAAAGCATATTGGTTTTGCAAGGGAGTGTCAGGAAGATTGAACAGGAAAGTACAGCTAAAACCAACAACAGCTACAAAGTTATTGGTCACTTTAAAGCTCAGCATGCAGTATTTGAATTGCCTGTCTATCAATTTTCTTTTATTATGAGCAAGGATCTTGAAATGTGTGGATAGGAGAACAAATTAAGGTTTCTAATGCTCACTGGGGGGTTGGGGTTGTTGGTGAGCGCTTAAAGCATGAAGTTACAGGGTTTGAAGTGTGTGCAGAGGCGGGTTTATAGTGAACAGGAAGGGATCATCATCAGTTTAGATTACAATCAGGATTTTTGCCATATAACTTTCTGGGGAGTCTCCGATTACATAATTCACACCCTGATTTTTCGCATGATTTTAGGAGAAACATCTGAGATAAGCATGATATTTAAATGACACAATGCACAGTATGTACTGTGAGAACTCTGAATTACATCTAAAATTATGGCACCGCGAATGGTTCTCCAGTTCTTTTGCTGTTTTTGTTTGTTTGTCCTGTGTTTAGTAATGTCTTCTTGATCAGTTTCACCAGAGATGAACTGTTAAATATTTGGCAGCAAACACCAAATAATACTTTACCGGTATTTGATTATTCGGACGTTTTGTTGGGCAATTTAGTCGACTGAGCTGCGGTGCTGTACAAGTGAACTAAAAGACACAGGCGCAACAGCACATCATCCGGGCTTTCAGCTCTTCAGAGCTATCAGGGAAAACGAGAGGTGGTGGAACATGCTTTTACGTCATTGCAAGTTGGTGTATAGATGTAACAACGTTAAAGATGTGCTGTTCTAATTTGGAAATAATTAATTGGACATGAGCCTTTCTACTCGCTGCAGACGTTTTCCTCATTTATTCTGGTGAATTGTTTATATTCCTCCACTAGCGTGTGTGAGCGCAGTGATGCAACAACTGGCTGATCAGATTACAGACACGGAACAACAACACCCAGACTCACTTACTATTATTATTACTGGGAATTTTAACAAGGCAAAACTCACACATGAACTACCCAAATACAAACAGCACATTACATGCCCAACCAGATATATATACTGGATTACTGTTACACAACATTAAAGGATGCATATCACTATGTTCCTCGAGCAGCTTTGGGACTCTCTGATCACTGTCTGGCTCATCTTCGTCAAACCTACTGGCAGAAACTAAAATCAGCTAAACCTGAAGTTCAGAATGTAAAGAGCAAAACAATGAAGCAGAGCTTGATCTACAAGCCTGTTTTTACTGCACTGATTGTAGTGTTTTTGAAGCTGCAGCCACCGACCTGGACGAGCTCACAGATACTGTGACATCATATATCAGTTTCTATGAGGATATGTGTATTCCTTCTAGGACTTATTTAACAAACCATGGTTTACAGCAAAACTCATGCAAATTTGTCAGGCCAAAGCGGATGCTTACTGAAGTGGGGATAAAATATTGTACAATCAGGCCAAAGACACACTGACAAAGAGATTAGAGTAGCTAAAAGAAGTTACTCTGAAAAGCTGGGGGAAAAAAAATTCCGCTAACGACCCTGCATCAGTGTGGAGTGGCCTGAAAGATATTACTAACTACAAGACACCATCTCCCAACGCTGAAGGGAATCAGCAACTGGATGATGATCTTTTCAAAGCAGCTTTACAGGAAATCATGCATTAACAAATGCATAAAAAAATTAAACTGTAATATCTATAAAGACATAGAGTGATCATTGTGTGGTTTGATTAAATATTATTGTAAATTGTTTGTAAAAATTAAATAATGATATAATCATTTTATTTAAAACCCCTGTGAACAAGCTGAAGGTGACCGTGGCAAGGAACACAAAACTCCATAATATGTTGGTTAATGGAGAAAAATAACCTTGGAAGAAACCAGGCTCACTGTGGGGGCCAGTTCCCCTATTAGTTATTTGTGTGCAGTGCAAGTCATGGTTTAAAATTTGTAAATTAAGTAAGCGTTAAGGTCCAGTTTTAAAAAAAAAAAGATTAGAACCCAGTCTCAAACCTGCTCTGACCTTCAATTCATTCAAACACCAACACCTCCTGCTACTCAACCTGCACTTAAGATCTGTGAAGAGGATGTGAGCTGCAACTTCCAGATATAAAAGTCAAGGAAAGCAGAGGGTCCAGACGGTGTTTTACCCATCTTGTCTAAAAGACTGTGCTAACCAGCTGGCCCCCATCTTCACACAGATCTTCAACACATTACTGGAACACTGTGAAGTTCCCAGCTGCTTCAAATGCTCCATCAACATCCAGTCTCAAAGAAACACAGGATTGCAGGACTTAATGTCTACAGACCTCTCGCCCTGACATCTGTGATCATGAAGTCATTTGAGAGACTGATGTTGGCCCACCAGAAGGACATCACTGTACCCTTTCTTGTTCCCCTGCAGTTTGCCTATCAAGCTAACAGTCCTGTGGATGATGCAGTCAAAATGGGGCTGCATTGTATACAACAACATCCAGACAGATCAGGGACTAATGCAAGGACCCTATTTGTAGACTTCAGTTTGGCTTTCAACACCATCATACCTGCTCTCCTATGGAATAAATTAACCCATCTCTCGGTTCCCTTATCTATCTGTCAGTGAATCACAAGCTTTCTGACTAATAGGCAGCAGCTAGTGAGAAAGGGGAAATTCACGTCCAGCACATGTACAATCAGCACTGGTGCCCTTCAGGGATGTGTGCTCTCCCCACTACTCTTTTCCCTGTATACAATTGACTGCACCACCAAGGACCCCTCTGTCAAGCTCCTGAAGTTTGCAGATGACACTACAGTCATCGGCCTCATCCAAGATGATGACGAGTCTCCATACAGAAAGGACATTGAATGGCTGGCTCACTGGTGCAGTCAAAACAACTGAACATGCTCAAAACAGTGGAGATGATTGTGAACTTTAGGAGGAACACCCCAACACTGACCCCACTCACCATTCTAAACAGCACTGTGGCAGCAGTGGAGTCATTCAGGTTCCTGGGCACTTCCATCTCACAGTACCTGAAGTGGTAGACCCTAATTGGATCCATTGTGAAAAAGGCCCAGCAGAGGTTGTACTTCCTTTGCCAGCTGAGGAAGTTCAAGCTGCCACAGGTGCTGTTGATCCAGTTCTACTCAGCAGTCATTGTGTCTGTCCTCTGCTCCGTCTGGTTTGGTTCAGCTACCAAGTCAGACATCAGAAGACTTCAAAGGAGAGTCCAGACTGCTGAGTGGATAATTGGTTCTCACCTTCCCACCCTCCATGAACTGTACAACTCTAGAGTGAGGAAAAGAGCTGGAAAAATCACTTTGGACCCCATTCACCCAGCACACTAACTTTATGAACTGTTACACTCTGGCCGGTGCTACAGAGCACTAAGCACAAGAACAGTCTGGCATAAGAACAGTTTCTCTCATCAGGCCATTCACATTTGAACAGTAAAACTGCCCCCAGTACTCTTCATTGTAGTAATACAATCATGTGCATATTCAACTATTCATATATATTTATATTCTGTTTATATTTATCAACATATATATATATATCCTACCTCTTCTGCACAATACATTAAATCACCTTGTACATAACTGTACCTGTATATTTGAACAACATTATTGCCTTACTGTATTTTCCTCTATATATTTATCTGAAATCCTCTCTCTCTATTTTTTTTTATTACACTTTTACATATGTTTATATGCATATTTCAAATGTTTGTATGTATATGTTTTTGTATTCTCTTTGCACTGGAAGCTTCTGTCACCATGACAAATTCCTTGAGTGTGTAAGCATACTTGGCAATAAAGCTAATTTCTGATACTGATTACAGATAGTAAGAACATTTTGTCTTCTGTGCTATGACAGGTCAACATAATTTTACTCTGGGAAAGCCACCCATTAGTGCAAAGGTTTTGCCTGTTATACCCTGGAATCCATAGACAAAAATGAGACATACCCAAGTAGACCTTTCAAGCATAGTCCAACACAAAAGCTGTTAATCAGAAAGACGCATTCCTATAAATGGACTCCCATGCATTATGCTCTGCATTATAAAGCATTTAAATGCACATTGTGGCATACACAGAGCCAAGAAAACATGCTTTGTTTCTGGTCAAAGGGTGAAATCACCTTAACAAATGCTATGACTAGCATTAGCGGGAAAATAAATAAATTTTTCAGTGAATAGTGTGTTGAGAGCAATATCATCCCATGAGCCGTCTTTCTTATTACTGTAGACATTTATAGGCCCTTGACAACTTGATGGAGATTAATGATTATGCAGTTAAACCCTAGTGAATACTGAGCACCTCCACACCAAGATCACACCCTATCAGAATATGATGGAAATCTATAAAAAGTGTCAGTGCATTCAGTGTTGGGGATGTGTTTTTATCACCCAAACACAATAAGGTCAGTTTGTGACACCTCTTTGTGGATGCCTTTTAACACCTTGGGGACTGAAAACCATTAACCTCAATGCAAAACATGCATTGCCTGACAGATCAGCACATCAAATCAAATCAATCAATCAGATCAAATCACTTTATTGTCACACGACAATATGCACAAGTGCAACAGTGGATGAAAGTCTTATGTGCAGTTCCGAGCAATATAGCAGTCATGACAGTGACAAGACATATAACAATTTACAATAAACAACAGATTTACACAACACAATTTACATATCAAATGTAAATATACTTACACAACACAATAATAGTATACAATGTACAGTAAAGAGTACACAAAATATGGAATATACATCCAAAAAATAAATAAATAAATAAATAAATAAATATATATATATATATATATATATATATATATATATAGTGTATAAGCTTATAAGTGTATATAAGTGTATAATGTTAGCTAAGAAGGAACGTTTTTGTTTTATGACTTTCGAAGCCATATATTAGCCATCACTTGTACTAAAAAACAGAGCTGGTTGCATAGCTTGATGGGGTGGAATGGATTACTTTTTATTTTAGAGGGTCTTTTTATGAGCGACTAGAAAATTGCATTACAGTAAGGCTTGCATTAAATTAAAACGTTTATTTTTTTTTTCTCAAGCAACTTACAGGGATACAGTAAATTTTTATCAGTAAATGTTCCCGGGGATTTGAACCAATTACCTTGACATTGCTAGTGTTATGCTCTATCAGGGTTTGCATATATTAACTGAAAAATATAATTCAATTAAATATTATACATTTTACAAATATATATTTAACAACTGAAATACTGAGTCTTCTTTACTGGAAAACTGATTTTGAAACATTTACATTAAACTATCACCACAAAGTTGTTCGCATTTTGTTTGACAAGACAAACTGTACATTAATGAGTGTTGACTCCAGATTAAATGTCCCTCTGTGGTTATTCAGAAAAATCTATTTGCAAATTAATTTGGAGAATAAAAAAAACACACACACAAGTGCCCCAACATATGGTGCATAACCCTGTGACCTTGGGTCAGGCAATCAAACTGACTTGTATTTGTTGATCTTAGTTTTCTGACAGTTTACAGAACTAGGCGCTTGTTAGAATACTGAATAGAATACAGAACTAAGCGCTCGTTAGAGCGAACATTTCCTAGTTTTCACAAATGGGTCACTATGTTACTTGTTAAAAAAAAAAAAAATCACCAGAATGACAGGCTCTCAAAACTTGCTGGAGCCAAATTGTTTTTGCTTATAAGTCTGATTAAAGGGAAGTTTTTAATGCTTTAATTTAATGCATCAATGAGACCGTTTAATGCATATGAGACATGCCTCACAGAACCATTTTCACAATAAAATGATGTCACTTTATGACTCTTATACCCAGATAATATATAGATATGAATAATTGATTTGCTTTTACAAAGTTTACAAACAAGCAAATGACTAACGTGTAAGATGTTCTTATTTAAATAGTTACATTCCTGGAATGTTTTGTTGGAACTCTTTTAATCCATTCAAAAGATTTATTCTAGTTTAAGAATAATTAACTTGCAGTTAAAGTGCAGTTTTACTGTATAAGACATGACTACGTCATAGTGATTAAAAAAAAAAAATTCTAATACATTTATTCACAAAGGCAAGTGGCACAAACTAAAAACTCTTCAAACATCTGTGTGCATTTGGAGATGAATATCAGATATAGCTCTAATAAATGTATCCGCAATGAATGAATGGTCAAAGAAGGGTCAAAAAAATAGTTATGAACAAGAGAAGGAAAATCTTTCAAATATCATTCATATGACATCCTGTGAGAGGAAATAAAACAAAAAATAGAATTCACATATTCCAGAGAGAGGTTTGGTAACATAATTTTTAAACATATCAATCTCTTTCAGGTAAAGAATGATGATTGATAAGAACATTGTGGAAATGAATTCAGAGAATGAGATTGATTTTGAAGGGTCTGATTGTTTTATCTCATTACAAAACAGATCGAATGCCAAGAACCAGGTAAGAACAGGCTAACAAAGAAAGTGTCAAACAAGGATTTCTCAAAGGCAATCTCAAGCAGAGTTAAAAGCTATGTGTGATACTAACACAGTCTAGATATCCTTAATTCTCCAAAGCTCTAATGTTGAATTTTAGAACACACTTGCAAAGTCCAACACGAACATGTATGCATTTGGCAGACACTTTTATCCAAAGCAACTTACATTTTCAGTACGTGTTCTGTGGGATCACATGACTTTGGCATTGATAGCCCCATGCTTAACCATTTGGGCAACAGAACTCACTACACCCAAAAAAGAAAACTCTGTCATCATTTACTCAATCCTATTTTTTTTTCAAAAAGCATTTGTGACTTTCTCTGTTGAACACAAAAGATGTAAGGCTGTATTTTGATTAACCTTCTCTACTCTACTTTTTTTTCTATAAAATGAAAGTGAATAGAGTCTTAGGCTGTCAGTCCCCATTTACGTTAATTATATTGTGTGAAAGTAAATAATTTGCTTCATGAAGAAACAAATTCATAAAGTGTTCGGAAACAACATGAGAGTGAGTAAATTACAACCGAATTTTCATTTTGAGTTAACTATCCTATATAAATAAATTTTCCACTTGGGATAAAGTCAGAGCTCAAAACTTTCACTACTCACTTTCACTTTTTAACATAGGGATGCCAACCGTTCTGTATAATACGGAATCATACAGTATAAACACCGACATCTTTCACGTGAGTTGTGTTAGATACCAGCTGTAGCTTTTCACAGATGCTACATAGAAGCAGCCGGGGTAAAGATCATGTGAGATCAATGTCTATCAGTGCATGTCTTAGACCATTTTTATCCTTTAAAAGCAGGAGAATTTGGTAAAAAAAAAAAACATAGCATTCGATTGCATGATAATTGATCCCACCATTGTGATTCCAAAATATAATGCACCTATTCATGAAATGGCATTACATATGTCAGTGCTCATTCTAGAAGAGTGAGAGACTCAGATAACTGAGGAAAAGATGCTGAGAAAAACTGCAGCACTTTTAATACAAAAGTACACTACAAGTGTAGTTAAAAAGCTTCATGTAATTTTCTTACATTTCCCTTGTGACAGACACTATACTGCCAAAACTACAACACTGTGATCTAAGATGAAATAGTCAACACCAGGGATTTTTCAAAGTGTGAATTATAAACATCTCTTAGTTTATAATCCAAAAGCCATTTTGGAAATCCTTTTTGACCACTGCAAAGAGACAAACATTTGCGCTGCGCATGTCACACCTGAGACTTTTTCCCTAGCGGACACCAGAGGTCGCTAGGTGTTTAGAAGACTTTTAGTTTGAAGCTTTGTTTATCTTCTTGTGTCTCTGTTCCTGGTTACTGCCCAGCAGTTTCTTGTTTACCTTGTTTGCCCCAATGTATTTAATGTCCTTGTGTTTGCTTGTGTCTTTGTCAGTTGTTGTTTCCTGTTACCCACATGGATGTGACGTTTGTTCAATTCCCACATTTTTGTTTTGTTCTGTTCCTGTGTTTTCCAAGTTTTGTATCTGGACTCGTTTTCTTATTGAAGTAAAGCTGCACTTAGATCTAGCTCTCTTCCTGCATTCGTTAAAGCGTGGTAACAGCTCTGGCGGTAATTGACAGTAAGTGAAAGTTACTAGTGAAAGTAACAATAAGTGAAAGTTTGAGTATTGTGTAAAATAAATGTATTTAATAATTTACAAATAATAAAATAATGTTGCTGCTCCACCACAGTGAGTGGGAAATCTTAAGAAGGAGGGAAAGAAAAGATACCAGATTTTATTTTTACCAGATAAGCTTTTGAAATGGTCCATTATTATGGCAGCAATGTAATAAAATTGTCATATATTTTATTGTAGAAATGTTTACTAAATACATTTATACATAGGGCTTGCATGACTACTTGTTTATACGGGTTGAGTAGTCCCAGAAAGTTGCTGGGTTAATGTCTATATTATTTAAAAAGTTACATTTCTACCTTTTTAAACACTGACTGATATTTCCAAATTATGTCAGTTATTTTGATAGATAAAACATAAAACCATTTTTACCATAGTTTCTCAAATTTCATTTTAACTATCTTTACTGTCCTTCAGGGATGTTTCTAGGCATAGTTGCCTGTTGGGGTGGGGGTGGGCAAAGAGGTATGCCAAAGAGGAGGTCAATGCAATACACCCCAAACACCCACTCACCCACCCCCCACACAAACGGGTTCACCAATGGGGATCTTGCCTAAGACACACGTCTGTAAAAAGACCTGAAAAAGCCCTGCTCTCCTTGATATGTCGGCTTCTATCTCTCCTTGCGTGTGCAACTGGCGGAACTGAGGTGATGCGGGTGATGAAGTATACGTACACCCATTGACAGAGTTATTTGTCTGCGCTGAAAAACAGTCTTGTCCCTACAGTTTCTTGATTCGTTTAATTTCTCTTCGCAAGGATTTTGGCTTGCTCTGTATGTGAAAAATACAGTGTAATTGTCCGTAGTGCTTTGCGGCATGGTTCCTTCATGCTTTAAAAATATTTTTTTCACTTTAGCATAATTCCAAACATTTTTAAATGCAAATACAGAGACAAAGTTTGTGGATTGATGAACTTTCCAAATTACAAGTGCAACTGTAATCATGTGATCGACAAAAAGTTTTATCATTGAGGAGCCATGAAAATGTACTTTTACAGATGTTATCCTGGAAATAATTGCCATCCGAATGAATAGGGCAGTGTCAGGCACAGCCCATTTTTTTGCATTCCAGATCGACCATTCTACTGATGTGGCCAGCAGTGCACAGTTGTTAACATATGTGAGGTATGTGAAAAACATGGAATTCAAGAAGAGTTTCTATTGAGTAGTCCTTTGCCTGTCTACACACACACACACACACACACAGAAACGTCTAGGTTACTGCTGTAACCCCCGTTACCTGATGGAGGGAATGAGACATTGTGTTGATGTAGTGATAATAGGGGTCGCCCTTGGGAGCCCAAAACACCTCTAATGTTTGAGAAAAGGCGAGTGAAATTTGCGTGCTACTCCCCCAGACATATGGGTATAAAAGGAGCTGGTGTGCAAAGACTCATTCAGATTTATGCTGAGAAGCCGAGACAGGGTCCCGGCGATCACAACAGGTAGTTCAGTGTTGTGGCAGGAGGGGTTGTGGCGTCTCGTTCCCTCCATGAGGGAAAGGGGGTTACAACAGTAACCTAGATGTTCCTTATCTGTCACTCACTCAACGTTCTGTTGATGTAGTGACCCTAGGGTCCCTATACGAAACGTGAACTATGTTATGTGGATTGGCGGTGCAGGTGCAGGCAGGCCATTGCGTGCCAAGTAACAACTGCATTGTAACCTTCCCAATGCCCCCTGCACTTTGTGTGGACCCTCGCCCCCCGAAAGCATAAAAGTGGGGAACAGGCCATACCAGCTGGTTCGGCCATTCACTTCTTTCTTCTCCAGGAGAAAGAACTCACTTGATTCCAGCTGTGGCCAAAAATTATTCACGTCGGTGTAGGTGTCCTTGGAAAAAGACACGGCAGAGACCACACCCTGCCGATTCTTTATCAGCAGTATAGCATATGGAAGAAGTCCCCGTTGTAGGTCCTACCAGGAGGGGACAGAGCTCTACAAACTTGTCAACTGGTGGCAGAGGGGACTCTGCCCAAGGGTAGACAAATGTCTACCATTAGGGAGACCGTACCATGGAAGATCACGCCATATGGTGCGCTTGACTCATCCCAGAACTCAACGGGGGCGCACGAGCGTGCTTGGAAATGGGAGGTCCGTGGGGATTCACCCAGCAAAGTTACTTCCATTGAAGTCCCCCAGTCACCCCAGCACTAACCGCCGTGGTCTTGTGTCAGCCGGAAGCGGCCGGAGTGGCTTTCCCTCTGAGTGAGGTAAGCCGCAATTGCAACGTGGCCATGTTCATGCTCTCAGTGTGGGCATGATCCATCCACAAATGCTGTCTCAGCGCACCTGGAGCCCAGACACGTGAGTCAGCAATTGTGACCATCAGAAGTGGAGAGATAATGACCACAACCAGGAATTACACATAACTTTGAAAAAACTTTAAAAAGCCGCTTTCAGTCAGTGCCCACTCTTTTAGGGAATGTATATTCTTTTAGGGAGAAATATACTCTTTTATTGCTCAACGCGTGGTGTCGAAGTGCCCAGGGGCATTCTCCGCACTTATTTGAGGGGAAGAAACCGCTGTGATGCGCCACGAAATCCAACAGCCACGGAGGTTGCTTAATTTCTACAGAGGCGAATGGATTGGCAGTGGAATACTTCAACACCGCTCAGCTCCACAGAAAAAATCTGAATGAGTGGTTACACACCAGCTCCTTTTATAGCCGTATGTCCGGGGGAGTGGCATGCAAATTCCACTTGCCAACTTTCATTGGACATTTCTCAAACATCAGATTCATAATGAATAAGACACTGTATCATAAATTACGTGGCAGTCAAATAATAATACTAATTCAATTTTAAAAACATGTCCATGCATGAAAGCCAGAACCAAGGAGGTCTAATACCAAGAAAAATCTCTAATAATATTTGCAATTAAAATTTTGCTTGCAATAAATTTTGTTTCGTCAGGGTACATGATTACTTTTCAAAACTTGATCCATCACGGAATGCTCAAGCAGACTAAATTACACTTAGAAAACTCCTGATGTTGCTATAACAATGAAAAAAGCACCAATTTGCTTGTAGTGAAAATCATCCCTCCTTTCCTGATTAATGAATCATGCAGAATATCTCAGGTTTTTAAATCCATATGAATCTCTTTCTCAATGGCAATAACAGCCAACTCATCAGCAAGATCTTGCACTCTTCGCTTTCAGATTACATGCATCACTTAATGTGTGATTGCTTCATTCAAGTCCAGCTAGAAGGACTGGACTGGGACATATCCTAAAGACCACATCCACAAATAAAAACAGAACAAATAATTCAATCTGATTGGCTGATGAATCTCACAATCTGACATTAGATGCCTATTCACTGCAGTGTTGAGGGATATTGTGAAAATTCTGAAGGCTTGATGGGGTGGAGCTCAGACTCATGCACTGCTTCGACTATCGAGCATGGCTTCAGGCATGCAATTTGTGAAACAGTTGTCACACTTTGCTTGTAAGCATCGAGGAATAAATTCTGGTTGGATAAACGTTTTGTTTTTTGCTATTCATTTGTAGATGAATGAGGAGTGGAAAGCGATTGTAAATACATAGGCAAAAAGGTCAAAGAGAATGAAAGGATGAAAAAATAATTATTTATTAGGCATGTTACGCCAACAGAGAACAGTTTTGCTGGCCCTGAGAAATTGCCACTGACACACACAGTGTGTGTGTGTGTGTGTGTGGTGGTTGTGGTGGTGGTGGTGGGCATTGTGTACATTGTGTTACAATGGAGGCCCCATGTCTTTGATTTAGAAAATCCCTGGTCTACACTATTTCATGTTAGGTCCATACAATCCAAGTGAATGGGTGCCAAAATCTTGATGCTCCAAAAAGCACATATTGTCATCATAAAAGTAATGCATATGACACCAGTGGATTAAATAATTTCTTCTGAAGTGAAACGCTAGGTGTGTGTAACAAAAAGATCAATACTTCAATTTAAATAAAACGTAGCTTCCTGCCATCTGTGGTATGCACGGTCACAAGGGTCGAATACAAGCTGCCTCTCACGTGATGTGAAAATAAAATAAAATAAAAAAGAAAATGCTTAACGTAAATATATTGTCTCTGTTGATTGCAGATTTGTTATTTTGGCAATGGGTACTGTTTCTTAAAAGTGATGATTGATAGAAATTTGGTTCTCCCTGGTCATTGTGTTTTCATTTTACATGCTGGGGGCCGTTCACACTGAAGGCATTTTTGTGTCAGTGTGTCCTATTTTTCAATAGTTGAAAACAAATCTAGCTGTTTTCTCAGCGTCTCATATAGGAAAGGTGGTGGGGGGGTTGTCCTGCATTTGGCTGATAGAAATTTGGCAACCCTTCTACATATAAATATCTTGAATGTTTTGTAAATTCACCATATAACAAAATATTTAAAACATTTCTGAAATTTCTTGAATAAGATGGTTTTATGAAACTATCAGATGAAGATGAATGTCAAACAGCTTATTTATCGTAAGAACAGAGTACTCAAATTAATGTTTCTCTGGGTCACAGGGAACATCTCTCAAAATAACAGAACACATTAAAAAGATGAGAGGTCCAGACTACTGTCTTTTTTAGTTTATTAGTTCAGGCAGTGTCAGTTTCGAAAACACTAAGATGTCTTTGATGTGTGGGAAGCATTTGAGTCGAGCTGGAATCTAAAATATGCCGGAGAAGGCACTATTCTCTGTTTTTCTCACAGTGTCACGGCCCACAATCTGAAGGGGCATGTGGGTCACTGACTAAAAGGCTGGGCACAATGATGTAGATTTTGGAGGGCCCTGACCACATGTGTGCTCTGCTTGCCTTAACTTGTCTGCAAATATTTGTCCTTGTTGTCAGTGGACAGGGACCAACAATGGCTTTATGGGTTCATTAAATGTAGTATAAAAACATCATATGAAGGACAAGTTAAAAAATGCAACAAAGTGAGCCAACAACCTTGAACTAATGAGGTGTCTGTGCCAGAGTCTCTGGAAACCCCACTGAGAATATTCAGTTTCACTTAATGTAAAGAAATAAAATCTCCTCTTGCTGGTTCCTCACATGTAGGGAACAATCTCTCCTTGAAAGGACCCATCTCCTGGAATACTGGAATACTAAAGTAATAAAACTGTCATAATTTACTCACCTTCATGTTTTTCCAAATCTATGTGACTTACATTCTTCCATGGAACACAAAAGAAGAAATTCTGAAGAATTTAACTGTTGCTCTTTTCCATGCAATTACAAGGAATGGGGACTGGTACTTTCAAGCATCAAAAAGGATGCAAAAGCACCATAATATAACCATTAAAGAAATGTTCCAGGTTCAATTCATGTTAAGCATCCCTCTTTGTCTTTATAAAAAGCAAAAATGTGGGTTACAGTGAGGCTTTTGCAATGGAAGTGAATGGGGCCAATCAATAAACATTATTAAAATCAGTGTTTCAAATTTATAGCCACAAGACGTGAAAACAAAAGTGCATGTTAACATGATTTTAGACTGCAAAAATCACTTACCTTTTGTAAAGTGTTTTTCAATTTATAGTTAATGTAGATGCTTTTATAAAATAAAAAGCTTCACATTTCTGCTTTTAAACAATCCAATATTTGGCCCATCCAGTTCCATTGTAAGTGCCAATGAGCGACACCGTAACCTTAATTTTTTGTGTTTTGAAAATGTTTATTGAGATTAATTTGTATTGAACCTAGAGCATTCCTTAAAATGAATAAATAGTTCAGACCTATGTTGTGAACTGGATCAACTAATTAAATGAATTGAAATTTGACCTAATTTTCAATCTGTTCATAACACAAATCATATGGCTTCAGGAGACTAGGAATGTAGCATGCAAATTTATACTATTCTGGTGCTTTTGCCTGTGGACACATATGAGCTCCATTTCTGGGGGAAATGTCCACAGAGGGGCGCCAAAAGTGAGTAATGAAGCTAGATGTTTTCAGCTGTACAGGCTGTTATGCAGTAAAGAGGAATGCTCTCATGTTTACTGGTTATGTAAACATGAGATCTGAACTCCGGTCACCCACGCTGTTGACGCAATACGCTTCTGGTCGCACCACAGGGGAAGGTAAACATGCTGGAGCTGATGCAAAAATGTCTGTTAGGAGATGGCACTTGTCAGTGAGTCAACATAATATGGCCAATCCTAGGGTACCGTAAATCTCTGGAACAACGTGCTGAATTCCTGTGTGATCATGCTGCCCACAGTGATGAGTTACTTGGGACCAGACTGAACTGTTTGCCACTGCTAGTTCAGACAACTGTCAGGCAACTGTTTTGCTCATTATTACTGACGCCAGGTTAGGAGACACAGAGAGCCACACCTGACCAACCCATTGCATACTATGTTCTTCATGGGAATGCCAAGATGTGCTGCCCGCTTAAGCAGCTAGTGTATGCAAGCAGATCCTCCACAACCAGGCCAAGTAGAGAGACATCCACATGGCATGATAAATGACTGGTGCACTGGCATGTGCTGCGAAGGGCTTTTGATTACAGTAATAAAATGCTCCCTGGGAAATTACAGCATTAAAAAGCTATGATTCTGAAGGGAACACACTGTCAGCAATGACTAAAATGGTTCTAATGTCTCTTTGACTTGCTGTTTACCTTTGATGGAATACTAGTACAGAGGAAGAAACAGTGAGGGAATATTATACATCACCATCAATGGTGGAGATCACAGAAATTTGAAAGGTGTTTACTGTATCAACATCTTTCACTTCGAGACAATATTCATTATTTAGTATGTACTGTTAGTGTATCAAGAATGGCAAATTTAATCGTTCCCTCCAATTGGCAACCATCAATCAAAAATGACACACACACAAAAAGAGATTAACATAAAAAAAACAAACATACCACAACTACAACCCAGAGGAAGTCCTGACATGCCAGATGGGCAAGCATTTATAGATGCTCTACTATGAAACTCCCCCCAGTGGTTATTTCGGCAATCACATCTTACGCTGTACTTGGACTCCTCAGCTAAGCAGAAACACAATGTGAATACACAGTGGAGATCACCAGTCCAGTTTGAGAATCTGGGATTAAAAAATGTATTTAAATAAAATTAGGAAATTGAAAAACTTAAAACTTAAAATGAATAAGATATAATATTTAAGATTCTGCACTATTACTAATCAAATGTAAGCAAATTTGTGACACTGGTCATGTTTGTACAGCAGGTCAGATTTCTCCATTACCTTGCCTCCATTAAAGCACACAAGATGCTCTTTGGAACATTTTCAGATCATACTGGAATACATGGATTATTAGATTTTGCACAAACCTGTGAAGTTCATGACAGCACACATGATTACATGCTGTCATTTGAGCAAAAGGGGAACATAACAAATACTAAAAACTTATGAAATTCATGTGAATTTATCTTTCACTCAAATTGCTATGCTCATAATATAATATACACAATATAATATACATATATTAATATAATACAGTATATAATTTGTTTTATTTCGTGATATCAGACTTTTGGACCCCAATGCATATGTATGTGTTTGCAAATATAGAGTGTGCTCCAATGCGTATCATGTGAGCATGTGTATGCGAATGTCTATGTTTGTATGTTTGGCTGGAGTTGCAGTCATTTGACCTTTTTTAATTTATGACTGTATAGGTTTCACACGCTATCACAGGCATTTCCTGACTATAGCACTAGCACATATCTATAGACAAACTACTGCGCTTTATAGACCAACACATTCAACACTTGTCAGTCTGCTACAGCAGAGCACTGCACTCTGATTTATAACATCAGAGGCCAATCTGTAAACTTGCTTATTAAAAATTATATATATTAACATTTTATCAAAGGACAAATATATGATTTTATTATGCAAAATGTTTTAAACATATGAAAAAATTTGATTACATAAAAGTTATTTCAGTAAGGTAAAGGCAAGGACGGATTAAGAACTGAGAGGCTCATGGGCCGGTAATCTTTGGAGGGCCCCCATGATGCGTCACGTGACTACGTTCACTTTTATGTGCTACAGGGCACAGATTTGGTTGGTCTTACACGGCCAGTTATATGTACTTTTTAATTATGAACTGATCCAAAATCATGCGTTTTTAATAGGGATGTGCATGGTATTCAAATACCAAAATCAGTTTATTCTGCATGTGTTTATAGGTCTTCAACCTGATCTAAATCAGATCAGACAAACATACAGTTTTTGGGCTAGGTTTGGGTCAGTTTTCAACTAGACTATAGGCCGAGTTACGGACTGTTCACACGTACACCGAGGCCATGTAAACACGCACTGGTCTTTGATCGTTGTGCCACAACTCAATGTTAATTTTAAAATAACTTTAATATTTATAAACGCATCTCAAGACACTTGCGTTCTGTTTTACAATTAATTGTGCAGGATCATCACATTTGTTAATACCCTGTTAACTTACAAATTATTTCTATATTTATTAACGCATCTCGAGACATCGGTGTTCTGTTTCACAATTATTTGTGCTGCATCAAGCTTTATCATCGCTGGTGTGACAAATCGATAAACACTGAGCCAATGCCCCCAAATAGTATTTCACATAAGGCTGACATTTACGTGGGTTTATAATAGATATCTCAAAATAAATATATAATTGATTTAGAGATCAGGGCCTTTTTGGTTTAGAGCCCCCTGGGCAATGGCCCAATCAGCCAGGTGGTTCGTCTGTCCCTGGGTAAAGGGCAAAAAATATTCCACACGCACATTTATAATGTATGAGGGTTATGAGCTTCAAGCCTATAACAGCTGTGAGAGCATTGGCATACTGTAAGTGAGCGTGACATGAGTTCATGTGGTTCAAACATGTATATGATTGCTCGTGTTAAATCTTACAGCTCATCTTTTTATGCCAAGCAAATAGGAATTATAGTAGAAGTATGCATGCTGAACTTTTGCATATATATATATATATATATATATAGTGTACTGCAGGCTGCTGCAGGGGTTAAATCAGAGATGATGGCTGAAACAAGGGGGTTGCTGGGAGCTCATGTTTAGCTGCTTATTTGTGCAGGGGTCATGAGGTCTTATGGACTCTAACCCAGTTGGCAGTGAACCCTGGCTGTAATTCCCAGCATCCAACATAGTTCCTCTATTTCAAGTAAGACATCGAATGAAAAAGCTCTAAACGGCCATTGGGAGTTGTGTTCTCCTCCTCTGCATTTAGATTACTTGAACAAAAGCCTGGCTTCACATAACCAAATTCCAACTCCATTAGTACTGATAAAATGGTTCTTTCATGTAATCCGTGTGCTGTGTGGCATTAGAACTTTGATTTATAAAGATTTGTGCATTTTATTGACCTTTCCTAAAATGCTTGTTTAAAAGGACTAGCCTTTTGGGCAGCATCACCATAAACATATGATTGGAAACATTTGTATTGCTTGCATCATAGTATGCATACATAAAGATCTACATTAATTGGTTTTAAGTCTGCAAAATTGCAAGTCGTTTATCATTAATCACTAAAGTACTGATATTATATTATGTATTTTTGGTGTACATAACCATATTTGCTGTGATCCTTGCATTTTATCATAAAAAGTGACAAATATAATGTTCCCTGTCATTCGTTCTATGAGAAATCTGAGTAAATTTGCTGGACCAAGCCAGCGAAAATAGCTTGCTTGCACTTTATAAAGTTTATGAAGAGACTTCATGGGTATTAATTCATAATGTATCAAAAAATCCCATTAAGACGTTGGCACTGAAATTACTTTTTATTTTAACTGTTGGACTTGACATTGGTCTAAAGTGATAACTCATCTATAAGATTGGACATAATGGGTCAGTCATTTTCCAAAGAGATTAACTCAAACAATGCTTAGATTTCACATTTGCTAGATAACATTATTCAGCTTAGTTTAGAGAAAATGAAAGCTGGCACAGACAAATGCACAAGGTTTAACTTCAAGGACTTTGCTGAGTGAGAGAACCATAGACTCAGAGAGACAGATAAGATAAATCAAAAATAGGTATACAGTGTGTGGATAGAGATTAGACCCTTTAGCAGTAAAACATCACATTTGAAGATACAGATAAACTTTCTGTCTGTCTTGGCATCATGGTAGCTTAAAAGTGTAAATTACGGTAAGTCTCTTTTTTTTCTTCTTCTTTTACCCCTGTTAGCCCAAGGACATTTTTACATCCTCTATTTTTGTCAAAGAGACAGCTGTGTGCAGCCATGCACTCCTCAGGACTTTTATTCAACATGTTAGAATGACTGAAGAATCCCAACAGTAATCTGAAACCCAGAGCAAAATTATTTTCAAATACTACTTCTGTCATGTTCAATGTTTCACATATCAGCGAGGCGTTAACCAATTTTCCGATTTTGCTCTCTGATTGGACACCTGGGGGCTGAACCTATTTGATTAAAAATATAATTGCATCCACACAGAATGGGGTGTGAACGAGTCCCACCTTCTAGCAACAATTCAATAACCAATTTATAGCAATTAAAGGGCGACTGTGTTAACAGAGAGTGTGTCTGAGCAATTCCGTGCAAATCCAGGAAATGATACATCCTCATTTATTTGTAATTACGTTGTATTGCTCCCAGATGCAGAGCATTATTGGAATTCATCAGGGGTCCTCCAATTGCGCTGGGGTGTGTTGTCCACCAGTGACAAGTTCGCCTTTAGTTACTCATGTTTATCTTGGCTCCAGTGAGCACACAACTGTCCGTGTGACATCACTAATGCGGTACAAATCCTGACTACAGTGGTTGGGTGTTAATATATGAGTATATGTCTTTGTACATGTAGTGGGGATATTTATTAGAAGATGTTTTACCTTCTACTAAAATCTTGATTCAGAATTTCAACGTCAGTAAGAAGACAGAAAACTATACCATCCCTTCCATTACATTTTTAAAAAATACAATAACAATTTCATGTAACGTGGTTATAGAACCGGCTGGATCCAGCACCATTCCTGCTTCTTGTTGGACTCCACTGCTACGTGTCGCTGAATGATGATGACAAAATGCAGCCGGTGCCAGTCAAACATCTCTTCAGTCTATTATGATGGACTTCAGAGGATGAACTGATGCCAACTCCAACCATAAAACATGGGATACTTCATATGCCATTGTCTGAACCTCGGATTTAGGATGGACCACACCGAACCTCACCGGAATTACCGACCAGGTTGAACTGCGTTGCACATCCCTGATCTCAGCCTGCATCACCTCGGTCTATTGATGGACTACGATCTTGAAATGGAATGCATAGACTAACAATTGCCAACAAAAGCCTTCATCAGCCAATTAACAAGGACAAATGCATCTATGTGAACTTCTGCAGTTAATCCAGGATGGACTTCAAAGACATTGGTCATTAAACTTACAGTTCAAACCAAATCAATATTTAAACACTGACCCTTAACACTTACATTGTTTAATAATTTTAAACCATGAATGTAACTATACATATGTAATATTTACATTATAGTCATGATGTTAGCCAGAGGGGAACTGGCCTTCACAGTGAGTCTGGTTTCTCCCAAGGTTATTTTTCTCCATTAATCAACATCTTATGTAGTTTTGTGTTCCTTGCCACAGTCAAGCTGTGCTCACCAGGGTTATTAATACAATTATTATTTAATTACTTATTTTTAAACATGATTACAATCATATTTTATCTAATTAGACAATGATGATTCATCGACATTATAGACATTACAGTTGTATTGTCTGTTAATACCTGATCTTCTGTAAAGCTGCTTTGAAATGATGTGTGTTGTGAAAGGCGCTATACAAATAAAATTGACTTGACGATCATTTTTGACTTACCCGGTGGGGCGGAGTAGAGGGGCGGAGCAGGTAATACGGTGTCAGGAGCCAAAAGTGGGTCCCGAGGTGCTGAGGGAAGACTCGAAGCACTTACCTTGCTCCGCACAGGGGTCGGGTTAGTGACTGAGGAGGAGGTCCCATGGAGGCGTCCTCTAGACTCGTCAGAACTGGCCGGCCAGGGGGGCAACAGTTGTGGGTCTGGAGGCGGGGTGTCCATGTCCGATGTACCGGGACTCTTGAGGTGTGGCACTGGGGTGCCATGAGAACGGCATTTGTGGGCCGGGTGACCCAGAGAAAGAGGAAATTGCTGCTTTATTGAGAATGTGGGGCAAAGAAAACAAACTGAACTGAGGATTCTCCTCCCGGCCCTCCACCGGGGGACGGAGTGATCTGCTTACCAGCTCCGGAGCAAACGTCTCAGGAACACTTGGGAGCCTTCCAGGTCCTGGAGGGTGTTTGTGAGACGGGGGGGGGGGTGTGTGCCTCCTGAGGGGCGCTCGACGCTGGGGCTGAGAGCTTGGCCCAGGTTTAGGCAGAGTTGCACGTATTCTGGAGACCGCAGGAGGATGCCCTCGGCAGGCAGACGGAGCACGGCCCGTGCTGGTGGCATGACGGGGCATGATGTGAGAGATGGCCTCCATCTGCTTCTTCACCGCTGAGAACTGCTGGGCGAAGTCCTCGACGGTGTCGCCGAAGAGACCGAACTGGGAGACGGGGGCGTTGAGGAAGCGTGCTTTGTCCATGTCCCGCATCTCGACCAGGTTCAGCCAACGATGTCGTTCCTGAACCACGAGGGTGGCCATTGCCAGCCTGATTGTCCGCGCTGTGACCTTTGAGGCCCTGAGGGCGAGTTCGGTCACTAAGCGCAGTTCTTGCAACACATTGGGGTCAGGACTACCCAAGTGCAGATCGTTAAGTGCCTTGGCCTGGTGGACTTGCAGGAGGGCCATGGCATACAAGGTGGAAGCGGCCTGTCCGGCGGCACTGTAGGCTTTGGAGGTCAGTAACGACGTCATCCTACAGGCCTTGGAGGGGAGCGGCGTTCTCAAGACACAGGTGGACTAAATTGCATCTGCTCTGTCCACCTGGGGGACAGCCGAGTACCCGTGGACTGCTCCGCTGTCGAGGGTAGTGAGAACAGATGAGCGAGGGGGTCGATTACGGGCAGTAAAAGGTGCCCTCCACGACGTCGTCAGCTCATCATGCACTTCCGGGAAGAAATGATACGGTGGGGCTTGCCCAGACCCGAGGAACCAATCATCCAGCCACGAAGGCTGTGGGGAGGATGGAGGTTTCCAGTCCAACTCCATGCTGAAGGCAGCCCAGGCAAGCATGTCGGCCATCTGGGCGTCAGACTCTGACTGGGCATGCTGACCCAAGGGTGGCAGCCCAATCGAGTTTTCCGCGTCAGACGATGGAACACACTCTGAAGTAGCGGCGAGCTCATCACCCAGCTCGGGGGGCTCAAGAGGATAGGCAGACTGGCCATGAGGCAAGCCGTTATCACCCCGATCCCGGGTGGAAGTCAACGATTGTGTCGGGGGGGGGGGGGGGGGGGGGGTGTTTCATGGGGATGTACCCGGCAAAACCGAGCCTGTTGCCATCCCCAAATCGCCAGCCGGATCGTCCTCAATCCTGTGGGAAGAAGGAGCGAAGCGGGGGACAGCTGGAGTAAATATGTTCATTAGTTCAACCAATGTTATGCATTTGGGGTGGGACTATCGACAAATGGAAGATGTGGAAACCTGCTGCAAACAGTCATTATTTTTGCAATACCGTTTGGTAACACTAATGATGCAGAAATGATAGGTCAGCTTTAGAAATGCGTTAATTGAGACATTTTGGTTGGGAAGTGTCAGAGGGCTACTACTTACATTGTTATCTGAAGATAGAGGCCAGAAATGGTTTCCAGACTCCTGCTGTTCTTTTGCAGAAATACTGAACTGATTTGTGGTCACGTGTAACACTTTAGACGTTGATATATTATTGAGGACATACCAATTTTTTTAACTATTGCTAACTGTAGGCATGTCATTTCTTGAATGGACATGAAACTTATATTGCCATGTCCACCTCAGCCAAGTCCATTCTATTAATTGATTGTTTGAAACTAACCTTGCTTTGAATGTCACTATAAAAGAGTACAGTTAGATTGCCAGCACATGTTAGCTGCTCTGGCACATGTTCAGTTCTTTTAACCTTTATTTTAGGAACACAATTGCTTTCAGAGCACTTAGTTGAGCAAGCAAATAATTTGCTCTAGTTTGAGACAAATACGACTTAGATGTTTCTTACATTTCTTCCAATGTATTTAGACAGAAACATATTTTTTATTTTATTTTCAAATTGACTGATGTGATAGTTTTTGCGATATAAGTCTAGTTAATTTTCTGAGATGCTCTAACTGCAAAAATATTATGTTAAGATAGTATCATTGTCTCGTTTCCATAAAAATGGATGGATAATCTTTAAAACAAATTTACCAGTGAAGCAAAACTATGTAAGTTAGTATTGTATTTGGAATGGCTCCGTCGGTAGATATCTTGTTTTAAGTATTCACCTCATGAAATGTGTTCTTTTTTCCATATCTACCATATTTTCACAGTGATTTGGATTTATTTTTAAGAACTTCAGATCAACCATTTGACCAGCTGTTTATTGTAGGCAAACCAAACACTGTGCAGGAAACTGGTATTAGGCTTATATGTAAATTTGTGCCAGAGTGTTCTTGTTTAGTTATCATTTCTTTCAAGGTGCAGAATACTGAAAATAAATTTTTTTTTTTTTTTTTTTTTTGCAAACAAGTGTGAAAATAATGTTTATGAACAGCTCCTACAGAGTGCTGGGGAATTCTTACTTGTCCCAGAAGGAAGAATGGCTTTCACAGAATTTCTTTTAAAGTGACTTATTTAAGAAACCCCTAGAGATTTAAACCCATAATTAATTCAGTTTCCATCACTGTACAAACTTCTAAAAGTAAACACCTAACAGAATTCATATGAGAAATTTTGTTTGTTCTTTAGTCCATAGTTGTCTCTCTCTCTCTTGACAGGAATGTGCAGCTGATAGCAGGTTCATGGGTTCACGGAGCACAGGCAATGCTCGTACTTGAGCCTTAAGAGCCCCATTTATTTGGTAACACATGTAAAGAATGCCACAGCATACCATGATAAGCACACGGCTAGCGCAGTAACCTTTCAGTTAGTGCCCTTATTAACCCCTGAATTATGGAACACCTTCCTTATCTGACAGCTTTAGCCAGAATTAAGGTATGCTCTGACATGGGTTTGATTTGTATCATCCAGTATTCCCAGTGGCTCTTGTGTATCGGATTATATAATATGTCTGTAGTGATGTCATTGTTTTTGGTTGTTGATTTTACAGTATAACAGACTGAGTTAGCTAGTGGTTCTCAAGAGGTGGGTCATGACCCAAAAATGGGTCACTGGTCTGTTCTGATAAGTTTTTGGAAAAAGAGGGAAACACAATTCTAAATGCAAATAATACAATTCAACTAGTCACATAATTGTGCATACTGTACGTAGTTAGGATAGGCTTATCACTTCCCATCTCTAATGTTGCTGATGTTAAAAGCTGTACATCCACTCAAACTCTACACTATTTTGTCAAAGTCATCTATCACTTAGTAGAAACCAGCTAAATTATGTAAATGCTAATATGGACAAGTTGCATATCATGCCCTCATCCACATAGAATCATGCACAAATTACAGAAGGTAAAAGAAAATATGACCAAGACTACATTAAATACAGATTAAAAGTTCTGTACTTTGTTGGTCACAACTTGATATCTAATATTAAATCAGGGTCCTGAAGCAAAACCAGTGGGAACTGCTTTGGATCAAAGTGATAAGTTTTGATCGAAAGTGTTAATCCTTTCTATGACGTCTGAATTGCTGAAGCTGATTCATGTCCTTGTTATCTTCTGTGTCACAAAAGTGTCAGATGTGATCCTAGAACCAGACACCACAGGTTTGAATTAGAGCTGAGAATGCAAAACACTCACGTCTAGACTTACAGTGATGGAATGTCTCCTGACACACACATTGTCTCTGCAAATACGCACACATACACAGAGAGAAAGAGAAAGCAAACAGTGAGCTGGATGCTGTGGTGAATCCTGGGACTATGTGGTCATTCAGTGTTATTCTGCATGTCTGTCTCTAGATAACGAATGGACCAGCCACAAAATACAGCCGAGTCAAGATTCAGCTGATGCAAACAGTTTTATGGACCCAATTCAAGATGTCTTTCCTAACTATAAAAGTAAAATTTTGAGATAATGTTAGATTCTAACTTGAGTCATCCACACAAAAATATCAATATGCTCTACCCTTCAGGCCAAATTTCTAGTACAACTAGTGCAAATAGTAAAAAATTTTAGCAGTCAGCATTTAAAAATACAGTTTACCTAAAAATGATTGTGATGTTGTTCCAGCATTGTATAACTAACCTTCAATCATGAAACACAAAAGGAGATATTGTTAGCCTCAGTCACCACACCATTCACTTCCATTGCATGTTTTCACCATACAATGAAAATTAATAATGATAGACTGAGGTCTACGTGTACAGTAACATCTCCTTTTGTGTTTCATTGAAGAGGGAAAGTTGTGCAGGTTTGAAACAGCATGAGGATATAAGGAAATTATAGAATTTAAATTTTTGGGCCAACTATCCCTTCAGTGCCTTGAAAATGTGGGGAAATATTGAAATCAGTCCCACTGAGAGCCATTTTAAGAAAAAGAAAAACAATCCTGAAACATTTTCTTGCAAGTACTTACTGTAACAAATGCAACCTGTCTCCAGCTTTCAGATAACCTGGAAATCCTGCCCTTTGTTATCTCAGTCATAGAGGATCTTCATAGCCACAAATGAGGTTGAGTATTGATATGCAGGAAACAGAGGGCCATGGACATGAAACTGACCCTGATTAAAGACTTGTGAGATTAGGGATTAAGGTCCTGTGTTTTGGGCCTGACGTAATGGGCCAGACAATCTTCTTTTATCAGTCCTGCGTGCTGGCTCGACTCATCTCAAAGGGTAATTGAAACCTGCGGCTTTGAAAGCCCATTCATCAGAGAGGCACGCGAATGATCTGGTTCAGGGGCAGATAGGGGGCCCACACATTATAAGCACTTTACTACTCCCTCAAAAACCACCATGATCGCTCTGCAAATAGTTGAACAAAATTATGCAAATGTAGTCGGTATCTAATCTTTCAGGAGTCACCATGCAGAAGTGCTGTGTTGGGATGATCAAAGATGAGCTTGTATTACTCTTAGGACCCCCTATTCTCCCGGGAGAGATTGGCTAAAGGAGGCAGATGGCCCCCTCTGACCCACTAGGAGAACAATCAATCAGCCGCTGTTTTATCTGGGCAGAGGTGATGGTGAAGATGAGCAAGGCTGTCAATCCCTAAGAGGAGGATAATAAGAACAAGAGATTTGGAGATCTTTCTCTCTAAACTGGGGAAAGGCTTGATTTCAGAGTTACCATTTAAATGTAATTTATACAATGAAAGAAGCTAAACTTTTTTCTCCTGAACAAGATAACGCACCCTATAGGCAAACAAAGTCTGCATGTATGCTTTCAATGCATTTAGGGAGCTTTTAATGCATATAATTAGTGCGTTAATAAAGAAAGAACGTCACATCCAAACCACACCCAAAAACAAAAGAGTTCTCCTAGGTCAAGAATTTTAGGGATGTGGGACAGTAAGATAAATTTCAATGAACACCTTAGCAGAACAAAAACATTTGTGCAATTAATCAGCATTTTTAGGCTAAATAAAAGTAGCCTTAAATTAGCCTTAAAGGGATAGTTTAACCAAATATTATTATTTTCTCATCATTTACTCACCATCGTGCATTTCAATTTCAATGAAGATAGAATAGATTGTAGTGTTGGGGATAATTGAAGGATAAAATGTAATAGAAGGGGACAAGTCTCTGATGTATTGTTTTATTGGATTTGGGGAATGGATTTAATCAGGTCAGAACCAGACTCTGAACTATAATCAGTCAAAACAATAGATATTGACAGGAGGGATTTTGGATCCCAAATCAGAACTCTGGAGGCATTTAGTCACCTTTGCCACTTCCTTGTCACAGCGGTAATTTGAGATGCACTGCTTGAATAGCGACATGGAATTCAATAGTACATGAGAGGCAGCAAAGTCTCGATAGATCACTGTTAACTACTCAGGCAAGCAAAGTGTTTTGAAATTGGATAAAGATCATTTATAATGTAGACATGCTACCCATTTAAAATGTTTTTTCTTTTTTATTGATTACAGTGATGGAAATAGATTGAAAAGCAAAAATTATACAGAAGTGCCCTCTACTGGAAAATCAAGTAATCACATCATAATCTGTACTTCTTGAACATACTATTGCTTAAGTTAACCAGTTTAAGAACTTAAAAGGAAAACAATCTCATCCAGAATATTCTTACAAGTGGTAAGAACATCCAAGATCTGATAGCAAATGACAACAGTGAAGTCTTGATGTATGTTTGTGTTGTAAAGATGAGCTATTTGTGGCTCTTAAAGGCCTGAGGGAATACTGATGCACTGGAGAACTGGAGAGGTTTACAGTCAGTCAGAACCAGAAGTCTGATAGTCAGGGTGAAACCTCAAGAGAGTGTGAAACTGTGGGGATACATCCACCTCACTGCTGAAAATTATTCTGGCATCCTACCACCACCCAAACTCTACCTCTATTTCTGTTCTTTGCAATTATACACTGATGAGCCAAAACATTATGACCAGTCACAGATGAAGCAAATAAGGTTGATCATCTCCTAACAGGGCCACATGTCAAGGTCTGGGTAAATTAGATGGCAAGTCAACAATCTGTTCTCATTGTCAATGTGTTGAATGAAGGAGAAATGGGCAGGAGTAAAGACCTAGCAACTTTGACCAGGACCAAATTGTTATGGCCAGACAACTGGGTCAGAGCATTTCTGAAACGGCAAGGCTCGTTGTGGGGTGCTCCCAGACAGCAGTGGTGAGCATGTACCAACATTGGTCAGCATAGGGACAAACCACAAAACGGCATCAGGGTGTTTGGCACCCAAGGCTCAGAGATGAGCAAGGGCAACGAAGACTATACCATTTGGTCTGAACCAACAGAAGATCTACTGTGGCACAAGTCATGGAAAATTTTAATGATGGTTATGGGAATGTGTCACAACACACAGTGCATTGCATCTTGCTGCTTATGGGATTGCGTAGCTACAGGCCGGTCAGTGTGCCTATGATGACACCTGTTCACGTCGAAAGCGCCTACGATGGGCACACTAGCGTCAGAACCGCACCTTGGAGCAGTCCTGTTTTCTTTTACATCACGTGGACGGCCATATGTGTGCACTGTTTACCTGGGGAAGTGATGGCACCAGGATGCACTGTAGGACAACGACAAGCCGGTGGACGGAGTGTGATGCTCTGGGCAATGTCCTGCTGGGAAACCCTGGGAGGGGCTCTCTCAGCAGGATAATTTGCCTTGCCACACTGCACACATTGTTCAGTAAAATAACCTTTAACCTTTATCTAATTCAAGGATTATTTGAAAATGGAACCTTGGGTAATGAAACTTGTGAAACTACTATGAGCAAAATCCAATGAACTGTGAAACATGTTAGTGAAAAGTATTTTAATTTTACTTTTTAATGTATTTTCTCCACAGAGATTCACAGCCCAAAAGAGAATATACTATATGCCAGCACATCAGATTTGATAGATGTCATGCTAGCAAAATTTCCAAGCTCACAGCTTTGGCCTCTACACAATAGAGCCATTATGGGTCTATATGAGTTGGCTATATGGAGACTCCCTGCCTTTATATACAGGTAGAATTAAAAAAAAAACAATTCAGTCAGAGTCAGAGATGACAGCAAAAGCTTTTGTTCAGGATCGGTATATACTGGAGCTTTTGACCTATACTGGAGGCAATGATGATTTACACTGCAAAAAAATATTCCTAATAAGTATCTCTAAGTATATCTAACACTTGTCTCTGATTTCAGTGAGCATGGGGAGAGCGGTACACACACACACACACACACACACACACACAGTCCAGTGTTGTCGTGTACTGTCTTAAGAACCATTTATTGTAACGAGAAAGTTTTTGTTGTTTATTAAGGAGGAAGTTGTGTACGACACTGTGGTCATTAAAAGTTATCTTACCTTTCAAGCCTACGCCTACGTGCCTCCATCCACAACCATATTTCGACCATAAAATCAAGGTACAGTGAAGCCCTTATAATGAAGGTGAATGTTGCCAATTTTTTAGAGGTTTTAAAGGCAGAAATGTGAAGCTTATAATTTTATTAAAGCTCTTACATTAATTCTTCTGTCAAAACTTGTCTATTATTTCAGATGATATAGTTATTGAATGTTAAAGCTATGAAGTTGTTTTAACATTTATGCATTTGGCAGACACTTTTATCCAAAGCGACTTACAGTGCATTTATTACAGGGACATTCCCCCCAGAGCAACCTGGAGTTAAGTGCCTTGCTCAAGGACACAATGGTGGTACACCACCACTCCGCTACAAAACAAGTTGTTTTTTTTATTTACGTCATCATGGCAACATTGTTGTCAAATTGACTAAATAACTTAAAATCACTTACTAACCTTTTCTGTTTAATCACACTAAAATTATGTTTGCATGCATATTGTTTATGTCTTGTGGCTATACTTTTGGAAAAAGTGAGTATGTTAAAAAATATTCATTCACTTCTATTGTAAGTGCATCACTAGAAACAAGATTTGAGCTTTTTCTTAAAGAAAAGGAGGGACAATTCAAAATAATTTTTTGTGGTAATCAACATTATGCCACAAATGCTGTCGATTGAACTTAACTTGTATTGAACCCGGAATATTCCTTTAAAACATTCGGAATATGAATGTATTTATTCATTTTTTCTTTTTTCTTAAGGTACTGGCAGATTTTTCACAAAATATGCCAGTTCTACAAGAAAAAAAATACACCTATCACTAAAATAATACAAAAACACTTCAATTTGATAACAAAATTCCATCAAATTAATAAAAAAACCTTTAGTTTATTATTTATTATTTTATTTAAGATTACTCAATTCAGACTGATGACATTTTGCAATTAAATAAAAAAAAATATTATTTTATTTATTTATTTGAGTGAATAATTTTTTTTACCACCAGATGGCCTCATTACACAAGACAAATTGTGACACTGATATTCATACGAAGGATGCTTTTTAAACTGTTCCACATGTTTCCTTTTTGCTTAATGGGACAAAAATCTGGCAACTGAACAGTGTAGTGCCTTTATTCCCATAATTAAGTGAATGCATAAGGGTACTCGCTGTTTGCAATTAAGAAAACATCAGCCCATTAAAAAGACTGCCTGTTACAAACTTTAAATGCTTTGAGTAGGAAGGAGGAAGCATTATTTACTACAGCAACATAGAGTTGTGTTGCCCTGGGTAGTTTGTCTATGACTGCCAGTGTACAGTGGTGAGTGGGTAATTGGAAGTGATTGAGCTTGTGTTGTGTTCTTATAGCATGCAGAACCTGAAGATCCTCTTAAATTAATCTCGTATGTGCTTTAAGAACCAAACACTATCATTCTGTCAAGGCACAGTAAATTTAGTTGTGAGTGGATCAAGATGCAGATTTAATACAGAATGAGTATCAAACACAATAGCATGAAGGTCCATGCTACAGCCAATTCTGGCCAAGAACCACCCACTTTGACAGGAAGAGCTGTCTGACTTGACATGTAAAGCGATCAATCACTGTTTATATTGTTCCTATGTGCTATTCAGGGATGTGTTACTTTAAGATTATGCCACAACGGTAGAGTGCAAAGTCGGTTTCCAAAAGAAAAAATCCCATTAATTTTCTTCATAGACTAAGTGATTTTTTACATTTTAGTAACCTTTTTACTACCATTGATTCACACTGACTACGATAACCTTTTAAAGGTAGACCTACTGTGAGCTCTGAGGTTATTAATTAATGGTTCAGTATATCAGTTCATGATGTTTCAACTTAAATATTGTGTTTAATAGTGACTGATTACACTGTACTCTTGATTCTGCAGATATCGATAGATTCACTAATAAGAGAATCATGTCAAACACATTCTGCTAAAAGTATACAGCAGTGTGCTTAATAGACATAAGAAAACGAACTATTTAATGGTGCAATGCCTGGTGCCTTTGCTGTTCAATGATGTTTCATTTTGAATATCAGTTCCTCTTGTGGCTTGTGACTAGATACAAAAGCTTTCTTCAATGGTGATGACAAGTGAGGAAAGATGAAAGTAAAAAAGGGCTGTTATTTAAAATCTCAGTGTTTTAAACACACCTAAGACACATTCACTCTGGAGGTAAGCGACATGGTGTTCCATTGTTCCTTCAGTTAAGTGATTTCAGCAAAGCAATGTTGTTTTAGAACATAGCACACCTAGAACTGTTTCAAAGTCCATAAGTATTCCTAATCTGTTTGTAGGGGGAACATCAAGGAGCACACAGGGAAACAGGTCCTTCAACTCAGGTATGAGCTTTTATTGACTTTTCAGGGGCACCACGACATGCCAACTTCACAAACTCTTTAGCTCCACAATCAACTTCAGATTCACAATAAACTTAAAGCTTCACAAATTTTAGCTTCACAATAAAGGCTTCCGGACTCTGACTTTCTCTCTCCTCTGCTGGCGATGTGTCTCTTTTTATGCCGCTCTCCCCATGCTCACTGTTATTAGAGACAGGTGTTGGCTCAGGTGTAAGTGTCCTTACCGCTTCTCTCTCTCTCTGGACGGGCACTTGACCACGCTCCTGCTACCATACTGTTCAATTATTATTTAACAAGTTTGACAGAGGAAAAATGACCCTCCTTTACTAAGCAGTCCATAAATTAATTGTCAAATACTAGTACTTTATATAGTATGGCTCATTGTTGTGTAGTGTGTGTTTATCGGGACCGAACCAGCAAATGCTCTATGTTGAAAATGTTCTATTTCTGTTCAGTTACTCCCAAACTGATTTAACCCAGAGACCAGACAGAATTTTCAGAGTTCTGTTTGGGCTACACAAGCTCAAATTTCATCACCTATGGGCTGCATCTTAGCCCTGCACCTCTCTCCGCTATGGGAGAAATCCTACAGCAACAGAAACTCAGTGTTAACTTAATTTGATTCTGGATTGCCCAAGTCCATGTTCAGATTAAGTCACATATGTACTGTAATATTATTGTCACAAATTGGTAACTTGCTTACAAACTTTGGGCCTGGAGTTTTGGGCCTGTACCTGATTTCTTAGAGCAAAAAAAGCTCATATAAGAGCAGTATATAGTGTTAAACTACTTTGGGCCTTGCTGAAAATGATGCAAGTGACTTAATTTTCCATTTAGTGAGGCTCTGTGACTAGAAGTTAGAGTGGTAAAAGGAGTAGTTCACCTAAAAATGAAAAATACAAAATGAAATATTTTAAAGAATGGCATGATCACTGATTTCCATACAATAGATCATCTTTTGTTCCACAAGTCAGTCATATGATTTTGAAATAACATAGAGGTGAGTAAATAATGGCAGAATTTAGATTTTCTTTTTCTTTTCTTTTTTGGTGAACTTATCCTTTAAAATAGTGAGTTGTGGTGAGGAAACTACTTTGCAACTGTACATGAAAGTCATTTCATATTTATGGTTCATTAAAGAAATCACACAAGATCCCGTGGTATCAAAATATAGAGGTTTGTGGCATTTAGTCCATGTTTATTAACCGTTTATATGCAAGTATACTCTTAAAAGTTGACAAAATTAACTTTATGCATATATAGCGACACATATAAAATGTAAAGTCTCTCTCTTCTTAAGAGAAAATATTGAAATAATATAAGACTCTTCTTGCATTAAGATTTTTGTCCAATCAAATGCTCCCTAGAATGAGAATGTCCCTCATACTATTACCACTGACAAGTAAAAGCAGTGTGGCTGTGATGTAACTAAAGTCTACTTGTTATTTAAAAACATGGTGTCATAGAAAACATAACTTAACACATACACCTCGATTTTTGCAATGTTTGAAAAAGAGACTTTTATCTGTCTCGTTGTACGTACCACGGTAGTTTCCTGGTGAACACTAGAGGCACTAAAATAACAATTACTTTTACTACCGTTTGTACAAATCATGAGTAAAAGGGCAGGTTATGAGTTCATAAGCACTTATTTTTCACCCTATTCCTTACATAATGTTATGTCTAATGACATCAAAACATTTTTACTGTGGCACATGATAAATTTTAAATTATATTTAACTATAGCAGTCACCATTTTTACATTTTAAACATGTGCAGTACATAACTAATTACATTTAGAAAATTTAGAGCCGAGCGGTTGCGTTTCAGCGAGCTCAGTAAAACCCACTGTTGTTCCACTCACCTCTAAAGAGCACACGCTGTTGGAAATATAGCATTTCAGCGGCTTTTCTCTTTTTCTGCACTCCAGTGCAGACTACGCCCCTAAGTGCTTCGACAGCCCTCTAAAAGAGTATATATTTCTCTAAAAGAGTAAACATTGACGTTGAATGTCTTTTTAAAGACGCGTCTTTTTCAAGATGCCCTTCCGTCTTTGTGTCATTCCTGGATGTGGTAGTTACCACTCCACTTCTGACGGCCACGGGCGCTACCACTCGTGTCTGGGCAGAGATCACACAGAGGCAGCATTTGTGGATGGCTCATGTTCACACTGCAAGAACATGACCATGGCAACATTGCAGTCGCAGCTCTCCTTCATCTGAGGGAAAGCCACTCTAGCTGGCCCCCTGTGTCACGCCTTCTACCCACGGGTATAGGGTTGGCACAGCTGGGGCTGAGGGCGAATTTGGAAATTTAACAGGTGCGGTTTTGCTGGGTAAATCCCCACGGACCACCCATTCCAAAGGGTGATCGTTTGCCCCCGTCCGGTTCCGAGATGTGACTGGCTCGCCTTACGGCCAGTCTGATGTCTCTTTCAGTGCCCCCGAGCTGGATGAGAGTATCGCCGCTGCATCGGAGAGCATATTGGCAGACTCCAATGCTGAGGACTCAACTAAGCTAGTGCCTAAGGGACTCGCAAGCGAGAAAGCACAGTCGGTGCTGAACTGCCCGAGTTTGTTCAGAACAGGCACAGTGGTTCCACTGAAAGAATTTCAGAGGCTCCTGGGGCATATGGCATCCTCAGCGACAGTCGCACGGCTCAGGTTGATGCATATGAGACCGCTTCGGCACTGGCCTCAGACTTGAGTCCCGAGATGGGCATGGCGCCATGGCACATACCGCGTGATCCTCACCCCTTCCTGCCGTCACTTATTCAGCCCTCGGACAGACCTCTGTTTTGTATGGACAGGAGTCCCCCTACAGCAGGTGTCCAGATGCGTCGTAGTTACTACGCGTCATTACTCACCACAATGCAGTGGACATTAAGTCGTTAGGGAAGCACAAGCTGATCATCAGGTTCCTTAGAGTATCCCGGAGGCTGAAACTTCCTAGACCATGCCTGTTACCCTCATACCCTCTCTCCTTTGCCCTCTCGGGGCTTCAGAGAGCCCTGTTTGAGCCACTAGAATCAGTCTACTAAAGGCCCTCTCTCTGAAGATGGCCCTCCTGATTACGCTCACTTCTTTTAAGAGGGTTGGGGACCAGCAAGCACTCTCTGTCAGCGACACTTGCCTGGAGTTCGGCAACCCCAACCAGGCTACGTGCCCAAGATTCCTACGACCCCGTTCAGGGATCAGTTAGTGAACCTGCAAGCGGTGCCCCGGGAGGAGGCAGACCCAGCCTTAGCGTTGCTGTGTCCGGTGAGTGCTTTGCGCATCTATTTGGATTGCATGCAGAGCTTTAGACACTCTGAGCAGCTCTTTGTCTGCTAGGTGTACAGCGGAAAGGGAACGCTATCTCCAAACAGAGGCTTGCCCACTGGATCGTTGATGCCATTGTGTTGGCCTACCAGACACAGGCCGTGCCCACACTTTGCAGGTTCGAGCACACTCAACACTGGCCAATGGCACCTCTTTAGCAGACATCTGCAGAGTGGCGGGCTGGGCAACACCCAATACCTTCAAAAGATTTTACAATCTCCGGGTTGAGCCAGTCTCGTCCCCTGTTTTGACAGGTCCGAAAACGTAGAATTAGTTAAAATGGTGACAACAGCTGGCCGGGTGTAGCGCTTTCACATAACGCCTAACTCAGCAGAGGAAGTTCAGGCAGGCCCACCACAGGTACTGACTTTCCTGCGCTGGAATAGGTGCTCCACAGTTTCTGATTATTCCAATATCTCCTGTGATATATTTTCCACGGTACGGTCCCCCTGTTGGCAGACCCACATTTCCCTTGGGCAGAGCTCCCTCTGGCCCCCGGTAACTGTCTTTGTAGAGCTCCTCCCTGTCGAGGCAGGACCTACCACCGTGCCACTTCTATGTGTGACTGGTAAGCCCATGTGATGTATTTGCCACATGTTAACCTTCCCTGTTGGGCAGGATGTGGTCTCTGCAGGGTCTTTTCCCCCTGAAAGAATAGGATTGGAAAAGAACGCCTTCTCTTGATGCGTTTTATAGCATTAGATGGCCCCAGTTGCATCTAACGCTCTATAAAGAGAAAACAGATAGAGAAAAGGCCGTGGCTGGCGCAGCCTGCTCCCAAACTAGTTACGTTTCTTCCCTTCGTCAGGGATGTGGGGAACGATATGACGTCTCTTGGGGTGTTGGGGAAGGTTATGTGCAGTCTGATACACCTGCTTTTTTTCACACGGAACAGCTTGCTTGCACCTGCATCAGCAGTCCACGTAACACGTTCAGTGTTGTGGCTTTTTTAGATAGGGACCCCTAGTGTCACTAAATCGACACAATGTCAAGAGAGTGACAGAAGGGGAACGTCTCGGTAACTGATGGAGGGAATGAGACATTGTGTCCCTCTTGCCACAACACTGTACAAAGCCGCTGAAATGGCCGGGACCTCACTCTAGCACGCTTCCCTCATTTATACCCGTATGTCCAGAGGAGGGGCATGCAAATTCTGTTCACCAATTCTCATTGGCCTTTTCTCAAAGATAAGTGGTAACCGAGGCTCTCAAGAGAGACCCCTAGTGTCACTACATTGGCACAACGTCTCGTTCCCTCCATCAGGGAACGGTGGTTATGACAGTAACCGAGGCACTTTCCTGTCTTCAGCAGCTTTCTCACATTAAAAAGCTTTCTGGTGTATGTGTAAATTCGCTTTTATAAATTAACATCCACTGAAGTTATTACTTCACCCCCTGCATAATGTCATTAACAACAGATATACTGTATGTTGTTGAAACAACAAGGTTAGGCAATGGAAGTTCGAATTTCAAATGGATGTTATAATTTTTTATGGGGTCAATTCAGTAGATATCCCTGGGCCAAACTATTTTATGTATCAACAACAGAACACATTGCACATCTGCGAATGTTTCAACATACTGCTACAATCAAGGTTGGGGAGTAACGGAATATATGTAACAGGATTACGTATTTAAAATATAAAATATTAGTAACTGTATTCCACTACAGTTACAATTTAAATAATTGGTAATTAGAATACATGTACATTCAAAAAGTATTTGGATTACTGAAGAGATTACTTTGCATTTTATAGTAATTTGTTTAATTTAATATTTAGTCCTTTCATATGGAAAACCTTTATACATATAAATGAGGCGATCCAAAGTGCATTTAAACAGCAGTGAAACACTTTCTTATGACGCGTTACATTCATACGAGCAGACAGAGAAGTACGATTGAAATAAGTTTGAAGTAAGTTTGAAGTTTGGAGCAGAAGAAATATAAATTAACCTTGTGTAAATTGTCAGCTTTACGCCAAGCTAAAATGCTATTTCTAGCCATTTTACATGCACGTTACCAGGCACGATCATATATTTTATCAAGAAAATTCACATTGGATCATAATTTCTGTTTTCTAGTAAGATCTTTAATATTAGGGAAAAAAAATCTTATTTTTGATAATAATTTTTGTATTGTTTTCCTGCAAAAATATCTGCAAATCCTTAAAACAAGATATATTTTATTAATCTTGTTTTAGAAACAACACTGCATAAGATATTTAGGTTTTTATTTCGATGTATTTTGTCTTACTGTACTGGCAGAGTTTTTATAGACAAAACAAGTGAAAAAAATCTATCAGTGCTGAATAAGTAATCCAAAGTATTTAGAATGTGTTACTGACCTTGAGTAATCTAATGGAATACATTTTACAGCATGTATTCTGTCATCTGTATTGGAATACATTTCAAAAGTAACCCTCCCAACCCTGGCTACAAATATGTTAGTGTTTTAGAATCAGACATCTTACAATCTGCAACTTTGAACTTCACCAGATCACCCAGTGACTCAACTTCATCCTCAGTTATGATCTTTTTAATGACAAATGTTTCCTTCCAATGTGACCACAATCAAATGAAGGTCAGCCAAAAACCTCAACTGTTTTTCATTCTGAGAAAGATGGTTTTGCTGTCTCCAGCTGCTTCTGAGAGGTGTGATGCAGAGATGAGACCGAAAAAGGAAGTGGGTTTGGCAGGGGAACATGACAGCAGGGATCCATATTGCACATTCCAATCAAGGGAGTTTTATGTTTGTCTATAAAACCTCCTGGAGCGTTTGAAGAGAAGGGGAGCATCAAGGGAATTTCCTATATAGTGTCACGAGAAGGGACAGAAAGAGAGTAGTGGAAAAAAGACAGAGAGAGGTTCCTTATTTTTTACTTCCCCTATTACTATCTGTCTCGCTGTTACTCTCTTGCTATCTCTTTTTTTTAAACCAGATATGGCAAAACCGCTCATTTTCATAACTTACAATAACATCATCTATTCCCAACAGTCCACATGCTCTTATAGTTCCAGATGAAAGGGAAGAATAGTTGCACCAATACACATGGAATGCTTTAAAGGATAAAGTACTGTATTAAGACCTAGTGAGCCTTTAAATGAACAGGCCAAATTAGAAACTAAGACACTCAGTAAGACATGATGATGTGACTGAAATAAAAAAATATATTTTTTGAAGTCTTTTCCTCTTCATTCTGCCCCTGAGCCTGGTCAACCCCTGCTTCTGTCTCCACTCTTATCTCCATCTGTGTGTATTACTGTCTTGATTGGTGCCCTTGTCTATATGACAGAGAAAAAAATTGTATAAGTAATACTTATTGGCCTTATCTATAGGTTGTTGGTTTGATTCCCACAGTCGCCACCATTGTGCCCTTGAGCAAGGCACTTAACTCCAGGTTGTTAAGGGGGGATTGTCCCTGTAATAAGTGCACTGTAAGTCGCTTTGGATAAAAGCGTCTGCCAAATCCATAAATGTAAATGTGTAGCTATAACTATAAGCTAAACATGATCTATTTGGGAAAGAGTGTAACCTTTATATTCCATTACAATTCAGATGACATGATCAACACACAGCATGTACATGCAAACTATTTTGTATCTATAAATCTACAAACTTGAAAAACAATTTACTGCTAAATAACTACATTTGTGCATTAATCTAATTAAAGATTGGCCACACTATTATTTTTCCATTGCTATGTGGATAAAAGCAGAGACACAATAGTAATAAGAAAAATTTAATATTAGAGGAAATATGGAACCTCTGAATTGTGGTCATCACTTTGTATACTAACACAATTACTTTCTGGTTTCAGCAAGGGATGCAAGCTGGGTGTCCAGTACTGATGATGGGCAAGTGTTGTATTTAATACCATACTAAATAATAAAAATAATAAGTAAAAAGAAAAAATAAATAAATAAATCAACCATTCAAGGTGCTTTCAACATAAAATTGGCCTAGGGACTCTAAATACCTAGAATTGGCCCGTGCTGACACACAAGCGCTTCCAATCGGGCAACAAAAGAAAGTAGTCATGTGTTTGAACCGATGCAAAAATGTCTGTTGGGAAATGCCGCTTGTCAGTAACTGGAACATTCAAAAGCAATTTGGCGACTTACCATGTGATCATGCTGCAAAAGCAACTTTTACTCCCAAAGAGAAAGATAAATGAACCAACAAGCACTGTTATTAAGATTTTCCCTAAGTTTGAACCCAAACCAAACCAAAACCAAACCATAAAATCTACACCCTTACCTAAACCCTAATCCTAACCATTATTCCATTAGGAAAATCCACAGAAAGAGAAACATCAGGGCTTTGAACGAGCATTTTTATACAATTTTCAACCCCTAACCCAAACCTAAACCTAACCATAAAGTCTAACCCCTTACCAACCTAAACCTGAAAGATTTAAATAGATTTTAAATATCAGTAAGGTTATAGGAAATAGCAACAGTGATGCATGCCTTAGCAAGCACCACTAAAATGTCTATTTTCACTGGTCATCATAATTGAACCATTTTGAATGGCTGAAATGCATTACTCATATGGCCTTGCTGTGGCTTAATGGTTAGTTGCTAACAGCTTCCTGTTAATAAGTGTAAGGATTATGTTTGTGTGATTTATGGCGTGCTGGAGCCCATTGCCCATCTGTTTCATATGGCTTTGTAATCCTTATGTGGGTGATCACATTGATTTGTGAAAATGGCCATGCAGGATGCAGGCAGCTAAACATTAATTTAGAACCTTAGAAGAAAGTCTTAGAAAAAAGTCCTCTTGAAGATGCACACAGTGTTTTTTTAATTAATGAAAAAGTTTTACCCCTAAGAAATGAGTAGTACTGTGAAAAAGTAAAAAAAATCATGTACATTAACCTAAGATGAAGACTCATATCAGTGGTCTAATAATTTGTATTTTTTATTTTACATGGAACAGGTTGCATCATGGTGGCCACAATGTTAAGTTCACATGACCAGCCACAGAGTGCTAACTCAATAATGCCCCTGTTCTTGGACAATGTCACTCATGGAATAAATTAATTATGGCGGGCCATAAATTGTGCATTTCTATATTGTCAAAAAATAACAGAGTGCAACTTTAAAGTAACTGACTGAGAGTTTCTGTTGTGTCTCACCTGGCCTGTTCTCAAAATTTAAAACCCCACATCCTCCATTATAAAGTGAGAAGCTCGTCTTTTCAAAGCATTCATGCATTCACACATACACAGTTATATTACACACGAAAACATTCTGCAGGATTCCTAACCCAGAAATGTGTACCTGGCTCCCTAGAGAATTCATCCTTCAAAGCATACTCTGAAAGCAGCTCCCTTACAAACTTAATTTAGTGGCTCGGTTAAACAAACCAGTCATGCAGATACAAAAGTGTCACTGTACATACACACTAGCACACATATGCATGCAATCACACACATTCATTGTTGTGCTAAGAGGTGAAGAATGCCATAACTGGCTAGGCACTTGCCAATTTATAATCCAGCCTGACACACACATTAATATTGGTCATTGTCAATTTAATGTAGGTCAGTCTGACACAGCCTTTGTGATCAACCTCTAACTTACTCATACCACTGTTTGGTGTCACTGTGCAGAAACGATGCTGGTGGAACACACAGAGGAACGTCAAAGTTACTGTTGTAACCTCCGTTCCCTGATGGAGGGAACGAAACGTGTCAAAGAAGCGAAACTAGGGGTCTCTCTGAAGAGCCTTGCACATCTCTGAACTTGAGAAAAGGCCAATGAGAAATTGGCAGACAGAATTTGCATGTCCCGCCACCGAACATACGGGTATATAGGGAGGGAAATGCATCTGTTCATTCAGGATTTTGCCTGAGGAGCCGACAATGAGGTTCAGCCGTAACAGTGGCTCAGTTCAGCGATGTAACCGGGAGTACACAACGTCTCGTTCCCTCCATCAGGGAATGGAGGTTACAAAAGTAACCTAGATGTTCCCCGTCTGTCGCTCACTTCGATGTTGTGTCAAAGAAGCAATACTAGGGGTCCAATTTTAATCACGCCATGCGCTGAACCATGAACGTGCGCTGCTGACACAGGTGCGGGCAGGCAGTTGCGTGCCAAAGCGACAGGCCATGTCAGACTGTACGTACCCTTTCCCAACACCCCATAAGATTGTCATAACCCTCTGGTTCCCTACACCCTGATGTGGGGGGAACAAGGCGACGTGCAAAGCATGGGAGAGAATATATTAATTGACATTTAGCCTTGGCAGGTGAATGTTTAGACTACCTTTGTATGAAGGTCTGCTTACAGCAATGTCCAACCCAGCCATGTTGATATTTTATACTCCACGAATGAGACCAGTTATTCATAACTATGGCACCATTGAAACAGCTGTTTGTTTTTCAAGGTGCACCTGCAGGAAAGGCTGTACTTGTAAGTCAGCAACATTTTCGTGGTTTAAGGCGAACACAAATATTTGGAGAGAAAATGTGCCTAAGACTTTTTGTCACTTTCCCTGATTGAATTTCCTTTTCTTTCTTTTCTTGAGCATTGGAGTTTGGTTCGGATTTTTGGGTGGAATAGGAAAAAAAAGACAAAAACATTCCCTTAAATATATGCACACACAGAGCCTACCCAGTTTTCCATGAATTTTATAGCAGTTGATGGTGTGATCTATTTCCATCCATTTTCTTTTGCACTGATTTACTGAAATTCATAATAAAGTTGTCCCTTGAGTGGTGCCAAATCGATTAAACCCTATAAGATGTATTTGAGATCACTGGGAAAGAAAATTGTCATTCGTTCTTGATGAAAAATGATCTTGAAAATCAGATTAGATGTTTCACAAATTCACAAGTTCATAATGCACAAAAGGGGTGTGAAAAAAAAATACAGCAGTAGACTTCTGTGTTTAAATTAGAGCAAGGCTTGAGGACCCCAGTCCCCACTAAAAAGAGATGGATTGTTGCCAGATTCTAAGTTGAGGAAGTAGCAGGATTGTTAAAAAATAATAGTAATTCTCCTGACTTTTCATAATAAAATATTCTGGTAACACTGTACAATAGGTTTCCATTCGTTAACATTAGTTAATGCATTAGTTATCATGAATTAACAATGAACAACTTATTTGAACTTATTTTACTTATTTTGTTAAAGTTAGTTTACAAAAAATTCAATTGTTCATGGTTAGTTCATGTTAGTTCATAGTGCATTAACTAATGTTAACATAAACAACTTTTGATTTTAAATAGGGTCAGTATATGTTGAAATTAACATTATCCAAGATTAATAAATGATGTAAAAGTATTGTTTGTTGTTAGTTCATGTTAACTAACGTAGGTAACTAATGATAATGAATGGAACCTTATTGTAAAGTGTTACCAAAATATTACCAAACATTCAGTATTATTCTGATATGTTGCATAATTTATATCATGGCACAGATGTCACTTCCCATTAAAAAAGTCAATAAAATCTCTTTCTTATCTACTTTTCTGCAGTTACAGTTCTGCTTTCGCCTTTTTTTTTTTTTACTGTGGTTTACTTTTGAAATTCGTCATTGCACACGTCACTTTATATTTACTACTTTTGGCAGATGTTATACACACCCAACTAACATTGGCATTGGTAATGTGATCCTCTGCCAGTCTATTAATGCTAATAAGAACTGCTAATAATGTTGGCTCCTGTATGAAAAATTGCTTGTGCTTTTCCTCTTTGGACCCAAGCGTCTGCTAAATTAAATGTAAATGGCACAAAATATACTGTTCATGTCCACTTTTATGCTATGACTTTGTAATCAGTCAGACCGTGAAATTACATACCAGAGAGAAAGCAAACATTTGTCTGTACATTCTTTAATTGATGTTTTGGTCTTTTTAAATCAGAGGAGTTTGCTGTAGCATGTGTTTTTGTGTGATTGAGTTATGCGGCTGTGTAATTAAGGCTGATTGTTGCTGAATAGCAGATACGTGGTTTCACCCTGTGTTTAGTGTTGATTTGATTATGGAAATGAGGCCACATATTGCACTCAGTGCAGTGTGATGTGACAAAAATGAGCTGATGATATGAAAAAGTTTTCAGAAAGAGGTTTCTGTTTCTCAAAGATAACTTGTCGGACATGCCGCCCCCTGCCACTTATTTGGAAATCGTATTGTGTCCGTACACCAACTGTACTGACGTGAGCATAATGTTCATGAAACAGCATCCAGGGGTCACAGGTTGCATTCTATAATATTGTCTTAGGCACAAGGTGTCAGATTTAAATCTGATCTTTGCTGACAGTTTCGATGTGATTTCAGATGTTCTTACTCTAGCCAAGTCAAAGCATTTAGGAGGTTACCAATCCAGCAAAGATGGACCATCACCTACAGGCCAACTTGTGCTCAACACCTTCCACATATATATTTAAAATGTTGTTCTAAAGCGGATAGTTCAAACTATCCATTTCAGAAATTTTGATTTAGATAAGCCATATTAAAAACCACTGTAAGGTGATACCTGTGACTGCACTTTCTATATTAATGTGCTAAGTTGCTACATTGCTTGGCAAACATAAATATAAATAAAATAATTTGAATTACACATTGGATAAAACTGCTGCCACCTTTGAAGCTGCTGTAAAGTGACTATAAATGCGCACATGTGATGGTACATTTGATACTGATGCGTCAAGTTGCTAATCAGCTAAGATATATGTCTTAACTCTAGTTCTTGGTGAAAGAATGATTTATTTTGATAAATATTAATAATTAATTTTACTTTATACTAAACATAGCTGTCTTCTATCATATTGTTGTTACCGCCATTTTATACAATAAAATAAATAAGCCACACATTATTGCTTTAATGTGCATAACCAAACAAAGTGGAGGAAGTGAAAACAATGCAGCTGATTGTCTTCCTCTGTGGGAAAAAGAAGAATCTGTAAAGAGACGACTTCCTTTATTAACTTCTTCCTGTCTGTAGCCCTCTTGGGGATTTCCTGTTGGGGACTACTGCATAAGCTTTTAGGTTAAACTTCAATTTTACCCTATACTGGGATGGGGAAATAGTTAATGGTCGTACTGTTTATAATTTGCAATGCAATATGCAAAATAATGAATTAAAAAAAGAAAGGATAATAATATGGAGCGATGACGCATTTCTCCCATAATTATGCCATAATATGTTTTTATATATATATATATATATTTAATGAACATTTATAACTTTTAACTCAGCCTTATATTACTGTGGCATCAATAAAAAATTAAAAAAGAATCTAAAAAAAAAATCTCTCTTTTTTCTAGACTGATCTCACAGTGAAATCGGAAACAGTCGGTTGAAATTTCTTTAGCTAAAATCGGTCTGTGCTTAGTAGTAAGTGTTTGTGGGCGTATGAGCTCCATTTTACAGGTGAAATGTCCATGCAGAGGCGCCAAAAGCAAGTTGGGAAGCGAGTTGTTTCCTGCTGTACAAGCTGTAATACAGAGAAGAGGAATGCATATTTTATAAACTGTACCTCTCAAACCTAACCATCAGTGGAGAATTTTTTTTTATTTTAGCGAGAAAAATGCAATGTCTGAATCATAATAGTTTCAATGCAGGATCAAATCCCGGGTCTCCCACACTGCTGATGCAACATGCTTCCGGTCATACCTTAAGGCAAGGTAAACATGCTGGAGGCGATGCAAAAATGTCTGATAGGAAATGGCACTTGTCAGTGAGTCTGCATAATGTGGCTAATGCTACTGGAACTCTGGGAAACAAGATACTGACTTTGGCTGTGTCTCGTTTGGAAGGCTGCGACCTTCTGAGGTCGCAATTGTCGACCGCATACGTCATCGAGGCTATCTCGTTTCAGAAAAGTGATTAGGACACTTCAAATGCAGCCTTCAAATGCAACCTTCTTTCACTGGATTTCAGAGGATGTATGAGGTGTATCCTTCATGGGCACTTACAACCCCCAATTCTTTGCTTCAATGGAAATGTCTAAGAAAATGACACCAATTTGACTATAAATATGATGTTCAAATGCAAAGAATGTGAATTCCCAAGTTGAAGTACCTTAGTAGAGGGGTGCAGAGTATACAATATGTCAAATTATATTAATATATAATTTAAAAAAAGTATTAGACTAAAAGTACACCTGTAAAATCCATTTTCTTTTCTATTTACATCATTATAACTCTCCTAAAATGTACCTCATACATTCCCTTCCAGAGGGACTCACTCAAAGCGCTCACACTTGTTAAAGAGTGGCGTGCTGTCATAGAAACCATGTTACATTCCATTTCTGTTTGTCCTACGAAGGCTGTCTCATTTAAACAAGGCTTGTTTAAAGGAGGACACTCGGTATACTGCAGCCTTCAAAGGACACGTCCTACATAGCACGTAGCCTTCCAAATGAGACACGGCCTTTGTGTGATCATGTAGCTATTTTCCCTTCTTTTGGAAGGTCATAGAAACATAATAGTTGATTTTTTTTCTTTATGTATTGAAGAAAATGGATTTCCAATGGATTTCCATGGATTCCAAGTGAAAGGTTTTCCACTATACCAAAGTTTTCTAAGCGCTATAGTCCCAAAGCACTAACATGACATAAAATACTGTTTTAAAGTAGCAGTTGAGAAGCTGAACGTTTCAGAAAGCTGCATCTTCTTAGTCTGGGTGGACAGCTTACAGCACAAAAAGGAAATGACTTCAAGCATGCCGTAGAACACCTGCCAAAACAACACTCAGCCATTTATAAATTCAAAGACGCACACCTGTGGCTCTACGTTCGCTGGGTTCTTATGGTGAAGAGGCTTCAAAAAAGCACATTCAGCGCACTCATTCAGAGTCCAAAAGTCTGAAAAAAAAAAAACTTTGTTTATTTCCAGGTTCAAATGTAAAAGAAAATGAAATCCCAGATTTTCAGTGTTGTCTCAGTCTTTTGGACACAATTGTGCATACATCACAAGGAATTTGGCTTTCTGGAAGAGACAACAAAGTACGGACAAAAATTCGGTCAGATACATCAATACTGGCATTTCAGGTTTTATTGGCCAAGTTCTGATGGATTAATATAGTCTTCAACCTTTACGTCATTGCTAAAAGCCTCTATTGCAATAAAGAAATTTAATTATGAGACAGCCCCCACACTTAAACAGACACCCTTTTACCCTTCTGTCCAGCACACTACAGGTGTGTCTTGACTAATTGTTCTGTAAATCAATATTGATGGGCCAAATGTTAGTCTTCTCTTCTTGCAAACCCACTAAAACTAAATGTCGAGGAAGCAAGAACATCCCCCATTTCCCCTACCCGCCCACATGCGATTATTGTTCAGAGAGAGCCATAAATGAATGCTGAGAGGATAATACACATGTGAAATGAAGGGTCAGTGAGCTTGTGGGCGTTGGAATGTACGCAGGGTTTGGATGTGAAAGTAGTTCACACAAAATTATTCTCCATTGGTTTTATTATCTGAGCTAAAAAGGGAGGGAGATTTGTGATTGTGCAAGCTCTTAAAGGTGAAATGTGTAGTATCTGTGCCTCTGTTGTTGCACCAAACACTGTCCTCATCTTCCATTGGTTAGAGCCAGGGGCGTTGCAGTCATTTTAAAAGCGTGTGTGTGTGTGTGTGTAATTATAGTACAGTATTAATATATCACAGTATACTGTATATTAATATAGAAGAAAGTCTTATATTAATATATATGTATTATTTACTTTTAATATTTGTACAATTTAAAAGACTCAAGTATTGCAAAATAATTGCACAAATTTGCAAAATTAACTGCAAAAATAAAGGGCATCTTGTGGAGCACTTGCTTCTGTTTCACACATGACAATAAAAGTCGGAGCACAAGCTGGTCCTTGAATTAATAATTGAATCAATTACAATTGTGCATGAATTAACAATCAAAATAAAATTTTAATCCTTTAAAATGTGTATGTCTACAGACCTACAAAGAGACTTCATTAGAGGTTTTAGGCATTATATGAACAAAGCAAATCTATAATTTCCCTACAGTTTGCGAGCTGCTAAGCATGACTTTTATCAAAAGACAATAATAATAATAGTCTTATAATAATTATAATTAACGTCCATATGTTTTCATGTATAAAAAGCGTGTCTACATACTGTATCTATTCACTTCACTAAAATGCATGTGTTCCAAGAACACAGCAGATCCATCTTTTTTCCTATGAGGTAAAAAACAGGGGCCGATATTAAAAATATCTTTACATATTTAACACAGTTCTAGTAATCTGCTTAAATTGGCAAAAACAACTGACCAAACTATTACCTCACAAACATAATGTAAAAAGCAGAACTTAATGAAGACTCATGCGCTGATATAAACTCCACTTACAATGTGTGCTTAAAGGAATGATTGTTCTTTGTCTTTTATCTTCAGTGCATTTCACGTAATGCTGCAAAACAAGAATGATATGTCAATAAATATCTCTCGTTTGTGTGTTCCTCATCTCTTGATTATTATTTTAAATCAACATCAATGCCGATAAAAACATGGATAAATGAGCATTGTTGAAAGCATATGTAGAAATGTACAGAGCCGCGTTGATTAGACTGTCTGACTGACTGCCTAAAACGTAAGTGTTGTTTCGACTCATAAAACTCACCTGTGATTGGCTGGATGGTCCCTCAATCAGCCCAAAGTAACAAAATGCAAATAATACTGTATACAAATCCACCATTTGGACTCGGTATGGATTTAGCTTGGAAAAGTGCAGGGGACAATAATCACCTTTTTAAAGAGTGTGGGAGATGTGTCTCCCATGTCCCCCGCGGCTGCTACGCCCTTAGTTAAAGCATACTTATTGCCCCATTGGTTGAGCAAATGTTGCTATAGTATGTCAGGTTTTGTTGAAAAAAATGACACCCTTCAACTAAGTAATAATTTTCAGACATTGCTAAATGAAAATGCGGTGCCATTTGAAGCAGGTCGAATTTGTCTAAAGCATGAATAAAAGAGGAATGAAGATTCTTAAACAGCTGCCTCTCCTGTCTCTGTACTAATGCATCTGACTCAGAGATCACATTTATTAGTCACTGCTAACACTTTAACTGCTGCCACACTTCACTAACATTTCTGCGAGTGTGTCCCCTTTTTGTAACCTGTTTCGTAGGTGAAGTGAGTTTGAGATGATTCACAATAGCGATAACAGCACACAATCAGAATATAGGACAAAACACAAGACCTTTCCTCCCACTTAAAGGCGCACTCAGTAACTTTTTCCTCATTAAAAAAAATTTAACCCTAAAGAAGTACTTTTGGAAAAAAAATATGTACATGCACTGCTGACAACAGCCTTATCGGCCAGCACAACATACTGTAAACAAAAAACAAATTTCACTTGTAAAAAACCCCCAAAAAACTCAGTTTACAGTTAACTGACTTCCTGTGTAATTCCATTATAAATCCACATTATACATAGTGGAATGTTGGTAGTTATTTGTAGTAATAAGCTCAAAATGCAACAGATCTGTGTATATTCTCTTCTTTAGTGCCCCCTGTCACATTCCCCTGCATTATTGTTGCCAAAACACGACTTTATGACAAAAGCACTGCCATAATGCAATCGTTATGCTGCTAAGGGGTCACATTTATTCATAGGCGCTTTAGAGAGAAGGCTGAGAACAGCAGAACAAAGAGTATTAATGAGAATTCTCATATCAGCAGTGCCAAGATGGTTCACATATTCTCGCATCCAGAAAAGACAACTAAATGAGCTCTCTGCCACAGCCGAGTCCAATACTGATTTGGGAGCATACAGTATGTGGGAGACATTTGCTGTGTTCAAAATAGCACACTATCATTTAGCAATTCGTCATTTTAGATGACACTCTTATCCGAAGCATTTTACAGCACGATTATAATAGGAACAGTTCCTTTCTCAAAAGCATGATTATAGTTCATAGTTTGGTTCTTGTGGGGCTTGAACTTATAACCTTCTGGCTACATTTAAGCTATATTCCACTAAGCTTGACAACCAGTGTTTTTTTATGATATTCAAAAATGTTTTGTGTGCTTCAAGTGCACAAACACTTTGGGGGCAACTGGACTATAAAACATACTTGATAAGTTTATTCTTCATACAGTACAGCATGACAATATTTTAAAATACAGAACAAAGATGGCAACCATAATATAGTTCAAATCATAGTATCTTGACCTCTTACATGGCACATCCACCATTATTTTTTAATGAAACTGAAATTAAGGGATGACTGGATTGTATTGAGGAAAATAGCAGTGTAGCTCGGTAGCTACTCCCTTGTGACCAATGAGCACTGGTAGTACTGTAATTAGCAAATGCCACCCAGGAATAACTTGTGTATTACAATGCTAGTGCACCACACACAGTAAGTACACAGTGCATAGTGAATTTATTTCAAATTAAGAATGGTTAAGATGGCATGCAATTTTGAACAACAAATAATTTGTATTACTATATGATTTTTTTATAGCAGCAAAATAAATGTCAAAATACACAGCATCGAGGCTTACAGAAATAAATAATACTGTAGCAATTACATTGGTGATTCATCCCTCCCTGCCAGTCGTTGCACCTCCTTTTAGCTCAGTTAATGTAAGCAGTCAATTTACAGATACCCCAAGCTTCTTCTAACCTCTAAGGACTGTTCAATATTCTTTATTAAATCAGCAGGAGATCTGAAAATAGTCATGATTGCTGGAGATGTAGTGAGGCTACTCACAAAACACACAAGACACTGAAATCAAGGCCATCCCTTAAATTCCCAGTACAACATGTGTGTGTGTGCATGCATGTTTGCATGAGTGCGTGTGCGTGTGTTTGTTTGTTCGCCACCTCCTCCCTTGTGACCAAGGAGTGTGTTATACCATAGAGGACATGCCATTCCTTCAAATTCTCCCTTGGCCCAACACTGAATATTTGAGATAAAGGTTTCAGTATGACCAGCACTGTATGATCAAGCTGTTTGTGCATTGGTGTTGAAGTGAAATGTGTTCCAAAATAGGAAGCATGTGGATTTTCTTGACCGCCAGTGCAGCTAATGAATGGCATGGTGCTTTTGTGTACACTGCAACTTCTGCTTGCCTTAAACAGTACCTAGATGTAGTCTTCAACATTAAATTAATGATAAAATTGGTCTTGGGTATACATTTATGTAGTAAATAAATGTAGTATTTTGTAATGGATTACCAAGAACTGTTCTACATATATTTGAATTTGAACAACAGGACATACCTGGTGTGGTCTATCAGGCTGAACAGAGAACGATACAGCCAATCATTCAAGCCAAAGACAAACACCTCAAACTATGGATTTTGGACAGACATCAGTTATCTCTTGGCAGTTAAACATCTTCACCATGTTTTCATCCCTTTATGAAATAAAAAGCATTCTGAAAGACAAGCATTAAAGCAACTCCACCATTTCATCTACCGTATACCAGTCAAAGGTGGATGCATTTACCAAATGTGTGTTTCTTTTTACTTTCTTGTTACCTTTTGAACTAAAGGCTTATGCTTAAATGCTTGAAATTAATTTTGTAGTCAAATATAAATTGTCTTTGTATGAATTTCTTTAAAAATAATTTTAATGGATGAGTTGGACCCTATAGTGAAGTAACAGCAGCCAACTGCTCAGCATATACACTCAAAAAAATAATATTTTAAGATTTTCACATTTTAATTTCATGACAAAATTTCATTAAATCAAATTGGGTAATCTTTAACAAAATAAAGTAATACAAAAACAAAAAGTTTTATTAATTTAATTTTGTTAAATATTACACAATTCAGTTTGATGGAATTTTATGTAATTAAAATGTGTAAATCTTAAAAATAGGCAATATATTATATAATATATATTATTTTATTTTTTTATTAATTTTTTTTTGAGTGGATAGGATTTATTTTACAATTATTCCAGGTGGATACCTCATGAAATTGAAATTTGTAAATATGGGCATTAGTAGCAACATTTGGCCACAAAATAATTCACATATTTCCATTTTTGTCATTTGGTTGCTTTATTTCCAATTATTTAAAAAGGTGTTAAATTGTAATAATAAAGAATTAGTACTATTGAAATATTAAAAAAAAAAAAAAAAAAAAAGATATTTTGACTGGCAGTATAGGCTAAAGTAAAATTTTAAAAAGACATTTTATTCCATATACCACTTTTTCTTTTCTTTTTTTCTACACCTTTTCATTGAACTGTGTTATAAACCAAACCACCTGAAATGGTAAGAATTAATCGTCCACTGTTTTTTATCTCTGTGTTCAGTCTTGATGGGTTCTCTTTTGTTGCCATAACAAACAACAGAAGTGTAAAATATAGTCAATAAAACCCCAGCAGGCTGATGTGGGGACAGTTGAGACAGATTTATAGACTGATACATCACACAAACTAACCACTAGATTTACGTTTTGTTCCACGTCTCTTAGCTTGGCAGACCCTCTAGGCCTATGGCTATTTCTATTAGGATCAGTAGAAGCTACATTTATTGGCTTAAACGAGTCCATCAGGTGCCCTAAGCACAGACAGCCAAAACATACCACAGGAATGTTAAATGCTGATTCAAAGAGTTTTGGGTGTATTTTGTTGGGGAAGGAGAGAGAGAGCGACTCACTGTTTCATTGAGTTTTTGCAGGCATGCACTGAAATGTTCCAAATTCCTTGTGGGCAGTTAATGGCAGACAACATAAACTCCACTGGAGTTGCTCTGTAACTCCTAAAATGTCTTGGTTGGCACTTTTACTGCATGAGACAATTTATTAACACTTTGTGTCTCTGTTACCTTTTTTTCATCTGTGTAAACTCAACCTGAGGTCTGGAGGACTCCAGAGACAACAAACCTCTAATGATCACTATCAAATAACTTTAACCACTGTGATCCAGATGTCTTAACTATACTTAAGTCATGCACTTGTGCTTAGTCTTGTTTATAGCTCCTTTAATGCAGGGATTACTGGGCAGTATGTTTTTACATGTGTTTTGCTGTACACATAAAGTCATCAGCCTTGCCGCTTGTAGCCTTGCTTTTGATAATGGCTGAATAGACCAATAACAGTGATTATCTGGGGCTAGGCTGAGGCCTTGGCTTTCCACTGTACAATTAGACCTTAGCTCAACTTGTTTTGTTCACAACAGGATTGTAGATTGGCACACTCCGGCCAAAGAAAATGTCCACCATCTAATTTTAGGGCAATCCATGCCGCTAATGTCAGCTTCTTGACATTTTTCTGGACATTTGGAGTGTATATGTGTGTGTTTATTAACTTACCTCTTTTGTCCTTAAAGAAATAGTTCACCCAAAAATGGAAATTCTGTAATTTACTCACCCTCATGTCCCAAACCAATATGACTTTATTCTGTACAACATTTATTGTGAATTTTTCAGGAATATTCTGGGTAACTCTTTTCTAAATAAAGTAAGCGATGGACTCTATGCACGGAATGTAGCCTACGTATTTCCAAAAAAGTGCCAAGAGTTGTAGCAAACTACTCTTCTTTCTAAAATAAAGCGATTTAACAACAAATGTGATTTTATTTAGTAAATGTATAAAAATTATCTCAGTAATGAGCCCCAAAAGTGTAAATATAGACGTGATGCTTGCAGAATGGCAGAGCACTGCTATACCGTTGTGTAAGGCTTCCTCTGTGTGCAAAGTATACACATCCAGTGATTGTGCAGTGATTTACAAGTGAGAAATACAGCAACACATGTGATTTGAGGGCAGTCCTGTCCACCGGAGGAGAGAGTCAGACACACAAAGATGTGTGTGCATGTTGAGTTGAAAAGAAAACACTGATGAAAATACTGAAAAGTCTGTAGAAATAAAGACTAATGTGGATTGTTTATACGGCTCCCACTTCCTTTACAAGTGAGCTAAGAACCTGTCACAGTGGTGCCAAAACCCGGGATTTGGAGGAAGAAAATTTCATCATTGAGACCTCACCACTAGCCAAAGTATTCAAGACCCTCGCCAGCACCCACCAAACCCAACATCAATCTCAGTGTTGTGTTTGATCAGGAGCAGCAGTTCCAGGCTCTATTCCATGCTAAAGCAAAGGACCGGCAGGAGCTTGGTACACTAGGAGGGGTCTTCAGCCATGACCCGGACCTAACTACGGCATCGCACATCACGCTAACAAAGTTGGGACCTCAAGACGACCCAGAGGCGTTCCTTGAGCTCTTTGAGTGGACGACTGGACAACGGCAACACTTCCGCTCGCTTTCACTGGGCGAGCTCGGTTGCCCATTCAAATTTACTCGGTATCTGGCGGTACTGGAATAGTTAATTGCCCGGCTACCGAAATGGACAGCAGAGAGGGTCCAGTGCCACTGACCGGCGTCACTCGATGGGATGGTCCAGCTGGTTTAGAACCATATAGCGGCATATTTTGAGGCCTATGCCCCATGATGGAGGTGGAAAAATTGCATCCCCGATGCACCACAGGCCACCCCCGATCAAGCAGGAGCATACCAGATACCTTTGAGTATTAGGGGGGGTACATATCAAGACTTGGTAGATTCAGGTTGTAATCAAACCTCAATTCACCAAAGCTTGGTTCAGTCTGAGGCTTTGGATACAAGCCGGTGAGTAAAGGTAAGGTGTGTGAATGGGAATATCCAAAATTAATTATATGGGTCCTGCAAAAAAGCATTTCAGTGTGTGACTCACTGGCTGGGGTGGCGGATCCAGAGCTGTCTTTGTCAGCTCCAGCTCAGGAGGACGTAAGGAACTCTTGGCTTCCACATCCCTTAGAGGTTTACCTGCTGGGGATTTCCCTTTTGAGCAGATGAGAGATGAGACTCTTAGGCACACCTTTGGTCAACTGAAAGTGATTTATGGTCAACACCTCCAGCCAGACATTGCACTGGCATATCCATATTTTTAAATTATTAAAGATTGGTTGTATTGAGGGACACAGGATGCTCAGACAAAGGAGGACACAGCCCAATTGTTAGTACCGAAAAGCCATCGGGAAATATCATTCCAAATAGCTCATTTTAATCCGATGGCAGGAAAAACACTAGAGCATCGGGTGGCCCATTTCTATTAACCGGGCATTCGCTGGGATGTTCGCAGCTGGTGTGCAGCATGCCGTGAATGTTGGTTGGTGAATCCCATGGCCACCCCAAAAGCACCATTTTGCCCTTTCCCTTTAATCGAGGTCCCCTTTGAAAGAATTGGCATGGACCTTGTCGAGCCATTAGAGCAGACGAGCATCGCTTTGTGTTGGTTCTAGTGGGATACACAACACGAAGCAGTACTTCTGTGCAACATCTTGCGGAGGCACTCTTCAGAATAATCTCCTGAGTGGGGATTCTGAAAGAAATCCTCACTGATCAGGGCACAACATTTGTCACGTACACTTGGCCAACTGTACAAATGATTCAGGATTAAATATATCTGGAACAGCATTTATCAGCTTGATAGAACAATTTAATCAGACACTAAAGATTATGATTTGTAAATTCATACACGAAGACTCTCGAAATTGGGACAAGTGGTAAGAGCCCCTATTTTTTGCAGTACAAGTGGTCCCGCAAGCCTCCACAGGGTTCTCCCCATTCAAATTATTGTATGGGCATCAACCACATGACATGCTCATTGTCTTACAGGAAAACTGGGAGGAGGGACCTTCAAACAGCAAAAACTAAATTCAATACGTTTTTGATATGAGAGCAAAACTCCACACACTGGGAAAATTAACACAGAAGAATTTGCTCCAGGCTCAAGAACGTCAAAGCAGGCTGTATTATAGGGGTACTCAGCTATGGGAATTTGTACTGGGAGATAAAGTCCTTGTATTAATCCCCACATTGAGGTCTAAATTACTCGCAAGCAACAAGGGCCCATTGAGGTCACATGGTGATTTGGGGAAATCGATTATGAGATTAAACGAATGGATAGAGATGGAGCATGTCAGATTTACCACCTCAATCTCGTAAAACTGTGGAGAGACAGGGTCCCAGTGACTTTGGTGACAGTGGTTCTGGAGAGGGAGGAGCTCAGACCAGAGGTGAACTTAAAAGCCACCTTTTGAATCACCCAGTCACTTGCAGAGACCACCTCTCACTGTCACACATCGTGGAGGTTGCCAGGTTGCAAAGAGAATTTTCCGACGTGTTCTTGCCTCTTGCCAGTCGTACAAATCTCAGAGAGCGCCACATCAAAACAACTCCAGGGGTAGTGGTACGCATTTTTCACTGGCGGTTACCCGAACACAAAAAATACTGGTTCAGGGAGAAATAAAGACCATGCTAGATATAGGGGTAATAGAAGAATCCCATAATAACTGGGCCAGCCCGGTGGTGCTTGTTCTGAAGTTTGACAGCTCGGCCCAGTTCTGTGTGGATTATAGAAAAGTAAATGCTGTGTCTAAATGTGATGTGTACCCAATGCTTCGGACTGATGAACTGGCTGATCGGTTAGGCACGGCTCGCTTTTATTTGACACTGGATTTGACAAAGGGATATTGGGAGATCCCCTTAACTCCCATGTCCCTTGAAAAGAATGGCATTTTCCACACCATTTGGCTTTTCCTTTCAGTTTGTTTGAAGCCCTGGCAACATTTCAGTGGCTCATGGACAGAATACTTAAACCACAAGCCGCTTACGCTGCTACCTATCTGGACAATATCATTATTTACAGTAATGACTGGCAGCGGCACCTGCAGCATCTGAGGGCTGTCCTGAAGTCGTTTAGATGGGTGGACTCATGGCATACCCTAAGAAGTGTGCAATTGGATAGGTGGAAATATGGTATCTGGGCTTCCACTTGGGTCATGGACAGGTGCAGCCCCAAATTGATATCACCACAGTGATTGCAGCCTGTCTGAGACCTAAGACCAAAAAGGAGGTAAGACAGTTCCTAGGGCTGGCTGGCTGGCTATTATAGTAGGTTTGTGTCTAACTATTCGACCGTCACAAGCCCACTGACTGATCTTACTAAAAAGGGGATTCCAGATCCGGTCCAGTGGACGGAGCCATGTCAGCAGGTGTTCACGCAGTTGAAAGCTGCACTTTGTGGTGGGCCATTAGTGCACTCTCCTGACTTCTCTCTCCCTTTTATCTTGCAGAAGGATGCATCGAACAGGGGGTTGGGAGCGGTACTGTCCCAGATGGTGGAGGAGGAATGACCCATGCTGTACATTAGTTGCAAACTCCCACTGAGGGAGACTAAGTTGTAAGATTATCCATGAACAAAACCATCAAATGAACAACGCACTCCTCAACATCATAAAATGAATGCATGGCGCCTGAATTGCTGAAGGAGATCTCTCTCCCAGGCCTACTTTGTATCAAACTGAGGGCCTCTGTGAAGAGAAGTTCTAAGTGCAGAGGTTGTGAGCCATAAAAGACAAAGAACACCCTCCCTGGAATTCCAGAATGTATTTAAACCCACATTTTACACAATACATAGCCTTGCTAGATAATTCTGAAATTTGCTTTGAACTGTGGTAACTTTTACAACTGACAAATTGAGAAATTGTGGGTGGATACAAAGAGACGTTGTATTACAAATTTAATGGTGGAGAATTTTATTCAGACAAATAATCTAGTTTATTGTAATTTATCTAATTCATAATGGTTGTCGAAGGGCACTAATTCCATTATAAATTTCATTATATAATGCTGTAGAACAAGGACAGTTTAAATTAATTCCTAGCTCACACAATTTCCTTGCATATAATGGTGTAGAATTGCAGCACTTTAATCCATACCATGTACATCTACATACATCAACAAAATTCCCTACATGTATTGGTGTGAGAATGCGGGCACTTTAACTGATCCCGTCTACATTTATACTACCAAATTCCCTACAAAGTACAGCATGATAGAGAAGGAGTGTTTGGCCATCAAGTGGGTGGTCCTCACAATCTGGTACCATCTGTTGGGGTGCGTTTTCAACCTCTGTTTGGACCACACCCTGCTCATGATTCATGTTAAGATAAATTATTGCCTAAATTAATTATTATTATTAAAATAATATAATAATTTTTCCTGCTTTGTAGTAAACACAAATCCAATAAATGTAACCAATTTAATAAATGTTTTAATAAACATGATTTTTACTGGTTTAAGAAAAGACCACTGAAAAACCTTATCGACCACTAATATGAATATCCTATTAGGAACACATCTAGTTCTCTAAGAAACATGTTGAAGAAACCAGCCGAATTCGTAAAAGATTCTTCCCCCCAAGTGACCAGGCTTTTGAACTCTTAATCTCTCATGCTCAAAATACGTCAGCACTGCACTTTATTAGTCTAACACTGGACTAATAATTTTTAACTTATTCCTCATAATTTATACTTTCTCTTAATAACACACTGGTTTCAGACTATCAAACGGACAGCCTGAATGTCAGTACAACACCTTACTGCACATTTATTTTCAACTGATAACATCGGTAAATATAAAAAAATATGGTGTATATTATATTGTATATTGTGTTATGTCTAAATTAGATGTTTATTACAGATTGGTACATTTCTCTTTATTGTCATGACTGCTATGTTGCTTTGAACTGCACCAAAGTCTTTTACCCACTGTTGCACTTGTGTATATGGTTGAGTGAAAATAAAGTGATTTGATAATAGTGATGCTTGCCTTAGCAGTAATAAGAATAAGAATATAAAAATGTCATGTCCTAAGGTAATTTTGCTTCCTGCTGCAAGGGTTGTAACAACTTAAAGTCAATCAAATTTGTGATTTGACCATCATAATGAAGCTATTAAAAAGCCCTGACTGCTTGGTTAATTAATTGATCTTGCTATCAAGAGCTCCTGAAGGCGACAGATAAAGAAGGCATGTGTATGTGAGAGAGACTGCGAGACTGGGTAAGAGAGAGAGAAAGAGGTTATGTAAAGTGGATGAGGTATATTATGTTGTCTCTATGGGGATGTGCTGTCTTTTGCCCCATGTGAGAATCCAGTGAGAAAATGAGTGTCACAAAGTGTTAAAATGTTATCCGTTTCACATCTGATAATGAGGCCTGTCACAATGTTGGTGCTTGCAACCCATAACGTGGCGGATCATTTTAGCTTATCATGGGCCGAATGTATATTCCGCGGGCCGAAATAAATAACATTTATTTCTCTATGGTATACAGGGCTGGACTGGTAAAAAGTTACCATGAGCTAAGCAATATATGCTTCTGTTGAAGCCACAATTCAGTGTTGTCCACTATATTTTCAGAATTGTGTTGAGAGCCAAATTCCAAGTGAACTGCACTACCTGTAATTCTGAATCATTTTTTAAAATCCATTTTGGAAAAAATGAAAGGGAAAAATACAAACAAAACACCACTGAAAACTTTTTATAAAAATATAAAAAAACTAAGTCAATGGAAGAGTGTGAAATAAATGGAAGTATTTCCAGACACAGGCTAACAGTTTGGCAAATTTTCTAGTTAAGTGTTTTTTTTTATTTATTTAAAAACACTGTTCTTCCTTTTTGTTTAGTCTAAAATAGTAGACTACTAGTAAGTTACAGTGCCACCTCGCCTGACTATACACAGGTTTTGCTTATATGCTGTTTTCAGTACTAAGTAAATCATGTAGACTAACAATAATTTATTGTAAGGATGAGGTGGGCTAATAATTCCATTTGCAGATATTTATTAGAGGGATTAAACAATCAATCCAAACAGTATTCATTAAACGTAGTCAGGTCACAGGCTTGGGTCAAAACACAGATAAATCGGTCCATAGGCAAACAAATCCAAAACAGTAATCCAGAGACGTGAATCCAGCAAATGTAAGTGTAACCCTTATTTTATGACACTGTGTCGGTGAACACTCCAATCTCCGGAGGCGTGAATGACATAAAATAAACACGGGTTACAACGGTGTAATTCAACTTATCTTCTTTATTAGAAGTACCGGCCAAACAGCACTAACAGCAGCACCTGTGCACTCGGTGCACATTCAAAAAGAGAGCCAGACTCCCGCGCAAGCACCGTCCACTCCCAACCTTTTTCCTCCCACAGGGGAAATGCACCCCGAAACATTGGGACATTGAACAAATAACATTCATGAACAAATACTCAGTGTAAGGCAAATACAACAAGGGAAAACGTATTGTAAAACATTCTTAACTGTTAAAGTAATGCTACTACTCTTGTGTGAAATAAAACACTACGGTACAATGAATTATAAAATTACCAAATTAATTACTAAATTTAGAAATTACATTTATAATGAATTAGCCAATTTTAGATTACATTCTTCCCCTGCTTACAAAAGAAACGTCCCCGTTTCTGGCATATTATACTTAATACCTTTCACCACATTATTATAGAACAACATAACATGAACATGGAGTGCAGTAAGCAGTAATATGTGTGCAATACACAATTATCAGAGTCAAATAATCTGGAACAATTATTGCAGATATTAAGCATCACATTCACAACACAACACTGTATAACTAACTCCATTTTGAGCATATACTGTTCCAGTGTGCAAGTACAAAGAAGAATCAATAGGCATTAACAAACAAATTTGTTGAACCTTTCAGGTTTCCTCACTGTGCGTCCACTACGTGTAAACTCAGATGAATCTACTGATGGGGAAGGGGCCGTACCAGGGCACAGCAAGGTGCTTGGATGTAGACGTGGCATTGGCACGGTCTCAGGCTGAGACAGAGAAACAGTTTGAGCTGAACATTCAGTTCCTGCAGCAGAAGCTGTGTGCTTTACAGTTCGCTTAGGCACATAAGGTGGAGTAGGAGGTCGAAAAGGCAAAGCTCCTGACAGTGCATTGAGGGGAAAAGAATGCTGAGGGGCGTTTGTACCGCAAACCTCAGATGGCACAGATACTTCTGAGGAACTGGCAGGCATGTTCAACAGAGAACCCTTGTAAGACTTCAAGCGATTGTGATGAACCACCCAGTTCCTTGACTGGGGATTCTTTGGGTCAGTGATCTCATAAGTTACACCTGGGCTGTTTTCTTTATCCATACGTCTCAGAACTATATATAGCCCTTTCCATTTTGGAGCCAGCTTATTCTGCTTCTGAGCTGGATCATCCAAAAGCACAAGTTCACCTTCTTTATGTGGGTGGAAAAATGTCCTTTTGTCATACTGTTGTTTCTGATTCAGCTTAGCTGCTATGGACTGTGCAGCCGCATCTCTGAAGGCAAATGACAAACGTGTGGTCAAAGCACTGGCATATTCCGCTGGTGTGCCTGGTGTACAGGAGGTTACTGCAGGACTACAGTTCAAGAGGATGTCAACAGGTAAATGCGGTTCCCTTCCATATGCCAGAAAGAAAGGAGAAACCCCAGTACTTGAATTAACACTTGAGTTATAAGCCAACTCCACTTGAGGCAGATATTTATCCCATTCACTTCCACTCTCATAGATATATTTAGAAAGTTGATCTTTCAATGTGCGATTTAGTCTTTCAACCATACCATCACATTTGTGCATGGTAGGGAGAGGTGCGTGTTTTCTTGATTCCAAGTTGATTGCATAAATGTTTAATCAAATCAGACTCAAACTGTCTACCTTGGTCAGTATGGATTGACTTATGAATCCCATGCTGTTTGATGTAATCCTCAAAAATGCACTGTGCCACAGTGGTAGCTCGCTGATCTCTCAGAGGGTAAAGGTTGACGAAGCGAGTGAAATAGTCCATCACAACCAACACATATCTATTCCCTTGTGAATAAACAGGCAACTCTGTGATATCAGCAACAATCTTTTGGAAAGGTCTCTCTGCGTGAATGGACTGCATTGGGGCCCTTTCATGAGGAGTGGTAGCACTACAGGACAGACAGGATAAACATTCAGCACAGTGTTTCTGGATATCGAGACATGTAAGGCCAGTAACAGATTTTCCCTCTCAATAAAGTGCGCTCGGCACCTAAATGTCCACTAAACTTTTCTCCATGGAAACACTTAAGAGCAGTTGGAATGAGTATAGAAGGTAAGACTATTTGGTAAGCATGCAGGATATGAGGAGAGGGTTTCACTTTACTGCACAAAATTCAATTTTGGACTGACAATTTGGGAAATTCATGCCAGAGCTTTCTCAAGGTGGTAGAGGAATGCTTAAGTCTGCCTAACGGTGGCCTTTGATTACTTTCCTCTTTCCAGTCTATGACCATATTTAGACAAAAATCAGCCCTTTGCTGACCTTGCAATTCTTTTAAGTCAACTGATAGTGTCAGACCAGGGTCAAGAAGAACATCACAAATGTTCTGCATTTTATCAGAAGAGGGGACTTCTACAGCGATGTTGGGGCTTGAAATTACACACTGAACTGCTTTTGATTTTTTCACAGGTGAGCTAGGACGCCTGGACATGGAATCAGCATTACTAAGCAGCTTTCCTTCTCTGTGAAGGATGGTGAAGTCGTGCACATCCTGTTCAAGTATCCAACGAGCTCTTCTACCCGTGGTATCATTATCAACTGGGGCCTTCAAGTTCAACAAGGTTTTGTGGTCAGTGACAACTTTGAACGGAGCTCCTGACAAGAAATGTCTGACTGACCATACCATAGCCCAAAGCTCATGGTCATAAGTTGACCATTTCCTTTCCGAAGGAGTGAGAGTGTGACTTGCGTATGCAATTACACACTCCTTCCTATCCTGTATCTGAGCCAGCACTGAACCTATACAGTCCTGAGAGGCATCTGTGTACAACAGAAAAGGCTGTGTAAATATAACATGAGCAACAATGGGAGGACTAGTGAGGGAGTGCTTCAGTGATTGGAAAGCATCCTCACATTCACTCGACCACTGGAAAACAACACCTTTCTGTGCAAGCGCATGTAGGGGAACGGCAATGATGGCAAAATTTCTTACAAACCTCCGATAATAGGAGCAGAGACCAACAAAGGCTCTCACTTCGCTGACAGTTCTGGGAGTAGGCCAAGACCGGACTTTATCCAGGTTCTTCTCATCTGGCAGGAGACCCTGACTGGACACAACATGACCCAAGTAAGACACTTGACTGCGAGCAAAATGATGTTTACTGACCTTCAGCTTAAGACCTGCAGACCGGAAATGATTGAACACTTCCTCTAGGCTGCTAAGATGTTCACTGAATGTCTGACTGAATACAAGAACATCATCAAGGTAGACAAGACAAACTTTCCAATGGAGTCCACGAAGCACCAGCTCCATGAGTTGTTGAAACGTTGGAGGGGCATTTTTAAGACCCATGGGCATCAACTTTGAACTGATATAAAGCATGCCCTGTATTGAATGCAGTTTTCTCCCTATCATCTGGGTTTATCTCAACTTGCCATTAGCCGCTTGATAAATCCATAGTACTGAACCAGCATGCACCTGACAAGCTGTCTAAGGGGTAAGAATCTTTAAATGTGACTGCGTTTAGTTTTCTAAAATCTATGCAAAATCTGTAACTGCCATCTTTCTTTTGAACTAAAACGACAGGAGAAGCCCAGGGACTACAACTTTCTTCAATGACATCCTGAGAAAGGAGCTGCTGAACTTGCTGGTCTATTTCAGCTTGAATGGGTGGCGATGTCCTGTATGCCCTCTGCCAGATGGGCAGCACATTCCCAGTAAGGATGGCATGCTTAACCAAATCAGTGCGGCCATAATCATTGTCGTGCATACTAAAGATATCTGAATATTTTGAAACCAGAGCCTCCAGCTGATTTTGTTGCTCCCTGTCCACTGCTGACTGACTGAAGTCTAGCTTTGATTTCAGGTAAGGCTCAATTTCAGTCTGTACTTGAGCTACAGTAGGTTCAAACACTGCATATTCTTCCCCTGTCTGACTGACTAAGGATTGAAACTCACCTAACCTAGTGCCACCAGGAACATGACAATCCTCACTTGTTGGATTCATGACTCGAACAGAAGTTACACCAGCTTTGACAGAGGTTACGGTACGTGCTACAAAAAGACCTGGTACTGTATGAGTTTCAGGATCCAAAAGTCCTGTATAATTGAATAAAAGAGGGACAGTCCAGTTCCACAGTTTTAACTGATTCTCTCTGAGATCAATTGCAGCATGATGTTTTTGAAGAAAATCCCAACCAAGGATTACTGACTGTGTAGCATTTCTGACTACCTGTGGACATTATGAATGAAAGCTCCCTCACCCAGCCTAATGGTAATAGGCAGCATACCAAGGGTGTCCAGACAGTCACCAGTCACTGATTTTGCCAAGAGAAAGGACTTTTTAAATTGGCTTTTTCATGAGAGAGGGAATGGCCATTCTCAGTGATTCGCTAATCAATGAAATTTCTGAACCTGTGTCTACAAAAGCTTGCATGGCAGTGTTCTCAATGACAGCAAAAACATAAGGTGTGGGGATGTCAGACGCTACCAGTTCAGTTTGTTTGGGCCCACTCTCAGGCTCAGCAGACACTTGGCCCGTAGTACCTGCTACCAGCCGTTTCCCTGAAGATCGATGTTGTCATCGACAAAACTGACGTGTTGACGATCACTGTGCGATGGCAAATGATTACTGGAAAGCTGTAGGTTGTGCGCCTCTCTGGATAACCTGTTGGAGTGCCATCCTGCCTTGTGATGATCCCCCTGATTGGAACTGCAGCGATGATCTTGCTGATTGGAGGTCGGGCTGATGTGACTATGTCGATGATGAAGAGCTCGGCTGCTATGTCCTTCATGATGATGGGGAGCTGGGCTGACGTGACGGTTGTCATAGCTCCGATATCTGTCGGCAACCTGATGGATGGAGGAATAGTGGTCGTCTCTACGATGTGGAGAGGATGAAGTGGAAGGTGAGTAGCGTTGTCTAGTATAATCAGGTGGAGGACCGCTGACAGAATAGCCAGCACGGGAGGAGGAGCAATGCCAAGGAGATGTAGACGAGTGTGCATACCATGTAGCACCATGTTCATGACATTTTGCTTGAAGAACAGTGTCAAGGCCAGCTATGAACCATCTGAACCTTTCCATCGCAATGGCTGACTCACCATAATTTGGAAATGCCTCCAAAACAAGTCTTGTAATCTCTGCAGCAAATACCTCCAGCAGCTCTTTGGGCATGCGCTGCCTGGCATTCACAAAAGTTTGAAAGTGCAGTAAAAATTGTTTCCTTCCAAAAACATAATTTAAAGCAGCAACACACAGTTCATAGTCCTGCTGTGTCTCAGGAGACAGGGAGAGCCAGTATGCTAATGCATCTCCACTCAACCTCGTAGGCAAAATGGCAGCTAAATCTTGTCTGTAAACAGTCTCTTTTGACAAAATTGTTATCTAGTCAAAGTTCACTCACCACGTTGCTTCACGGTGCATTCAGAAATGCGCCGTCATAGTTGGATGATTTGGCCGTATAAACTTTTCGAAGTACGTGAACTTGACACCGCTGCCACCAGTCTGTAACCCTTATTTTGTGACACTGTGTTGGTGAACACTCCAGTCTCCGTTGGCGTGAATGACATAAAATAAACATGGGTTACAATGGTGTAATTCAACTTATCTTCTTTATTAGAAATACCGGCCAAACAGCACTAACAGCAGCACCTGTGCACTCGGTGCACATTCAAGAAGAGAGCCAGACTCCCACGCAAGCGCCGTCCACTCCCAACCTTTTTCCTCCCACAGGGGAAATGCACCCCGAATTAAAGGGACATTGAACAAATAACATTCATGAACAAATACTCAATGTAAGGCAAATACAACAAGGGAAAATGTATTGTAAAACATTCTTAACTGTTAAAGTAATGCTACTACTTGTGTGAAATAAAACACTATGGTACAATGAATTATAAATTACCAAATTTAGAAATGACATTTATAATGAATTAGCCAATTTTAGATTACATAAGCAATGGTCATAACGGTAGTCAAAAACAATGGCAAAGAATAAACGCTTGGTAAGGCAGATAACTGCAATACTTCACAAAGTGATACTGTGAGCACATGGCTTATATACATGGTGAATGACCAAACAGGAACTGATGTAGCAAGAACAGGAAGTGACATAGTTAAATATACTCTGGTGGATGGGAGCCTGTTCAGACGTTACATTTATAGACTAGGTGCGCCTGTAAATGTAGTCTATATCTATATAGAATTTACCTACTTTTCTGACAGGTGAATACCCTGACATCACAAATAATAAATGTTGGAATAAACTGAAGGATTCTACCTTAATTTAATTCCCAAAGCGGTCTAAGTGGGGTTTATTTGGATGAATACTTTTTATTTATTTATTTATTTGCATGCAACCAATTAAATCTGGTTTAATGAAGTCTGATTACCATTTTTTATTTAGATTTTCTTAAAGTTTAAACAACCATTTTTCTTTTGATGTGTAAAACATCTAATATAGCATATTATTAGCAGAGGGTAAATTCAAAAATATGGTGCCCTTTCAGAAAGCCAAAAGTTATGCAGAAAGAGACTCGTTGTACGTACGAGTTGGAAGGACATCTTAGGATAACATTCAGAATGACAAACAGCAAGTTAATCAAACAAGCACAAAAAATAGAATAATCATTAGATTAGTTTACACAATCTTCAAGGACATTGCTTACGCATTCTCAACTTCTGAGAAAAGCAAAACATTATTTTTGAGGATAAATGCATTGGTTATTCTCAATATTTAATTCGCTGACAAGCACAAGAATCTTGTTAGTGCTACTACAATACAATGATGAGAAAAAGGAAGCACAATAGTTTGTAATTGATGCTTTAATTAATGTACTGTATTTTAGCGTTTTCGTTCTGCCATTGTGAAATGTATTTGTCACACAAGCCTGTCTTTTATGAATGAGCTCAATGAGTAGTATTTTCTGGAGAGCTTTATTGCTATTCTTCACCAACAGTACATGAAATGCTCTGAAACATTGTACCGTCAGCAGTCACAATCACTGATGTGCACAGAACGGCAGCAGGGGCTTCTGTCCCTTTCGTTCACAAATCTAAAAAGGTGCCCTTGAGGTCGTCCAGATAAAGGAGAGAAATTTTGATAATTTAATAAAAATAGTTTTTAAAAACCATGTCATAATCTCACAATAACAGTAATAATGTGTTACTATGAGATTCTTTGTAAATCGTGGGCTTATTAAAGAAGAGTGGGGGGAGGATTTTAGGTGGAATACAACACATGGTCTTACCGGTTAGGAGTGGAAGCACATCGTGTGGAGCGGCATCGTGGTAGGTCCTACTCAAGGGGGTAGGAGTTACTACAAACATGGCAACCAAGGAAGATCCTTCCTCAGGGGAATTCGACGGGGGGGGTTGTCGCAAGGAGCCTGAGGTCCGAGAACCAAATGAGGACCTGCTCCCCATCCTCCCTGACTTTGCATAACATCTGTGCAAGTAGGCTCACAGGGGGAAACGCATACTTGCGCAGACCCAGGGGCCAGCTGTGTGCCAAGGCATCTGTGCCGAGGGGAGCCTCGGTCAGAGAGTACCGTAGTTGGAAATGGGAGGATTCTGGGGAAGCGAACAGCTCTACCTGTGCTTGGCTGAATTGACTCCAGATCAGCTGGCCCACCTGAGGGTGGAGCCTCTACACTCCCTTGGGCATAACCTGCCGCGACAGTCCGTACGCTGTGCTGTTGAGATGGCCCGGTATATGAGTGGCTCACAGCGATTTGAGCTGGTGCTGACTCTAAAGGAAGAGACGGCAGGCGAGTTGTGACATACGGCGAGAGCGTAGGCCGCCTTGGCGGTTGATATACGTTACCGTAGCTGTTTTATCCGTCCGGAGCAACACCTGCTTGCCCTGGATCAATGGCAATAGCCACATCAGGGCAAGTAGTACCACCAGCAACTCGAGGCAGTTGATGCCCCAAAGCAGTCGCGGGCCGGTCCAAGGGCCAGCCACTGAGTGCCCGTTGCATTCGGCACCCCAGCCCCGTTGGGAGGCATCCGTCATAACTCCTGCCCATAGGAACGCTAGGTCTGACCAGGGGCTGAGAAAGCGGCAACAAGCCTGCGTGACAAGGACGCGGTATGTGCCGTGGCGCCATGCTCGTCTCTCGACTCAAGTCTGTTGCCAGTGCTGAAGTGGTCTCATTTGCATCAACCCAAGCAGCATGACCGTCACTGAGGATGCCATATGCCCCAGGAGCCTCTGAAAGGATTTCAGTGGGACCAACATGTTCTGTCTGAATGCACAGACAGCTCAACACTGACTTGTTGGAGAGGTGCTTGTTGGTGAGGTGTGCCGTCATTGAGACTGAGTCCAAATCCATACAGAGAAAAGAGATGCTCTGAACCGGGATGAGCTTGCTCTTTTTCCAGTTGACCTCAAGCCCCAAGTGGCTGAGGTGCCTGAGCACCAGGTCCCTGTGAGCACACAACATGTCCCGTGAGTGAGCTAAGATTAGCCAGTCGTCACTAGAATGCGTTTCTGCATGAGCATCTTGAACGGGAATTTTTTAATGTGGGTCCCGCAGCCCGTTGGGGCGTACGGTGAAATAAAAATGCTCCACCCGACCCTCCGGCGGGGGAGGGAGTGGTCTGCTTGCCAACTCCCATAGTGCAGTTTCCTGAGTCCTGGGGCTCCCCATCTCAGGGGCGCTTTGAAGGCTGGTGTCGGAGTTGGCACCGCAGGGGGACACCCTGCTTCCTCACCATTGAGAACTGCCGGGCGAAGTCTCCAACGTTGTTGCCAAACAGCCCAACCTGGGAGATGGGGGCGTCAAGGAAACGCACCTTGTCAGCCTCTCGCGACTTCTTGACCAGGTTGAGTCATAGGTGGCGTTCCTTGACCACCAGGGTAGACATCGCCTGCCCGAGAGCCCGCGCCGTGACCTTTGTTGCCCTGAGGGTGAAGTCGGGTTCCATCCACGAACACTGACTCTGCGTGGGTGGCACCCAGACACGAAAGGCAGCGATCGTGGCCATCAGACGTGGAGAGACATCGACCGCAACCAGGAAAAAAACACAAATGACATCTTGAAAGACGCTTTCCATTTGCGCCACTCTTTTAGAGAAATATTACTCTTTTTGTGTGTTTTTATATATGTATACATAAATATGTATAGTCTGTAAAATTTTTCTGCTGCTGAAGCGCCCAGGGGTGTGTGCTCAGCACAACGTAGTGTGCGAGGGGGAGAACCGCTGGAAAGCACCGTAGATCCAACAGCGTGTAGAGATGAATGGAGGTGGCAGAGGAATTCAGCTCTGTGACTTGCTCGCTGGGCTCCGAAGAAGATATCTGATGTGTGTTTGCAGCGTCATTCCTTTTATACCCGTATGTTCGGGGGAGTGGCATGCAAATTCCACACGCCAATTTCCATTGGCCTTTTCTCAAGATCAAAGATGTCTGGGCTCCACAGGAGTGACCCCTAGTGTCAACTCATCGACACATGTCGAGTGACAGATAGGGAACAACAGATAGGGAACAACCTTATCCAGACCCAACCAAGACAAACAGGTGAAAATTATATGGCAGATAGATATTATCATTTGCACCACCAAACACCACCAGCTTAGCCCTCTACAAGCTCCTTCGACTATTGTCCACCCACCCACACTCTGTCTCTCTAGACTCAAACTTTCGGGAAAGGCTGCAACAATTAACTTACCTCAGAGTGAAGGGTACTTCCAGAGATGAAAAACAAAGACAGCCTGCCTGGAGGAGGGAGGAGGAACACTGAAAGCAATAGATATAAACATAGATATAGACATTTTCTTTGGCAGCTAAAGAAAGAGATTGTTAATTAGGGGGAGATATAGAGATTGTTATTTAGGGGGAGATATATAGCATGAATTGTCTAGCTACAGGTCAGCCATTAAGACATTGGCAGTCTCTATGCTTATATTTGGGCTTTACTGGGCTTCTGATAAAAGTAGGGGAATACCAAACAGGAGGAATGAGCCCATTATAATGGGTGAACGAGTGCTTAAATGGAGTGGTAGACGTTAAAGTAAAAATATGCCTGTCTCCTTGACAACCAAGCTAAGGGCGAAAAGACTTCTTTCAAGTACAGATAACAGACATGGAGACTTCTGTTATTAAAGGCAAAGGGGAAATTACTCGCCAGCATTGTTTGACTTGCTGGAGCAGGTCCCATGTGGTAGGGCAATGTATCAACTAGGCATACGATCTAAACTACATGAATAACAACTTGAGTCACTAAACAGCAAAACAGAGCAGGTTTAAAGATTTAGCAGCTAAAAGCAAGAAGATCTTCCTTTCCCCATAGCTGAAGCAGGAAACATACACTAAAAGTAAAACAAATGCTTCTGTACAGATAAAAGGGCCAAGGTTTAGCGACTGGTAGATGCTAGAACTACACCAAAAAGCATCTTTCTACATTGATGGATGTTCAAAAGTAGCTGTGTATTCTGAGAAAATATTTTTTTGTTAGCAACAACTCCCTTCCCTCCCCATGGAGGGCTAAATATGGGATGTCCCAGCTAATACAGGATAGTTGGCAACCCTATTTTCGGCTAAGGTAATTGGCCACAAAAAACCTGTCTTTAAACCGAATGCCCATGCACAAAAATGGCAGCATGCAGTTTGCGGACTTCCAATTTAACAACTGCAATTAAGATGAATGGAAACGCTAACGTATCACTTTCTCCAGGTTTTATTTTCCAGGTTCCCTTTCACCCCTGATATTATAGTTATGGATAACAACAGATGAGTCCCTACAGCAAGATGAGATAAGCCCTAAGCAACTGTAATATTTTTTCTTTAATTACTAAATAAAATGTAGAGTGTTTTAGTCCCAGAGTATGTGAACTGAATATTTTTTTACTGACTCCTAAAATTAATTTGAATGTAGCTGGCTGTTTCAGAAAGTCAGTTAAATTTTTACTTTCAGGTGGAATGCATTTCTTATTTTGAACACCATTTAAAAAATATATAATTTTTTTTAAAAGACTGATTTTTCTTTCCTCTCTCTCTTTTATCACAAAGATTGGAGGTGTGTGGGCCTCAGACAAGCGCTCTCCTTGTGCACCTCTGTTTGCTTGAAGAGGTGTTTTCTCACTTAGCTGCATTTCACTGGCTGTCTCAGCAAATCACACCTCCCTCACTGTTCCCTGGACACTGTGTGTGTGTTCTGTGTGTGTACAGCTTTTATGGACCTCATTGGCTTCTCTGAGGGCAACTAATAGACCATGGTATGCAATGATTTCCTGTTTTCTGGATCAAACTGCGCAAAGGAAATATTTGGGGTCTGCCAGCTTTGTTGGAAAGTAATATCTCCCTTTTCCAACAGGATTTATGCAACATACCATTATTATACAGTTTGTATTATTTTGTTGTTTAATAAGAAAATGTCCCCAACATTCTTGGAATACATTTCTATCATCATTTAATTAGTTGCCATGGTGTAGTTTCAAACCCATATAACTTTCTTTGTTCTGTGGAACACAAAAGGAGAAATTTTAACTAATGTACTTGTCGCTATTTTTAATTCCATTACAATACACAGAGACTGGAGCTGTCAATCTTACAAAAGGGCACAAAAGTACCGTAGAAGTGGTTCATATGAGTCATGCTGTATATTCCAAGTCTCAAGTCAAACAATAGCAAATGCGTGAGAAAGACCAAAATTGTATTTTTACAACAAAATCTTGACATTCTCTCGTAGCTTCTTAGTGTGATCATGCGAGATAATGAGAGAAATTGCAATGTCAGATTAAAGAACAAATCATTCTTTTGATTCAATTAATGACAATTGTTACTGTATACAGTATATCAGTTAATGTTATAGAACTAAGAACCTGAGCTGATAACTCACAGGCCTTCAGAATGTAATTAGAGTACCAGTGGCCAATGGTATTTGATAAACCATTGTATACCATTATATACAATTGTATGGTACTTTTAAAGAATACAAGGACAGCTGAATATCATGCTGACTACCACCCCTGGAGTCACGAGTTTGAATCCAGGGTGTGCTGAGTGACTCCAACCAGATCTCCTAAGCAACCAAATTGGCCCGGTTGCTAGTGAGGGTAGAGTCACATGGGGTAACCTCCTCGTGGTTGCTATAATGTGGTTCTCACTCTCGTTGAAACCCGTGGCGAGTTGTGCATGGATGCCGTGGAGCATAGTGTGAAGCCTGCACATGCGCTTTGTCTCTGCAGTAATGTGCTCAACAAGCCATGTGATAAGATGTGCGGATTGACAGTCTCAGACGTGGAATCCTCCACCACACTGATTAAGGCGATTCACTACACTACCATGATGACTAAGAGAGGGAATTGGGGAAAAAAAGGGGGTGAAAATGTTTTGGGATTAAAAAAAGGAATATCAGTACCATGTCCAACAAAAGCGCTAATACCATAGCACTTTTTTGTAAGTGAGACCCCAAATTCTTTGGAAAATATGAGGTTTATCATGTATCAATTAGCATTAGCATGTTTGTTTTCATGTATATCAAAGGAAGGCATGTCAGTTGACTTGGCATCTTTGGAATGCTCTCAGGCAGGGAGTGTAAAGAAGTGGCATAAAAGTACAGCTCCTATCTACTTGAATGGGGAAAGACAGAAATCTCCAAAACTTTTGGTCAAAATGAATATCAAAGTCCATATTTAAAATCTGCAGTAAAATTTAGACAACAATGGTATATAATAAATTTGGCTTCTTCAGCTGAAATCACGTGGGGGAAAAACACTGGTTCAGTTCATGCGTATGAACATTATTGAGTTGACTGAGAGGTGATGTCTTATATAAAAGGTGATTGGCTCTTTTAGCTGTAAGGCAGGACTTCCTTTTCTACATCCGTTGACTGTTCCAATTTCTCCCATTAATTTTAATACCAGTAGTACATTTTGGCTAAAGTCTCTGATGTATATGCAGTAAGCCTATATAAGCACATACATACAACCTCTAATTGCTCAAAAATGTCCTTTATCAAAAGGGTGCCATAATTAGTACACTAAAGATGAAAAAAAACAAAAAACAAATAAAGCTATGAAATCATATGCTAGATACAAAAGCTTGCTGGCTAGCATTCTATGGAAATTTCCATTTTCTAGAACCAAATATGTTTACCTGTGAAAAATAAGCTTATTCCAATGTGCCACACGTGTCTTGCAGTGAAGTGATTTTCTAAACAGCTCTCCAATCCAGCATGGCTGATTAGCTGGCAGCAGGTGAGTGTAATAGGCCAATTAACTGCTTGCCAACTCAATACCCATTTCATCCAAATCACAAAAAGCACAACAGGGATCTGTTTCACAGAAATTGTTACAAAGACCACCCAGTTGCTCAACTTCTAAAAGGTCCTGAAGTGAGTTTGAGGCTTTGTGCAGAAGGGCAGCAAAATTATTTGATCTAAATCTCCCAATAACCTTGGGAGAAACCAGGCTCACTGTGGGGACCTGTTCCCCTATGGCTAAACAGCATGAATATAAAGTTTTATTTGTGTGCATATTTGTGTGCAGTGCAAGTCATGGTTTAAAATATGTAAACTAAGTTAGTGTTAGTAAGTCCAGTGTTTAAGCAAAGATTTTGTATGAACTGTAAGATTAATGACTAACGTCTTTGAAGTCCTTTTTGGATTGACTGCAGAAGTTCACATAGATGCATTGTCCTTTGTTAGGTGGCTGTTGAATGCTTTTGTTGGCAATTAATTTATAGTCTATGTATTAACATTCAAGAGTTTAGTCCATCAATAGACAAAGTTGATGCAGGCAGAGATAAATGAGGTGCATCGCAATTTAACCGGCAGGTCATTTCAGTGAGGTTTGGTGGTGTTCATCCTAAATCCAAGTTTCAGGCAGTGGCATATGAAATATCCAATGTCTTACAGTTGGAGTTGGCATCAGTTCATCCTCTAAAGTCTATAGTAAAAGACCGAAGTGATGTCTGGCTAGTACCGGCTGCAGTTTGTCATCATCACTCAGCGACATGTAGCGGTGGAGTCCGACACCAAGCAGAAAAAGAGCTGGATCTGGCTTGCTATGGTAACCTTGGGATATGAATCCCGGGGTTGAGACAGGGAAACCAATAGAATAATATTAGCGTAGATGTCATTCAATTTATTGCAGAGTTATAGATTTCTGAGAAATATTTCTGGTTCTGGCAGACTAAACTAAAGCAGCCTAATTGTGAGTTGATGAATAAATTAGGTGTATGCCTGGCTAAATAGATGAGTCTTTAGCCTAGATTTAAACCGAGTGAGTGTGTCTGCATCCCGAACAGTATTAGGGAGACTATTCCATAGTTTAGGAACCAAATAGGAAAAGGATTTACCTCCTTTTGTGGATTGTGATATTATAGGATCTATAAACAGGCCAGAATTTTGTGATCATAATGAACGATGGAAATATAGCATGGTAGAACATAACTTAAATACTGTGGCGCTAGACCATTCAAAGCTTTGTATGTAGTTAACAGAATTTTTAAATGAATATGAAATGTAACAGGTAGTCAATCTAACAATGATAGATTGGGGATAATATGATCATATTTCTTGGTCCTAGTCAGCACTCTGGCAGCTTCATTTTGAACCAAATGAAGTTTATTTATTGAACTAGCAGTACATCCTCCCAGTAATTCATTACAATAATCGAGTCTTGAGGTCATGAACGAATGAATTAGTATTTCAGCATAAGAAACAGAGAGCATGTGCCTTAATTTAGCAATATTTCTGAGGTGGAAGAATGTTGTTCTACAAACATTGGAAATTTGATTTTCAAAGAACAGATTGGAATCAAATATAACATATAAATTATTCGCTGTAGAAGACGACATAACAGTACATCCATCGAGAGTCAAATTATATTTTAGCGGCTTATGTTTAGAGGTTTTTGGTCCAATAATTAGTACCTCTGTTTTGTTGGAATTGAGTAGAAGGATCCAGTCTTTGATTTCATTGATACACTATGCTAACTTGGACAATTGTGAAATTTTGCCAGGATTAGAAGAAATATAAAGTTGGGTATTGTTGGCATAACAGTGTAAACTTATTCCACAATTCCTTATAATATCTCCCAAGGGAAGCAAATAAACTCAGCAAAAAATGACTTATGTTACAGGTGTCTTGGAAACAGACATATTGCATACCAATTGCAAATATAAAAATGGTCTATGCTGAGCCTGCGGCACAGAAAAGACTGAAGAAAAATATCAACAGTTTCACAAAATCACAAGCCACGTATAAGCCAGTTTGGGAACGCGAGACAAAATACGTCCCTATGGAAGGGGTCAACGAGGGAGAGATCCTGCCGTGGTCAAGAAAGAAGATGGCGCCCAATACTTCAAAGGACGAATGGCGCTCAGATCAGCTAGTACAACCACCATACTCCAGTAATTATTTGAATCAGCCCACTGTGGAGGATGAGGGGCAGCAATCAGAGACGGACAAGGACTGTGGACTGTTTGTATTATAGGGAACAGTGAGTATGTAAAACCATACATGGTAATGATCTGATATAATGGTGTTAAGTTAAAGATGGAGATCAATACAGGAGCTGCCATGTCCATCATTTCAGAGACTTTGTACAGGAAGAGGTTCAAAAAATTTAAACTTCAGCCTTGTGATGTAACCTTGAGGACCTACTCCTCAGAACAAATTTCATTGTGAGGTCAATTTTAGGTTACAGTGACAAGTAAGGAACAGTCAGAAAAATTGGTACATGGTAAATTGCAGGTTGTCGAAAATGGCATTCCAGAATTTTAAAAAAGTAGAATGGTACCTTATGCCATGAGAGACGTGGTTGACAAACAGTTACAAGTGTTGGAAAAGTAGGGTGTAATTACGCCTGTTGAGTACAGCGAATGGGTGGCACCCATCATGTGTATAACAAAAACAAAAGGTGACGTGTGCATTTGTGGCGATTACAAGGTAACAATCAACCTGTGGTTAACTGTTGACAAATATCCCTTGCCGAAACCCCAGAATCTGTTTGCGTCATTGACAGGTGGTAAATACTTTATAAAACTGGGCTTAACTCAGGTGTACTAGCAATTACATTTAGACCCGCAATCTAAGCCATGCTTGACTATTAACACTCCCAGAGAATTGTATCACATGAATCGGTTGCCCTATGGTGTGTCTTGTCCACCAGCAATTTTTCAACGCATTATGGATCAGACTTTACAGTGTCTGCAGAATGTAGTCTGTTATTTGGATGACATTCTGATCACTGGTAAAAATTAAAGTGAGCATTGGAAGAATGTCGAACAGGTGTTAAAAAGGTTACAAGACAGAGGTATTGGCGTGAAAAGAGGCAAATGTGCTTTCTAACAACATCAGGTAACCTGTTTGGGGCACAGAATAGATCAGGAAGGAGTGCATCTGGTATCGGAGAAGGTCGAGGCTATTGAAAAAGCCCCAGCACCTAAAAATTTGACTGAGCTCAGAGTTTTTTAGCGTTGCTTTCATTCTACGGAAAATTCGTGGAGAACTTGTCAACAGTAATTAAACCCATGACTGAGCTATTACACAAGGACCGACCTTAGCAGTGGTCAATGGCCTGTCAACAGTCATTTGAAGAAGCTAAAAAGCTGTTGTCGTCATCGTGTGATAACACATTTCGACCCCCAATTTCCCATATTGCTAGCGTGTGATGCATCTGCATATGGTTTAGGGGCAATGATTTTGCATCGGATGCCCGATGGTATGGAAAAACCCATTGCATGTGCTTCACGCAATCATAGCAAGTCAGAAGTAAACTGTTCCCAAATTGAAAAGGAAGCCTTAGGTATCATCTTGGAGTGCAAAAATTTGAAACTATTTGTATGGTAGGAAATTTCTGCTCATTACCGATCACCAGCCTTTGGTTAAGATTTTTGAGTGCCTGCTTTAGCCGCCACTAGGTTACAGAGCATTACATTTATCAACTTACAAATATGATATCATACATAAGTCGTCTGCGGAACACACAAATGCTGATGGCTTTTCGAGATTACCTTGGGGGGGAGACTGGACCTAAGGGGCCCAAGTTCAAGGTCTCATGTATTGAGGTGATTCCGAAAAAGAGATCAAAACTGAAATGGACAAAGACGAAGTTCTAAAGAAAGTGAAGTCATTCACACTGAGAGGTTGGACAAAAAGGGTGTCAGATGAAAAACTCAAATCATAATGGGATAGATTGGACGAGATCACATTGGAGGTTGACTGTCTATTGTGGGGATTTCAGGGTAATTGTACAAGAGTCGCTGAGACATCAGATCTTAAAATAACTATATAAGTCACATTTAGGTATGGTCAAGAGTAAAGCAGTAGCCAGAAGCCATTTTTGGTGGCCTAAATTGGATGATGATATTGAAAATATGATTAGTCACTGCAAGGTATATGCATTACATCAAAAGATGAGCACTGTACCTGTGCATCCCTGGAAATGGAGAGAGTGCATATTGATTTCTGTGAAAAAGGGATGCATCAGTTTCTATTGGCCATTGATGCTTATTCAAGTTGGCCAGAATTCAAGTTGATGACTAATATTACTGCCAAAGCAACAGTTGAGGTTATGCGAAGTATGTTTGCCAACTATGGATTACCTAAGGTAACTGTTTCAAATAATGGACCTCAAATTGTGTTGAGAGAGAGGGAACATTCAATGGTTGAACCAGAAGTATCGAAAGAGTCTGTTCATATTCGACCTTGTTGGGTAAAAAGAGTTCCACAGAAGTTTAATGTGTAAAAACACCTGCAACCTGAAAAAAAGGGGTGCCTGATTATTTTTGTTGTTGTATGGGTATTTGGATTTTCTGTTGTGTGTGTGTTGTTAAAAAAAAAATAGAGTGTATTTTTGGTTGTTGAATTGGGGGACGTTGTATTTTCAGAGGAGAAATGTAGTGTATTTAATGTTAAGAAACATATAAAAGTATGTTTTGGAATAATGAGGGAGTAAATGCCATATGGCATAGTTTGTTTATTAAGGAAGATCAGCATATTGCAGCATATTTTAAATGTGTTTATATATTTTTGATTCATGCTTGTTATTTTTCAATCTGCACAAATTATTTTAATCTGCGCTTTTTATATTTGCGCTTGTTATTTTTTATCTGTGCTTATTATTTTTGGATCCATGACTGCAATAATTCTGATGGGATTTTGATCTCATATCCCCATAAAACTGATTCCATCCAAATAGGGCTAGTAGTGGGATGCCTACAGGCATATCTGCTTCATAAGGACACACAGTTAAGAAAAGCCTAGTGGAGTCAGATATGCATGATTAGACATAGGTGATATGTCCAGATATCAGATCTGATTTAAAAACCACATTTGGAAGTGGCTCAGATCAGATGCAAAAAAATACTTTGTTTTTGCTTTTAAACATGTGCAACAATATCCGATCTGTGACAGATGGGAGTAAAAAATCTGATTTTTTTGTGACAGTGTAAACGCAGCCGCATTCACATATTACAGTACACAACATGCACTATACATACTATACATTAATATGTCCGTTTCCTATACATAAGTAATACTGGCATTATATTCATGATGTTAGCCATTGGGGAACTGGCCCTCACAGTGTGTCTGGTTTCTCCCAAGGTTATTTTTCTCCATTAATCAACATCTTAATGGAGTTTTGTGTTCCTTGCCACAGTCGCCTTCAGATTGCTCAATGGGGTTATTAATACAATTATTATTTAATTACTTATTTTTAAACACAATTCAAAATCATTTTTTATCAAACTACACTGAAGACTGCAGAAAACTGTAGATATTACAGTTTTATCTTCTTTTAATGCATGATCATCTGTAAAGCTGCTTTGAAACGATGCTTGTTGTGAAAGGTGCTATAAAAATAAAAATGACTTGACTTGACATGTACAAGTACTTCATAAGTGGCAGTTGCAGACTGGTTTTCAATGAACAAAGTGCATGCCATCAGAACCTGCAGCCTAGTGTGTGTTCACTTTTGGCAGCAATACCATCACTTCATTTGCAAACAGCAAGAGCACCTGAAATCCTTTGAAGGTGAAGCTCAGTTGACCTTCTCTGTGTCATTGGCTTTGAGTTTAAACCAAGCATAAAAGATGTTAAGCTTTTTAAGCAGAGCAGCATTATGGGAAGATGCGCAGATGTGCTTCCTTGTTTTGTCTGAGAGGACCCATATACCTTGCACTCTCATGTGGCATGGGTCATTAATGCTAATCTGTTCCTCTAAATCCAGTTCCTCTAAAACAGTATTTTGCTGTTGTTTGTTTGTATGATTGTTTTGCCTATTTTATACTGTTCTTTAAACTGAACCTTGTTGGCTTTAGTTCTAATTTCTCCCAACCTAGTCAGGTGTGCTGATTTTAGAGGGGTCTGTGGCACTTGAAAGCTGCAAGCTGCTAAAACCAGCCAACCACTTTAGGCTTATTTAAGGTGCTGTTTCAGCATTGGATAATTATAAAAATGTCCAAAACTAGTCTGCTTTTTGTTTGCTTTTTCAATTACATAATGTAAAAATTACGTAATGTGCAATATCAGAGGAACAGAAAAATAATAACAGTACCAACCTCACTTTGCAAATAGATTACACCCACTTGCTTAATCACTGGTTTTGGACCAGTCCATTAATCCCACATGTTTATTGGTTCTTGTTGTTGTTGTTGTGTTTTATGATATTTTTCAGTATTCTTTTTTCATGACAGTTTCAGCTCATGACCAGAAAATGAACCTGTGCTTTATTATTTTGAGAGTTATTTAAAATTCTCTTTTGAAAATGCTCAACTCTTTAGTAGTGTTATAACAATCCTGTACTTTCATTTTTGGACAACTGTCCATATAAGGTATATAAATACAATATATCACCATGCTTTAAACTATAATTGGTTATAGGGATTTTCCTTGTTAGTACCCTTCACTCTCTGCTTGAATCAATTCTTGGTCAACAAATTCAAATCTTGCTGAGATGATTGTTGCATAACTGTGCAATTTCACTCCTATAAACAGCAACTGCAATATATAGCACTCTTTAAATATTCCATTTAATCTTGGAGGGGTTATTAAATATTTCAGGGACCATTTGTCAATAGAAACAAAACTGTATAAAGAGCCTTGGCACACATTTTTGGAGGCACATGATGATTCTAGCGACCGATTTAGATAAATAAAAAAAGGAGGGGGGGAGTAGTATGTTTTGGTAGTCTAACATTCATACCACATATGACTAAAAATGGTAGCTGGGAGGTGTAAGTGCCCTAGTGGTCAGTTTGCACTGTGTATGCCCCAGGGGTGCAGGTGTTCAGTGTCCTCTGGCAGTATCTGGCTGCTCGTCCTGAGGCTTAGGAGGCCCCTGAAAGTCATACATATCAGGGATTACATGGGTGAGTTAATAAGGATAAAAACACCTTTGCTTGATGAGAAATTTTTGGGTGAACTATTTCTGAACTATCCCAGAATGGCTGGAAGACCAGCATCTTCCCAATAGAGGTGGGATGCAGGGGATTTGTTGCTACATCTACCACCAGTTTGCTGAGAAAGATAGGGGTGAAAGGTCGCTGTCTCCAACAGGCCATCAAGTCTATGTCAAGTGCTGCTGAAAAAAGCAGTAACTGGCTCTGGATCAAGCGAAAGGACTCCAACTGGGCAGTAAGGTAGAGACAGATGGTATGCAGTCAGGCTTAGGCCCGACTCAGGGAGAAGGACGCCCCTGCCATGCAGAGTCCTTCAGGGATATGGAGGGTATGGCATGGAGGGGGGTGTACCTGGGACGCTGGGTACACTGTTGAGCCTTATGGAGACGTTGTGGGCGTAAATTAACGAAACGCCAATGAAGCAGGGTGCCCACCTGATGACCCCAATGACATACCTTGTCCTCCTTTTCACCACTCCAAACCGACTGCTGCTGTCAAGAGTTTCCTACTAAAGGTTTGAAACATCTAGTTCTATTAGCTTTACTGATCTTCTGGAAAAAAAAACAGTGACTGTTGTGAAAGTGCACCTGACGACATGGGAAAGACCATGTGACAGCATGGAAAGACAGCTGACAGGAGGAAATAGACCCCAATGGGGTTGTTATGGGCTAGCTACCCTTAACAGCAGGCTCCGTCAACTATAAGGGTACAAGAACCACCTTATCTGGCTCCGAAAATTACAAAAAGAAGTATACCTCTAGAGTCTGCGAGAGCAGGGGCGCAAGAAGACTCACGGACTGACCTTCCGGTAATGACCCTTGCAATGGACATGATATCGAATGAAAGAAGTAGCAAGACTCTTGAGAAACCAGCAGCTGGACATGTTCTTCAGACTTGCGTGTGTGGATGGGCGAAAGTAACATCAACCCATGGTCTTAAGGTACATCAAGGATGGAAGAAATGCCTGAAAACCACCAACCCAGGGCCCCGTATTGACCAAATTCTGTCAAGAAGAAGGTTAAATCATTCGGATGAAAATCAGCGGCAGGAAGAACCCCACAGTCCGCAGAGAATCAGCACCCCAGGGAACGAGGAGGAAGCTTCAGGCAGAACCACCAGTCCAAGACAACAACCAGCCCACCGCGGAAAAGAAAACATGCAAGGACTTAAGCCGTTGGTGAAATGGCCGAAGTCTAACAGCAAGGAGTGGGAAACCATTAACACAGAAATAAGCCTTATCCTAAATAACATCAAAGGATCAGCCGAGAAGAAACTGGAGAAGATGGGCGACCTTATCTACAAATACGGAGAGGAGAAATGTGGAGTAAAGGAGCAAGTCAAAAAGAAAGACATGCTTTCCGCCCCCAAATCTCGTTGGCTGCAAGAAATCCAACAACTTGTAAAAGAGAGGCGACGGCTAAGAAAGTTGTGGAGAAAGGCGACAGTAGAAGAAAGGGAAGGAATCAACGTACTTCAAGAGGACCTAAAGCACAGGCTCTCAAAACTCCACCGAGCAGAATGCCTACGGATGCACCGGAACAAGAAAGAAAAAGCCAGAACCGATTTCTATAAAGACCCTTTTAAATTTGTGAAAGGCATATTCACAAAGGAGAAGAGTGGATCCCTGAAAATATCAAAAGACCAGGTTGAAGAGCATCTAAGAACCATCTATACTGAAGGGAAAAAAGATGAACCGATCATTGTCCCCACTGACATCCCTCCAATATCATCACCACAACATCAGTTTGATATCAGCCCTCCTAAGCTGAGCGAGGTGAAGCAGGTAGTGAAAAAGGCAAGATCAGCATCTGCACCAGGCCCTAACGCTGTACCGTATAGTGTCTACAAGAACGCTCCAGAGGTTTTGAAAATTCTGTGGAAGAACATGAAAGTGGCGTGGGTCAAGCAAATTATTCCGAAAGTCTGGCGAAGAGCAGGAGGGGTGTTCATCCCAAAAGAAAAGAACTCAACCTCCATTGAACAGTTCTGCCAGATAAACCTTCTGAACATTGAGGGCAAGATCTTTTTCAGTGTGTTGGCACAGCGACTGACACAATATTTAAAAACAAAACCACTTCATTGACACTTCAATTCAAAAGGCTGGCATCACAGGCTTTTCAGGATGCCTTGAACATAACAGCATTATATGGCATCAAATCCAGACTACAAAGAAAGAAGGGAAAGATCTTCACGTCTTGTTCCTTGATCTGGCCAATGCCTATGGTTCAATTCCTCATCCAGTTCTGTGGGCTGCCTTTGACTTCTTCCAGGTTCTGGCTACAATCACAAATCTAGTGAAACACTACTTCCAGGATCTACAGTTTTGCCTTACAACATCAGGCTTCACCACAAGTTGGCAACCGCTTGAAGTAGGTATCATGGCGGGGTGTACAATCTCCCCATTGGCCTTTACGATGGCAATGGAAATCATTATTAGAGCCTCGAAATGGGTTGTGGGAGGAGAACGACTACAATGTAATCAGAGGTTACCACCAATTCGAGCCTATATGGACGATCTAACAACACTCACAACAACTGTCCCCTGCACCAAAAGATTGCTGGACAAACTTCATCAAAATATAACATGGGCGAGGATGAAGTTAAAGCCCAATAAGTGCAGAAGCATATCCATTGTGAAAGGTCAAGTTACAGACCAAAGATTTCATGTTGGCGGAACACCTGTCCCAACTGTCTCAGAAATGCCAGTAAAGAGCTTGGGGAGATGGTATGATGCGAAGCTCAAAGACACCGAGCAGTTTGAACAACTAAAAAATGATACCAGTTTGTACATGGAGCGCATCAATAAGACCTTGTTGCCAGGAAAACTCAAAGTATGGTGTTTTCAGTTTGGAATACTTCCAAGACTTTTGTGGCCATTAACCATATATGAGATCCCAATCACCAAGGTTGAAAAGTTGGAACGGCTGATAAGCACACAGCTGAAGCAGTGGCTTGGAATTCCACGTTGTTTAAGTTCCGTTGGACTTTATGGACATGGCAAGTTGGAATTACCAATCACAGGGCTCGTTGAAGAGTTCAAATGCACCAAAGCAAGGCTCGTCATGACCCTATCTGAATCTGAGGATGCAGTCATTCGAACAGCAGCCCCCCGGGTGGTAACGGGATTAAACTGGACTCCATCAGAAGCTGTTCAGAGTGCAAAGTCTGCACTTCATTTAAGAGATGTGGTTGGGCAAGTTCAACATGGAAGGGCAGGGCTCGGACTCATCCCCAAAACTCCTCTGTGGCATAAAGCAACATCAGTGCAGAAGAGACAGCTAGTGGTAGAGGAAATTAGAAGACAGGAGGAAGGAGAGCGACATGCCAAAGCCGTATCAATGGCCAAGCAAGGGAGATGGACCAACTGGGAGGGCCTGCAGAAGAAAAAGCTCAGCTGGCATGATATCTGGCAGATGGAGGGAGCGCGGCTGAGTTTTGTCATCAGGGCCACATACGACCTGCTACCCTCCCCCCAAAATCTGAAAGTGTGGTATGGAGAAGATCCTGCCTGTTCTCTTTGTCAAGTACCTGCATCCCTAAGGCACATTCTATCAGGGTGTACTACAAGTCTCACCCAAGGGCGCTATACTTGGCGGCATAACCAAGTACTCAGAGAACTGGCATCAATACTAGAAAGAAAACGAACCACCACAAACAATCTCCCACAAACATCGGCAGTACAGGTCAACTTCACAAATTTCATACCAGCTGGCCAAAATCAAGAACATAGTACAACACCTAAGGATACAAGCATCCTGCAGTCAGCGCGGGATTGGAAGTTGGAAGTGAATCTTAATAAGAAGCTTGTATTTCCCCCAGAAATAGTGATTACAACACTCCGACCAGACATGGTCCTGTGGTCTCAATCAACAAAACTAGTATATGTTGTGGAATTAACAGTACCATGGGAAGATGGGGTTGAAGAGGCTTATGAAAGGAAAAAGAACAAATATTCCGACTTAGCAGCTGAAGCATCCCAGAATGGCTGGAAGACCAGCATCTTCCCAATAGAGGTGGGATGCAGGGGATTTGTTGCTACATCTACCACCAGTTTGCTGAGAAAGATAGGGGTGAAAGGTCGCTGTCTCCAACAGGCCATCAAGTCTATGTCAAGTGCTGCTGAAAAAAGCAGTAACTGGCTCTGGATCAAACGAAAGGACTCCAACTGGGCAGTAAGGTAGAGACAGATGGTATGCGGTCAGGCTTAGGCCCGACTCAGGGAGAAGGACGCCCCTGCCATGCAGAGTCCTTCAGGGATATGGAGGGTATGGCATGGAGGGGGGTGTACCTGGGATGCTGGGTACACTGTTGAGCCTTATGGAGACGTTGTGGGTGTAAATTAACGAAACGTCAATGAAGCAGGGTGCCCACCTGATGACCCCAATGACATACCTTGTCCTCCTTTTCACCACTCCAAACCGACTGCTGCTGTCAAGAGTTTCCTACTAAAGGGATTGAAACATCTAGTTCTATTAGCTTTACCAAATTTAAGAGTGAAAAGAAAATAGCCCTAAATATATGGTACATTAATGGAATGAAAATAATCTCTTTAGTTTAAGGTGAAGTGGATTTCACAGTGATACATTTCATCACACACTGTTACATTAACCAACGTCTTTGGAACTCTGATTACAACAGAATCCTGCATCTCTTTCACTCCGGCTATGTTCACACAATCAGTGTTTGGGATTGACAACCGTAATACAAAATTTACAGTAGCAGTTTGAAAGCTGTCTGTATGAACGAACAACTGAAGTCACAACCGTATTCTAACAGCTGTATCCATAGTGACAGTGACTAAAAGATGGTGACATCCATAACACTGGCATGTCTTATTACAGTTGCCACTGTGTTATTAAATAAATGAGTCCACTCATGTTCATCCATCAGATCATAATTAACTGACAGTGGCTTTGAATGCTTTTTGACCGCATGCAGAGCAGTTTTTGTGTGTGGAAGACAGCTGCTGAATCTTCAGACGACACGCAGCTAATATCGCAATCTCATTGAGTTAACGAAACCCCACAGGAAGCACACGAAATACATGCGTGTACAGTGCAGCATGTCTCTTACTGTACATGACGTAACTAACAACTAGTTGTCAAGTACGTTTCTGTTTGCACAGCACAGGTTTGCTGAGAATGCCGTTGTGAGACATGAAAATTTGCAAGTGTCAGTTCGACAAACAGATAGCCATCCCAAACTCCCACCATTGGTTGAGCTGTTGTTGCTGTGTCGGCTGGTCAGGTTGCTCAAAGCAACAGAGCAAAGTTTTGATAGTGCTACAGTGTTTGCGACCTACAAATACAGGGTTTCCACACCTTTTTATTTCTGAATGAAGATTTGTAAAGATAATTTAATAGAGACTGCACTAATGAAGAGCAATTTCTTGCCATTCCATTATTTTAGAGCTGAGTATAACGTAATTGTATCACTGCAGACTTCCATGACCTTTTAAGATTTTATCAATTTATATGTCTTTTCCAGGCCTGAAAATCACTAGATAAATATTTCCTGACATTTCCAGGATTTTCAGGACAATTGGTTCCTTGCTTAAAGTTGTCTCTGCATCTCTGGATAGGAAAAAGTCTTTTAAGAATAAAAAATACACTTCACCTTTAAGTACAGTATGTTCAGGCTCTTGTCTTCAAATTATGTTCCATGAGTAATGGTGATGGAGTCTTGTGAGGTTTTTTGTGAAAATAATCCATTGAGCAGATTTATTGCACAAGCCTCCAGCTGTGTGAATAGAGGAATATTGGTTGCCCTGGTGCAGTATTCCAAAAAAAGTGGTGAGACAATGAAATGAGAAATGTCTCTTTGTGAGACCCGGTTCATCCTTGTTTATGAAACATCCCTTCCATCTCCCCAGTATTCGGCTGGCACAATGAAAGTGATAACAAGCCACTCTTTATTGGAGTGATTTTTGCAACCCTGACATGCTGCCTAACATCAAGCTGTGGTGTGAAAGAGGGGGGGAAGTGTCAGATATATTTAAACAGCCACTTTTCACACTAACTCCACTATTAAACTCCAATATACAGTGTTATTTTTCAAATAAGATATGTCAAATCTATGTGCTGTGAAGTCTGTTGGAATTTTCTGGAGGGAGTGCCCTCCTCGGGAACTGGGCCTCAGGTAATTTTACAAGAAATAGCTTTTGGATTCATTTAAGTCTGGGAATGTGAGGCGCAATTATTGTTCCAGCATTTGTGACATTTCATGGAAAAGGGAGGTTACTGTCAGAATGTTTTGTTAATCCACAAGGAATGCAATTAATTAAGAATTAATTTTCAATTTTTTTTCTATAGTGTTTATTTTAGCATAGCTATTATCCGCAAAACAGGCACTCTTTTTTTCTTTATTTTTTCCTCCAAAAAAAGGCTGAGCTGCATCTGAACTGTTATAGCTGAAGCATGGTGTTTAAAGAGATAAGCTGTTTATTGTTCCCTATTACTGTATGCCAAGTTAAAAGGCGAACCATAAGAGCTCATATATGGCTACAGTGTATAATTTTCTAAGTAGGCCACTTATTTTATCACAAATTGTATTTTTGTTTCCCTGGTTTCCTATTCAGTAAAACACAACCATGTTCCAAACCAACCAACTCTATTCTGACAAAACCAGGCTGTATTTTCCAGTGATGCATTACAATGGTCTCAGTTTTCATCATCTACCACAGTTTAATGAATTCAACCATGAAATTTCTTTAGCAATTGTTTTGAAAACCATTTGTGTGTTTTGGGAGCAGGAGTGGATTGTAGACAGGGTCAGTTTCCCAGAGCTTCAGACTATCAAGGGCAGGCATGTGCAGAGGGGGTGGCAGTAGGGGCTCGAGCCACTGTAATTTTGCTGAGGTGCCCTATTCCAGGAAGTGCAAATGCCACCCAAAATGAAAGTTTGCACATCTGAATGAAATTATGTTTTATTTAATTTTTTTTAGAGCTAATACTTGTAGGGGTGTAAAAATGTATCAATATTATGCTGAAACTTTGATGCTTTCATTACAGAATTTAATAATCAATTATAATGACTATTAACACCCAAGGTGTAACAAGAGGCTGTCTCAGATTACACACGCACAACAGAAGCAGGGTGCGTGACTGAGGAAACAAACGCACACTTTAAAATAAGAAAGTTTAGTTCAGATGTATGCCTCATTGTTCAGAATGGCACTTGTCTATATAAGCTAAATAAGTATAAAAATAAGGCATAATCTACAATTATGTTATTAATTTAAACTGCACAATAATGACTTTAAGACATAAATATTTGTTACGGAATGATTTTCTTTAAAGCTGCTTTGAAACGGTGTGTTGTGAAAAGCGCTATACTACTAAAAATGACTTGGCTTAATAGTTGTACTTTTCTTACAACAATTAACATAAAACAGTATGTATTTTTAGTAAAGGTATTTTTATAATGAACCAAACCTCCTTGTACTCCATAAATACAAAGAATTTTCATAAAAGATTTATGCTGAGTCCGAAACCGTGTTCTGTCAGAGTATATACTGTATTATTCAGAATGTGAAAGTGAAAGTGGAGATTTATTGTATAAAAATAAATATTTATTGTTTCTCTGCCACACCTATCATATTACTTCTAAAGGCATAGATTTAACCACTTGAGTCATATAAATGACTTTTTTTTTTTGCTGCCTTTGTTATTTGTTATGCTTTAAATATCTAGTCACTATTCACTTGCATTGTAAAGACCTACAGAGCTGATATATATATATAGGCTCCAGCCCCCCCGCGACCCTGTACACAGGATAAGCGGTTGTCGATGGATGGATGGATGGATGGATATATATTTTTGTATTTTGTTTTTTGTTTTTTTTAAAACCTTTATGTTCTTGGAAGAAATAAAATAATACACATCTGGGATGGCATGAGGGTGAGTAAATGATGAGAGAATTATAATTTTTGGGTGAAGTATCCCTTTAAGAGGGGCTTATAAATTAATGAATCACTGTTTTGTAGGCAGTACAGAGAGGCCATTTTATAAGCTGTTCAATCTCGCCAAGTCCCTTTAAATATTCATTCATAAACTCCTGAAGCCATCAGTCCACATCAAAGTCAACCCACAGGAAAGGCACTGAAAAAAATGTGGGAGGCATATGAAATTTGTCTAAATATTTTTGCTCTAAATATACCACGTAGTCCAGTAGGCACTTAGTTTATGAGGTACACTATGCATCCTGATCAATATAGCCCATCAAATTTCATTTATTTTAGTGTTGTTTCAGATCTCTCTTCTTATACACTCAGCTCAGGTTTCCAATGATTAATTTTAGATGAAATATGTAGTGATGGACAATAAGTACATTTCTGAGTTGCTAGGTGTTAGATTTGCTTGTTTTTAAATCAAGTAGCTTTTCAGTAACAAAGCTATATTTTTGATTAGGTTGCAGTGTAGAATTGACAAAAGCTACAACGATATATCATACATCACACCGGTGATTACTAACGGAAGAACTAAAGATGTCCGACACACAATTGAATAGCTCATCTGAGTTGGGTCATTACAATTAACTGATCACACTTTATTGCAAAGCTGTCTGAATCGGTTCACGATTCAATCTGAATGATTCAGAAAGCTCATGCACGTGCTACTGAAATATTTGATGCAGGCACTCACTTGCCAACACGTTCACAGAATATTTTAAAATATGAAAAAATAAAGATAACGCTGGTTGCAGTGGATCTACAATCAATGGAAACCAAACCTGAAAATTTGTCCCATCATTTGCCAATGATGAAGAAGGTCTTTATTAAGTTCAACACATGTACAGCTTGAATGGCACTGCAGATAAATATTTTACCACCAAAAGAGTATTAAAACACTTAGTAGCCCACACGAAAGCACATCAAAAAAGTACCATGGCATTACCATGTGTTTTGGACATGTACCATTACTGGGGAGCACCATGTTAATACAGTGGTACCAGAGAAAGGTAGTCATTTATTGAAGTACCATTAGTACCATGGTATTCTTTGAATTACCTTGAAGCACCATGTAAATACATAATAGTACATAAACATGGTAAAAGTACCACGGTATTACCATCTGATACCATCAGTAATCACATGGCTATTGCCCAGATGTGCTCACAAACACAAGATATTTGGCCTCTGATCAGAAGCTTCAGAAATACAACAGATAGATACAGAATTACAGGATAAATTAATAGTATATATAGAGTCTTTACAGGAACGTGCAAAGGAAATTATGTTCAAATGTTTGTAGAGGTATTAGTATAAATATGATTTTTCATTTTGAACACATGGTACAGGTGCATATGGTGCGAAGACTCCAGTCATATCATTAACCTTATAAAAGCGGTTTAAATCTGCATGGAGAGGGTCCCCTCATGGGGGCTGTCATGTTAGGATCACATGACCAGCTGAAATCTACTCACTTGATCTCAGTAACCACCCTGTTATTGGACGTTTTCACTCGTGGATTAAATGAATCATGGATGGTAGTGAATAGTGATTTTCTATTGGCATTTCGACTGAAAATTATTGCTTTGAATAATGCTGCATCCATGCCCCTAGGTATCACTGTAAGTCTAAGACAACATGAACAAACTACTGTTCCTATTATATATATATATATATATATATATATATATATATATATATATTTTTAACATGCTTTTAGTGCTACTCAGATGACATTTAACCTCGGAAGTGCCGCAATATGTGTATGACCCGCATAATATTTTGCAAAAATGTCACCACAGTCATGTAAATTTCACGAGATGGCAACTAACAATTGAAATACCACTCTGTTCCTTGCTCCAAGCTATCATATGGCTTCAGAAGACTTTTGAATATAGCACACAAGTCATATGGACAACTTTTGAGGTAATTTCATGGTGCTTTTTTGTCATTTTTAACTTTCATGAGTCCTCATTAACTTTCAATGTTTGTAAAAAGCAGCCTGCACACTATACTAAATTGTTCCTTTTGTGCTCCGCAGAAAAAAAATGGCGGGTTTGGAATGACATGGGGGGTAAATGACAATAGAATTATTCATTTATTTTATTTGTTCCTTTGGTTTTCCATGATATTGAAATTTAAAGTCCAAAAACCGGAATATCAAGTTCAGTACAGCTTTACATTTAAATACAAATTGTTTTTGTTAATATTATATTTTTTCCATTGCATTTCACCAATATATACAGTAAGTGCATCCATGCCCACTGCTGATATTTTTAACAATATTAAAATATTGTAATGCTTTTTAAAGGAGCTGTAGTTCTGTTACTGTTTGTGATAGTCCATGTAGAGTTATCCATGGTGATAACAGAACAAGAGCCATGCAAGGGAGAAGTCTGTAAGCTCTGTAACCTGCATGAATCTCGCCCCCACACAAGTGCTACTTGGACTGAAAGGGGAAAACAGCCATCAGTCTGTAGTCTAATGGGTTAGAGGCAGGGTGTAATTTTCACATTTAGATTCAGTGATGTGGATGAACCTGGCAGATCAACAAACAAAAAATCCCAACACAAACACAAACACTGGGCTGTCATGGTGGTCCTGTCGGCTTTCAAAATGTCTGACATGTGATGTGCTGTCTACAACAATTCCCTGTCTGACTGTCTCCTTCTCTCGCTCTCTCTCCTTTATATTCTTTCTCTGAAACATTCAATCTTTACTATCTGGAATGTCCCAGTTAATACAATTTGGCATGACAGATTTACACTTTTAATTAGTGGGACATTACAATAAAGTGTCAGGTGGTGAAGAAGAGATGAAATGGAGGAAGAATGTGATTAAAATGCAGCCAGGGCTGTGGAGGATGAAAAGAGCAGAGCTCACAGAGAGAAAGATTGGATCATGTCTCACTGCACTAGAGCACAAAAACACAACCAGGGCTTAGACTCAGTATCAAACATGAAGGGATAGTTCACCCTAAAATAGAAAACTCTGTCATGGTTTACTCACCCTCATGTTGTTCTCATGTTGTTTTTTTAAAAACAAAATGAGATGTTAGGCAGTGTGGAAATCTATGTCACCATTCACTTACATTGTATCTTATTTATAGATGTCACTGACTATTAAGCTGGGATAGGAGAAACATTTTTAACATATACATTTAAACACACTTCACCTTTAAACGTGCTACTCCACGATCAAAAAGTGTGATACAGCGGCTTTTCAATCTACCATCATACAGACTCCTCACAGCTGGGTTACGTTTTGCCAAAGCATACTCTTCTCTCTCTCTCTTATTACTTTTTCTATCTTTATCTCTCTCACGGGTGGACTGAATATATTTCCAACTGTCTTTACTTCCCTGACCCTCTGCTGAACCATGTTTTTTTTTTGAGAGCAGTTGAAATTGTGAAGGCAAACACTATACAGCACTCCTTGTTAAAGCAGCAGATTCTGCAGCAGCAGGCCACCATCTGTAATATTAATGTCACTTACCTCAGCACAGCACACTGTGACAGGCAAAGTGTGGAGAGAAACAATATCTTTTATGAAACATAAATAAACCTCTTTAAAACCTATATGCTTTAGTTAAATGTCAGTTTTTATTTATTGTTTTTCTTTTTTGTCTGATCATGAAGATGTACATGGGTGGTTCTTCAACTACTGACATGTTATGTAATAAATTATATCCCCATTAAAACACAATACATAATAAAACTAGATTTAATAAATAGTATATTTGCCCTGTGTAAATCAAAACATATAGTTACTGTATCTAAAATTAATAAGGGGTGTTAAATAAATACTAATACAACAGGCTGGAAAAATAGACATTTTTGAATTTAAATATCCTATATACACTCACCTAAAGGATTATTAGGAACACCTGTTCAATTTCTCATTAATGCAATTATTTAATCAACCAATCACATGGCAGTTGCTTCAATGCATTTAGGGGTGCTAAACTCCAAACTGAATGTCAGAATGGGAAAGAAAGGTGATTTAAGCAATTTTGAGCGTGGCTTGGTTGTTGGTGCCAGACGGGCCGGTCTGAGTATTTCACAATCTGCTCAGTTACTGGGATTTTCACGCACAACCATTTCTAGGGTTTACAAAGAATGGTGTGAAAAGGGAAAAACATCCAGTATGCGGCAGTCCTGTGGGCAAAAATGCCTTGTTGATGCTAGAGGTCAGAGGAGAATGGGCCGACTGATTCAAGCTGATAGAAGAGCAACTTTGACTGAAATAACCACTCGTTACAACCGAGGTATGCAGCAAAGCATTTGTGAAGCCACAACACGCACAACCTTGAGGCGGATGGGCTACAACAGCAGAAGACCCCACCGGGTACCACTCATCTCCACTACAAATAGGAAAAAGAGGCTACAATCTGCAAGAGCTCACCAAAATTGGACAGTTGAAGACTGGAAAAATGTTGCCTGGTCTGATGAGTCTCGATTTCTGTTGAGACATTCAGATGGTAGAGTCAGAATTTGGCGTAAACAGAATGAGAACATGGATCCATCATGCCTTGTTACCACTGTGCAGGCTGGTGGTGGTGGTGTAATGGTGTGGGGGATGTTTTCTTGGAACACTTTAGGCCCCTTAGTGCCAATTGGGCATCGTTTAAATGCCACGGCCTACCTGAGCATTGTTTCTGACCATGTCCATCCCTTTATGGCCACCATGTACCCATCCTCTGATGGCTACTTCCAGCAGGATAATGCACCATGTCACAAAGCTCGAATCATTTCAAATTGGTTTCTTGAACATGACAATGAGTTCACTGTACTAAAATGGCCCCCACAGTCACCAGATCTCAACCCAATAGAGCATCTTTGGGATGTGGTGGAACGGGAGCTTCGTGCCCTGGATGTGCATCCCACAAATCTCCATCAACTGCAAGATGCTATCCTATCAATATGGGCCAACATTTCTAAAGAATCCTTTCAGCACCTTGTTGAATCAATGCCACGTAGAATTAAGGCAGTTCTGAAGGCGAAAGGGGGTCAAACACAGTATTAGTATGGTGTTCCTAATAATCCTTTAGGTGAGTGTATATTTTGAATGTGCTGAAACTTGACACCAGGCGATGCATCCTGAAAACTGCACTGTTAGAACGGTTTCATGCTGAAGAACAACTTTTAAGCATGTTTTCTCTTTCTCATAAATGTAAATGAGTGTAAATGTCAACATCATACTGTATGTCGACATGATTGATGCCTGTCATGCAAAACATTAGCTCAATGTCATAAATGTCATAAAATATCAGTCTGCTTTTTTATTTCATCCGTTACTCCTGATCAGAGGCTTCCTTAAATGTTTAGTTTATACATAGGGTTACATTCTACCTAAGTTTAACAGTGCAACACTCAAATATTTAGCAGTGCATAAATTGTGAATTAGTGCCCATTTACGCCGCAACTAGGCTAACTTGTAACTTACGTATAGCTGGTGCAACCGGCCGCAGTTCTTTCCTGAAGAAGGAAAAATGAGAGGGGATTAAGCAGGAAAACACACAGCCATTAACTGTAACAGCTGTGTGCACAACTCCACAGTCTTTCCTCTCCAAAACCATCCTGAAAATAGAGAAATGAAAAACATCACCTTGAATGAGCCATGAATTCCTCAAATACAAAACCCCCCTGAGCCAGACAGGACCATCAACCACAAATCTATTAGATCTAGTCACATATTACCCATTTTACAGCAGTAAACTCAGGTATATGGGCACTCATGAATCACATGATGGAGAAACAAGCCATACAGATGTCAAAACAGATGTGGGAAGATGTGGTAAGGCAAGGCAAGAAATTAAACTAATTTCAAAAAAGGGATAGATGCACATGCAAACCACTTAGGAGGGCAGAAGTATATGAAATCTATTTTAGTGAATGTCTGTACATACAAAATATAAAAATGAACAGAGTTGTGTCCAAAATCGCCCCCTATCAACTATATAGTACACAATTTTGGGTGTCGGACATTGTGTTGTAGTGTCTGAATTAATTTCCTACATCTTGTTCCCAACTTTTGTTCACTAATTCTTACCAACAATGCACTCTAATTTCAAGTGTACACTCGATGGCAGTTAATTGCCCATAATCCACCACGGAGAAAACGTACGAGCTGGGAGTTTAATGCTTCCTTCACTCCTACAATGTTTTATTTCATGCTGAATGTGTTAAATAACTTTCGGATAAATCATTACTTGATTAAAATAACACAACATATAGACAGTGGCGCGATTCATGTCATTAAGAAAACACAGTTTCACAATGAATAAGACACACTTTGCCTTTCGGCATCATACATTATGTTGCAGCTAACTAGTAATACCAATTGACGTTTTAAAAACACATCCACGCACAAAAGCCAGAACTTGAAATGAGACTTAATGCTCAAGGAAGAATGACGGTTTTGTGAAATTAACGTTCAAAAACTCAATCATTTTTCATATGAATCTACCAAATAGGTTATAGGAGGGTATATTACTGGTAAATCTATCTAATAATATTTGCGATTTAAATATTGCTTGCAATAAATTTAATTTCATCAGGATACACGGTTATGCTGCGTTCCATTGAAGTTGGATATGGGATATACTTGATATCTCTGACCATAAATGCATTCCATTCTCCGATATTCGGAACTGCAATGCTCCCATTAGCAGGGGTTTGACTCTCATAAGAGATGTCTCCTAGCAACCCAACTGATAAACAATGCTGCAGCGCTAGCATTTGTGCTACAGGTGTATGATTGTTTCAAAAGAGATTATGTTTTATACAGCTGTTTCTGCAGCAGACATTTGTTTAACAAGCTTTAATATCATGTAATGTGGAAACAAACTCATTTAAGTTTGTCTGCTTCGGCGGAAAAGGGAACGCTGTCTCCTAACTGAGGCTGCCTGCTGGGTCGTCGACGCCATTTCCCTGGCCTTCCAGACTCATTTATTTATATATTACTTAATAAAGTGAATATTTATCACTCACTTTGTATATTTCCCCGAGTGTGGACATGTTTGTGTGACATCATGCCCCCGCATTTCGGCGAAATCAGAGATGAGAATTTCTGCCCAAGCCTACAAATTGTAATTCTGACTTTGAGATGCATTCCATTGCACTTTTCCTAGTAGGAAGTTGTAAAATCCGACTTTCCGAGTTGAATGGAACGCAGCACTACTTTTCAAAACTAGATCTGACACTGAATGCTCAAGCAGCCTAATTTACACTTAGAAAACTCCTGATGTTGCTATATCAATGCAAAAAGCATTTAAAATTTACTTTAATTTACTGTTTAATAAATTAAGCAATCACATGGTCATGCAGAAGATCTCAGGTTTTTAAATTCATAAAGATCTTTCTCAATGGTTTCATCAGACAGATTGATACGCTTTTCACTCTTGAATTACGTACATCACTTAAAGAGTGATTGCGTCACTCAAGGCCGGCTAGAACGCCTCAACTAGGACATATCCTAAAGATCACACCCACCAAGAACAAATAAATCAATCTCATTGGCTGATGAATCTGACAATCTGACTTTAGTTGCTCATTCATTTGCACTGTTGAGGGATTCTGAGGAAATTCTGTAGGCCTGATGGGGTGGAGCTCAAACTCAAGCGCTGCTTCGGGCATGGATTTGTGAAACAGTTGTCACACTTTGCTTGTTTTCTCTATTTGCTTGTAGATTAATTTAGAGTGGAAAGAGATTAAAAATACATAGACAATAAGGTGATTGAGAATGAAAGGATGAAAAATATGTATTTATTTGGCATGTTAGGCCAGCAGAGAAGTCTTTGATGGCCCTGAGAAATCACCACTGCATCTAGAGAGGCAAAACATACAGATACATTTTAAAATGCACTCTTTATTTATATTTATACAGAATTTTGCCATTAAGCTGAAGACTTATTTATTTACTAAATAATTCACTGAGGTGATATTATTTAGACTCAGGAGACCACACACAGTGGAAATGATAATTCTTAATAAATTCAGGATTTAAATATTCAAGTTCAAGTTTATTTATAAAGCACACTTAAAAACAACAAGTGTTGTAACCAAAGTGCTGTACAATTTTTTACAAACATTAATTAACAGAATTAAATAGAAGTTATAAAATGTTAAAAAGAACAAATTAATAAAACATTGTAAAACCTACACAAAAAAAAAACTGTTATAATTCTCAACCAACATTATAGGCTAGAGAGAAAAAATGTGTCTTCAATCTAGATTTAAATATTGGCAATGAGGAAGAGCACCTAACAACAAATGTGAGTGCATTCCACAAACGCCCGATCACCTTTGGTTTTCAAACGGGAATGAGGAACAGAGAGGAGTAACCGATTTGATGATCAAAGAGACCTAGGTGCCGAATGTAGTTGAAGTAAATCAGTAATGTACTGAGGGGCTAAACCATGCAAGGCCTTATAAACATACAGCACAACCTTGAATTTAACTCTGTAACTAACTGGAAGCCAATGTAGGGAAGCGAGAACTGGGGTAATATGCTCTCTTTTCTTGGTACCTGTTAGAAGTCTAGCTGCTGCATTTTGGACGACTTGCAGACGTGAGAAAGAAGATTGAGACAGACCCAAATATAAGGCATTGCGGTAATCCAGCCGGGATGTAATAAGAGCATGAATCACTATTTCCAAGTCCTTCTGTGAAAGAAACTGTTTTAATTTTGCAATGGACCTTAGGTTGTAGGTTATGATAAGTTTGGTGCTGTTTATGGTCAGATGAGGGCGCTATGCACCCATAAACTGTTTTGGAGTTTAAAGTATACCAAATAAATACAATAATGTCCATTTGATAAAATGTATTAAAAATGCTAAACACGTATATTAAAATATTATTTATTAAAAATAACAGGCAAGCCCCGAATATTTTAAAAGTTCATGTATGACGTTCTTTTCTGCGACAGCCCCATAAGCTCCGACGCTCAGTGAATACGTCAGCGTTCGAATTAATTCACTCATTCACTGCTGAGAGTGCACTCACTATACAGGAAATAGTGAACACAGCATAGATGTACTTGACATCTCTGAGCTGTGAAAGCCCAGATGTAAATGTGAGGATTAATTGTCTAATCTAAAATTGGTGGACATTGTGAATGTCTTAAAAGCAGACATACAGTAGATATTCTGTCACAATGGAATGATAATCCAAAGGTGTGAAATATACATTCTATCATTATGAAGTCGTTTATTTGACATATTTTTAGATATAAATCATAGTAAAAGCTTATGAGTACCTAGATACTGATGTTTTTACCTGGATGGGGTATCAGTCCGACAAACCCAATCCAAATCCGATCCCTCATGTTGTTCATTGACGTTACTGTCAAGCTCAAGTAATGAGAAATAACTTTCAAACCACATTAAAGTAGTCCATATAACTCGTGCATTTTATTCAGGCACTTACAGTCATCCAAAAGCTTTGTGAATGGCAAAAGGCTGTTTAGTAATAAATACAGAGTCGGCATGCACAGCTAAGTAGTCTCTGGCACCATGCTTTAACACACCTAAACAATCCGAGAGGCTCTGATGCTCAGTGCAATATATGGTCGCGCCACACAAACTCCATCTCAGAAGTAGATGATCAATAGTTCGGTCCACTATAACATACATTGAGAACAGCACCAGACAAGCATCTAACCAGATGTTGAGTGAAAAGCGTATTAAATTACAGTGAATTAGCCTACAAACAAACACTCAAACAAGGACTTCCTGGAGCACTCAGCGCTGGACTTTCAAAATAAAAGCCTTAAGAAATTACAGCTGAAATGTATCACCAATGTATAGTAAAATTATTATTATTATTAGGTTGGCTTGAGAAAGCCAACTTACTGAAATCCTATTTAAACTTATTATTATTATTATTATTATTCTGAGACTAAATTTCTAAATCTAACTCCTCCTAGAGCTTTTAAGCTACATGCACCAAACTCGGCACAGACCTTCAGACTAATCCCGAATAGTGTGCTATATCTTTTCTAACTGATCGGACTTACGGTTTTCCTAAAAATGACGATCAAAACTCGGAAAAACTCCCATTGACTTAACATTGCGGAATGTTCAGAAATTTAAATCCCAACTGACGTTTTCACACACACAGACAAAAAAGGGCCTGTCAGCCCTGCGTCTCTCCCTCTCTCTCTCCCACAGAGGATTTCTTTTATCAAGCAGCCAATAAGTAATGACCTAAAATCTTCATAGCCACAGTATAGTAGCTTCCAGGTTGACTTGATTCACTCAGTATGGAAAGGAGGCTTGATAAGTATCACCCTGGTAACTGCATAGCAACCAGACAGGGTTACCCTAGCAACCAAATAGCAAATCACATATCTCTGCACCAGAAAATCATACAGACTTCCTGTTTCACTTATTTCACTCAGGATGGAAAGTAGCCTTGATATGTATCACTCTGGTAACTGCCTAGCAACCAGATGTGATTACCCTAGCAACCAAGTAACAAATCACATATCTCTGCAACAGAAAATCAGAGAGACTTCCGGGTTGACTTTATTCACTCAGGATGGAAAGTAGCCTTGATATGTATCACTCTGGTAACTGCCTAGCAACCAGACGGGGTTACCCTAGCAACCAAGTAACAAATCACATATCTCTGCAACAGAAAATCATAGAGACTTCCGGGTTGACTTTATTCACTCAGGATGGAAAGTAGCCTTGATATGTATCACTCTGGTAACTGCCTAGCAACCAGACGGGGTTACCCTAGCAACCAAGTAACAAATCACATATCTCTGCACCAGAAAATCGTAGAGACTACCTGTTTCACTTATTTCACTCAGGATGGAAAGTAGCCTTGATATGTATCACTCTGGTAACTGCATAGCAACCAGACAGGGTTACCTTAGCAACCAAGTAACAAATCACATATCTTTGAACCAGAACATCGTAGAGACTTAGGGGTTGACATATTTCACACAGGATTGCAAGGAGCCTTATGAGTATCACTTTGGTAACTCCCTAGCAACCAGATGTGTTTACCCTAGCAACCAAGTAACAAATCACATATCTCTGCAACAGAAAATCAGAGAGACTTCCGGGTTGACTTTATTCACTCAGGATGGAAAGTAGCCTTGATATGTATCACTCTGGTAACTGCCTAGCAACCAGACGGGGTTACCCTAGCAACCAAGTAACAAATCACATATCTCTGCAACAGAAAATCATAGAGACTTCCGGGTTGACTTTATTCACTCAGGATGGAAAGTAGCCTTGATATGTATCACTCTGGTAACTGCCTAGCAACCAGACGGGGTTACCCTAGCAACCAAGTAACAAATCACATATCTCCGCACCAGAAAATCGTAGAGACTACCTGTTTCACTTATTTCACTCAGGATGGAAAGTAGCCTTGATATGTATCACTCTGGTAACTGCATAGCAACCAGACAGGGTTACCTTAGCAACCAAGTAACAAATCACATATCTTTGAACCAGAACATCGTAGAGACTTAGGGGTTGACATATTTCACACAGGATTGCAAGGAGCCTTATGAGTATCACTTTGGTAACTCCCTAGCAACCAGATGTGTTTACCCTAGCAACCAAGTAACAAATCACATATCTCTGCAACAGAAAATCAGAGAGACTTCCGGGTTGATTTATTTCAATCAGGATGGAAAGTAGCCTTGATATGTATCACTCTGGTAACTGCCTAGCAACCAGATGTGATTACCCTATCAACCAAGTAACAAATCACATATCTCTGCAACAGAAAATCATAGAGACTTCCGGGTTGACTTTATTCACTCAGGATGGAAAGTAGCCTTGATATGTATCACTCTGGTAACTGCCTAGCAACCAGACGGGGTTACCCTAGCAACCAAGTAACAAATCACATATCTCTGCACCAGAAAATCGTAGAGACTACCTGTTTCACTTATTTCACTCAGGATGGAAAGTAGCCTTGATATGTATCACTCTGGTAACTGCATAGCAACCAGACAGGGCTACCTTAGCAACCAAGTAACAAATCACATATCTTTGAACCAGAACATCGTAGAGACTTAGGGGTTGACATATTTCACACAGGATTGCAAGGAGCCTTATGAGTATCACTTTGGTAACTCCCTAGCAACCAGATGTGTTTACCCTAGCAACCAAGTAACAAATCACATATCTCTGCAACAGAAAATCAGAGAGACTTCCGGGTTGATTTATTTCACTCAGGATGGAAAGTAGCCTTGATATGTATCACTCTGGTAACTGCCTAGCAACCAGATGTGATTACCCTATCAACCAAGTAACAAATCACATATCTCTGCAACAGAAAATCATAGAGACTTCCGGGTTGACTTTATTCACTCAGGATGGAAAGTAGCCTTGATATGTATCCCTCTGGTAACTGCCTAGCAACCAGATGCGGTTACCCTAGCAACCAAGTAACAAATCACATATCTTTGAACCAGAACATCGTAGAGACTTAGGGGTTGACATATTTCACACAGGATTGCAAGGAGCCTTATGAGTATCACCTTGGTAACTGCCTAGCAACCAGATGGGGTTACCCTAGCAACCAAGTAACAAATCACATATCTTTGAACCAGAACATCGTAGAGACTTCCTGTTTCACTTATTTTACTCAAGATGGAAAGTAGCCTTGATATATATCACTCTGGTAACTGCCTATCAACCAGATATGGTTACCCTAGCAACCAAGTAACAAATCACATAACTCTGAACCAGAAAATCGTAGAGACTTCCTGTTTCACTTATTTTACTCAAGATGGAAAGTAGCCTTGATATATATCACTCTGGTAACTGCCTATCAACCAGATATGGTTACCCTAGCAACCAAGTAACAAATCACGTATCTATGCAACAGAAAATCATAGAGACTTCCGGGTTGACTTTATTCACTCAGAATGAAAAGGAGGCTTGATAAGGATCACCCTGGAAAATGCCTAGCAACCAGATTGGGTTACCCTAGCACCCAAGTAAAAAATGATATATCTATCTGTCCATCTATCTATCTATCTATCTATCTATCTATCTATCTATCTATCTATCTATATATCTATTTATCTTTCTGAGGGTCAATATCTATCTATCTATCTATCTATCTGAGGGTCAATATCTATCTATCTATCTATCTATCTAACAATCTGCGGGTCAATAACTATCTATCTATCTATCTGTGGGTCATACTCTATCTATCTATATCTCAGGGTCAATGACTATCTATCTATCTATATATCTGACGGTCAATATCTATCTATCTGTGGGTCAGACTCTATCTATCTATCTATCTATCTATCTATCTATCTGAGGGTCAATATCTATCTATCTATCTATCTATCTATCTATCTATCTATCTATCTATCTATCTATCTATCTATCTGTGGGTCATACTCTATCTATCTATCTATCTATCTATCTATCTGAGGGTCAATATCTATCTATCTATCTATCTATCTATCTATCTATCTATCTATCTATCTATCTATCTATCTAATCTATTTGATAGACTGAATGGTTTTATAATCTCTAAACTTTGAACTTTGAAAACTACTACTTATAATTACATCAAACTAGAAACCGTAAATCTTCAAACTTTTACAACTACTTCAAACTTTATGCTAGGCTTTCTCAAGCCAACCTAAAGTTTGTACTCAAACTTTTTAATCTAGTTATTATTATTATTATTAGAAATAACAATAAAAACTAATTGGGTTCCAAAAATTACTGTGTGATTGAAAAGTTTGTATATATACTGATAAAACTAAAACGAAAATATAGCTGCAAGCAGCAATGCGATTCCTCCTCAAAATGGCAAATCATTCAAAATTAATTATTAGAGGGTTGGGTTTAAACCATCCTAATGGAGGAATCCAAAAAACATGTCTTTCTGTCTTAATCCTAAACGAAAGATTTTCAGTGTATAGGAAAATCCATCATGCCGGACCTTATGGATCCTTGAGGCTTTTTTTTCCCAATGAGAAATTAGGTATGTACATTCAATTTCAGAATAATTGAATAAATGGAGTGGAAATGCCATCACTTTGAAAATGTGACATTTGGGCGTGGCCTGTAGCGAACCGCTAAGGGCGAATGTGGACAATACTTTGCACAGAACTTCAAAGGGATGCTATCTTGAAGCATGTTAGGTTTGAACATCCATCAGTCAAAATTACATTTGATTTATTGACATATATATTGATAAAATGTAGACATTTACTTAAACACGCCCCTTTCAGCCATTTTGTATCGTATTTATTTTTTGCTAAGTAATGATTTCAAAGACATCAATTCTACACACGTGTACCAAATTTCAAGTATATTGGAGCTACGGTTCAGGAGAAGAAGAGTTTTGTAGGTTTTCCGAATTTTTCACTGTACAGGAAAATCCATCATGGCAGAAGATATGGGTCCTTGAGGCTTTTTTGTTCCCCATGAGAAATGAGGCATGTACACAAAGTTTCAGAAGAATTGGACAAATGGGATGGAAATGCCATCACTTTGAAAATGTTTTTTTTGGGTGTGGCCTGTAGCACCACCTATGGGCGCATATGGGCCTCCTACCGGAGGAATCTAATACTACTACTACTACTACAACTAATAATAATAATAATAATAATAATATATAATACTGTCAATAACAATAGATTTCCTCCTACCGGAATTGGCAGAAAACAATAGTTCAATATCAGAATCAAATCAAATCGGAAGAGAAAAATTATATTGTTCCATCCCTAGTTTAAATACATTCGCCTACCCACCTTAATATGCAAAGACAACAATAAGTATTCAAATGGTGGGTTGATTTCCCTGAAAATTGGAAACAATGTGGCTCTGCGGCGCTATCAAAACATTGCTATGATTGTTTAATCATCCAGACCAACGCAAAATAGTAACATTGGCTCAATCAAAGGTGTGAGTTTAGGGCGGGGCTATAAATTTGTTCAACCAATGGAAGATGGTGGATTGTTTAGGAAATCTGTTTGAAAACATTATTTTGGTTATAGTGGTACAGAAATGACCTATTTTACCTTTAAGTAACTGTTGCTTTATCGCAACTCTCCGTCTTTCATGTCTGAGAAGCGTTGTCTGAGAAAGAGCACTGCTATTTGGTTCCTTGTCAAATGTTTTGTTATTTGTAATTTTAAAGGCGAGAAATCTTTTAAATACTTTTCTGTTTATGCTTTCTTCAATCATCCATGTTTTTTTATTCACTGAAGTATTGTGAAGTGTGGGGAATAAGCACATTTATTTCTGAAATTATGAAATGTGATAAAATCTTTTGTTTCAGAGGCAGTAAATGTAGAATTGTTGATATCAGGAAAAAACTGTCTTCAGTAGCTGTTATGAAGGAAAATAGAATGGAATGTGTCCATTAATATAAATGCATTGGTGTTTGGGCTTTGGGCTTATTATATCGGAGCAATTATTCTCACAGTGGTGCTGTCAGTTTCATGGGGTGTAAGGAAGAATAGATTAATCATTATGGTAGAATATAAAAGAGATGTTTTAAATTTGTTTTGCTTATTCCTCCATGTCTTTGTTCAGAAACTTGTTAATTTTAGAACACTTAATTTCTCAAATTATCTGATTAAAAATATTTTGGGTGTAACAGTGTATTTAAATGCTGTATTAAATCCATTGACTCAGACTTAATTAACCAAAATCAAAATTAGAAATTTGAGTTTAGTGGCTTTTAGTCCATGCATGTCTACTAGCTCTTAAGTCATCTAAATGCTAGTGTAGTCTTAAAAGTTGATAAAGTTGTAAAATACAATGATCTGCAATGATGCAATGAATTTGGATGCTCCTTAATGCTTAATATTTCTGTATATTGTTGTCTAATCCATTCATTCCTAATAGCCTGTAATTTAAAAAAAAAAAAAAAGTGTAACAAAGTGAAAAAAAAGAAAAAAAAGTAAAGAAAATTGTTTTTCACAAAATTTGTTTTGTGTTTTCAGATTCCATATGTACCATATTTTACCAGAAGTAAAAAAAAAATTTTTTTTTTCCTTCTTCCTCTACATTACCCATAAGGATATGCTTTCTTCTTGCTCACATGCAAATTAAACAAATTTGAACAGCACATACTTCAGGAACTGTTTCTCATTCTCATTTTTCTCTCACTCACACAATCTCTCCCATGCTTTCTCTTTCTCCTTTCACCTGTCTGCCACACAGGCTGTCAGTTCTGCATTCAAAAACAGCAGCTGCTGTTATGAGCGATCAGTTGAGGGAGTAGATGCTGTCGGAATAACAGAACACACACACACACACACACACACACACACACATATACACACACACACACACACACACACACACACAATTTCACACATTTATAAAATAATAGCACAGTTTTTCCTTGAGGCATTGTCAAACAATCTATCAGTTACATTTTAAGCATTACCTAAAGATACTTACTAATAAACAGAAACAAAAAAATATGTGTTTTCCCCATCTTTACTCTACACCTCTTTGAAGTTGAAATGCAAATTAAGAGCAATTCTGTCATTATAAACCTCAGATTATCAAAAGATAATGTGGTGTACATTTTAGTTTGTATTGTTGGTGTTAGAATACTTTTTAATCATAGTTTATTATGAATTATGAGTATTCTATTGTTGGCTTTCCAAAGAATGTAAATAATGAGGCTCCCAACCAGCTCGACATAGCAACGTTTGCTTTACCAACAGCGTGAATTTGGAGTGATTCTACCTGTTTGCCTGTTGCACGAAGCTAGTTGAACAAACTCAGAGTTTCAGTAAGTTTAGGTTTACAAAACCAGATAGAGCCAAACCAGTTTAGATAGGGTTCAGCGATCTCAAGATGCTTTGTACAAACATTCTCTGTCAACTGATTTCGTGGTTATCCCTGAAGCTTGTGCACATGAATGAGTGATGTTTGCCACTAACAGCCAATGGGAGCTGAAGATGAAGAGATCATTGTGAAAATATGAAGAATTTGAAAATTTACACAACAAGAAATAGTATGTACAAAATGTAAAAGCTTTTATATTCATTTAAATTAAAAGCCTAAAATAATTTTAGTGCAAGTCGGGTGGAAAGATTTGTCACACGATATATGCATATCAAAAGTGTGAAAATCCTTATGAACCAAGATTCTCTGCAAGACATGAGGCTGTAGTTTGGATACAATAACAAGTTGTGTACCTCAAGGTCCAATCTTAGATGGGCCTCATCTTTCTCTGTCCATAAAGCTGCTCTCATTCCAGCACGTATAATAAAAGAAGATACACTAAATAGATGACTGTCTTCTCCCAAGGGGTTTAGGAAATCACACAACCTCATGGTGTCTGGTGGACGGAAAGGGACGTGTGCATGTGTATAATGTTTTATGTTAGTGATTTGTATGTAGAATTTATGCCAGAGTCTTTGTAGTCAAGTTCCTGTCTCTGCCTCTTGTCCAGTAAATCACAGTCACAGCTGGAGCTTTAAACCAGCTCGAGTTAAAAGAAAACTCACCAAACATGAAGAAAGCAAATTAACACTTATTACAAGACCATATGAACCTCTGGCCCTCAGGACAAAGCTACACAAACCTTTCCAGTGAGCTAGTGATGGAGTCAGGGTTATAATTTAGTTTTTTCATTTTTGTTTTATTTTTCATTTGTCCTTTCAATTTAGTTAAGTTTAAGTTGGTTGTCACTCTTTGACTATTAGCTTTAGCTTTGTTTTGTTTTTTCAGCTAATTTACATAGTTTTTTACTTCTGTTTTATTTTTTTATTTGTCTCTTCAGTTTAGTTGAGTTGACATTAGTTTTCACTCTATATTATTAGTTGTTTTTTTTCAGTGTTTTCTAGTTTCAGTTTAGTTTTCATTCTTTAGTAGCATTTTAGTTTTTATTTTAATTTAGTTTAATATTTTAGAGGCTTCCAGTGCCAGCTGTAATCTGATTACAAAGTATTTTTTTACTGTAATCTAATTATTTTACATTAAAAAAGTAGTATAACCCATTACATTAAAAAAATTTGTTATGAGATTACAGTTACTGACTACAAGTTTAGTTAATTACTTTTAAGTACACATTACAGGTTTCTAAATAATATTATTTATATAAATATAATTCTATATGTTCACATGTAGAGCTGTTTTTGTTTATCTGACAGCTAAAGGGTGTGTAACAGTGAACAAGGATGAAAATATACACATTATTTTGAATTTGTTGAGCGGAAAGTAACTTAAAAGTAAAGTATTGTGATTGCTTTTTGATTAAGTTATCAGTAAAGTAATCTGATTAAAATTTTAGAGATGTAATTAGTAATTTGTTCTGGATCACTTTGTTGGAGAAACTTACCCACCACTGAAGGCTTCAAAAGGGTCAGGTAATGCATTAACTGATATGATTTAAATATGTTAAACAGCTATGTGTATTAAATGGCATGTTCATGTTTAATGAAGGTAGGTAGTTTTTCCAATTATGTTTTTCTTTCAATGAAAATAGTTTCTTTGAGATTTTGTTTCAGTTTCTGTTAATTTGAATAGAAACTTGAAGTGTGTTGGTTTGATTTGTTCAACATTGCATCACACAATTCACAAGTCCCATATCTGGAGGCATAAGATGTTATATAAGTGTAATATTTATGTGTAATGTTAACTTTTTCAGTGCTTTACATACTTTGCTTGTCAGATATTGCCCGCATAAATTTGAACATTTATCAAAATAAGCTGTATTAAGCTGACTAACTGACAACTTAAAAAAAAAGAAAAATGAAAAAGTGTGCACAGCAGTCAGTCATCAATATACTGGATTAAATCCTAGGGCTCAATAGAGCTGGAAGCTGAAGATGTTTTATCAGCGCGCGTGCACACACACACGCACACACACACACACATACACATACTTGTAGTTTAAAAACATACGGTCATGACCCTTTGTTGCCTCCAGATCCATTTTTGTCATCACTCTTTGATGAATGACATCAGTAGCATAAAGAGTAGAAGAAAGAAGAAGGTATTCTAGTGCAAAGTTCAGGGAGTGAAACTCCTCTGCTAGTCCATCAGAATTAAAACAGCTTTAAGGTTCTTTCATAAATTGGTGTCATTTATTCAGATACAGTATATGGTTTGCTCAGTTACACTTTTACAAGTGCAATGCTGTTTTCATCTCTCCCTCTCCCTCTGTCTCTGCAACTCTCTATTAGTCTCCTTTTCATCACGTGTTTGTATATATGTGTGTATGTACTGAGCTAGTTTGGTGGAGCTAAATCTAAAAATCTTCCTTTTGGGACAGTCGAGTACATCCTCTTTCTGGAAATTGTTTCATATGAAGTAAATACAGTTTTTTCAGTAGTTGTGGGTTAGGCATTGTCTGTAGAATACTGACCATAATTAGCTTTAGATAAAAACAATAGAAGTTTAAGTCTATGTTTAAAATGTCTAAGTAAAGGTTTGTGTATGCCAGCCTGTCTTAGTTTTAGATTCACAAATTCACATGATCATAAAATCCTTGAGCTAGAGATCTAAATTGTTAATTCTAAGGACCTTGACAATGTATTTGAATAAACATGGGCCATGTCCTGTGTACTGTATTTAACTTTTAATGATAACAGCACCTGGTATGATAGTTGTTAAAAAAATTCAAAACAGCATATGACTCTAAATCCTTGAATATACATTTGACACTCATCCATCATTGACGGCCATAAACATTTTTGGTCAGGTTAAATTATGTTTGTCAGCTACCATCCACTCCCAACTCATTGGCACTCTCCTGTAAAAAAGAAAACTCATTTTGTTTTACATATGTACATATGCACACTGTAACATCGGGTCTCATCAGTGCAATATAGCCAAATTTTATAGGCAATATTAGGTTATTAGGTAGGCAATTAAGATCACAGTTATAAAAACATAGGACACTATAGAGACCTTTCTACTGACTCCAAAACACCAAAAGAAAGATGCCCAGGGTCCCTGCTCATCTGCATGAACATGCCTTAGGCATGCTGAATGGAGGCATGAGGACTTCAGATGTGGCCAGGTAAATAAATTGCAATGTCCAGACTGTGAGACACCTAAGACGGAGCTACAGGGAGACAGCTGGAAGGACAGTTGATTGTCCTCAAAGTGGCAGACCACATGTAACAACACCTGCACAGGATTGGTACATCCAAAAATCACTCCTGCGGGACAGGTACAGGATGGCAACAACAACTGCCCAAGTTACAGCAGGAACACACAATACCATCAGTGCTCAGACTGTCCGCAATAGGCTGAGAGTGGCTGGACTGAGGGCTTGTAGGCCTGTTGTAAGGCAGGTCCTTACCAGCCATCACTGGCAATAACGTCGCCTATGGGCACAAACCCACCTTCGCTGGACCAGACAGGACTGGCAAAAAGTGCTCTTCAATGACGAGCCGTGGTTTTGTTGCGTTTATCATCAAATGAAAGAGTGTTACACCGAAGCCAGCACTATGGAGCAGGATTGATTTGGAGGTGGAGGGTCCGTCGTGGTCTGCGGTGTTGTGTCACAGCATCATCGGACTGAGCTTGTTGTCATTGCAGGCAACCTCAACGCTATTCGTTACAGGGAAGACATCCTCCTCCCTCATGTGGTATCCTTCCTGCAGGCTCATCCTGACATGACCTTCCAGCATGACAATGTCACCAGCCATACTGCTCATTCTGTGCATGATTTCCTGCAAGACAGGAATGTCAGTGTTCTGCGAAGAGCCCAGATCTCAATCCCATTGTGTACTTCAGGGACCTGTTGGATCGGAGAGTGAGGGCTAGGGCCATTCCCCCCAGAAATGTTTGGGAACGTGCAAGTGCCTTGATGGAAGTGTGGGGTAACATCTCACAGAAAGAACTGTCAAATCTGTTGCAGTCCATGAAGAGGAGATGCACTGAAGTACTTAATGCAGCTGGTGGCGACACCAGATACTGACTGTTACTTTGACTTTTATTTTTGCTGAAAAAAAAGCAGTTGAAAGTGAGAGGACATTTCTTTTTTTGCTGAGTTTATTTTCTGCATCATGAAATCTGTGTAAAATACAACTAATCTCAAATAAGTACATCACTAGCTACACACTTTATATAAAAGTTGCTTCCTCCCCAAGGTCAGCCATGCATTAAGCCAACATGGTCTTGGATAAATGACCTGGATAAATGCAGCAGTTTTCATACATCCCAAGAAATAAGTGATTGAGTTGAATCACGAAAATGAGAGATGTAAAGGTGGGAGGTTAAAGCTTGTTACATTTTTCAAGCATTAGCCCATAATTCATCACAGTGGGCACCCAGTAATTTCTGATGATACAGTGACATTTCCCAGCCAACCACAACCCAGGCTTGGTATAAATACACACACAGAAATCTTGCACAACCACTAAATTATTGGCCTTCTTCAGAAAAAATCCACTGTAAACACAATGTCAGGCAACATGCATTTATTCTTTGAAAATGTGAGGATTTTTCTTGGCCATGGCATGGGGTGAATTCAGTGGTGTCTTACTGCCATTGTATTGTCCTATGTACTGTGGAAAGTTTCATTCTATGAACAAGAAGAAAATGCAAGGCCTACAGTTACAGTAGAGTAAATCTCATATAGTCAGACCTATGACTAAATAGCAAAATGTCTTGTCCACACTGCAGCTTGTTCTGGCCAAGAACCGCCTACTTAGACAGGTGCAGCTGTCTGACTGGCATGTAAAATGGGAAATCACAGTTTTTTTTTTACGTGCTGTTTAGAGGTGGATTTATCTGTGATAGATTATTATTGAATGGTGTGGAAAACAATTCATTTTAATTGAGGCCTGACAGTCACTCAGACGATCGGACCAGCCTGGTCTCGTGCAAATTACAGAACCGTAGCAAAAAATGTCAGTACGAAACTAGGTGCTTCATTACAAGTTTGTTGCAGTTTCCCAGTGAAATATCCAGCATGGGGCGCCAAAAGCAGGTGAAATTGTTTCATAATCAGGCAAGGTTTTAAATGTTAATTTTAGAGGTTTTAATGAGTGAAATGTACCTCCCTAACCAAAAACTTTAACCTAAACCTAACCAATAGTGTTCACAAGCTAGTCTTGTTGGAATAAGTGTGTAAATCATTTTTCAAATATAGAGTAAATATCTTTTGCTACCATAACAGCAGTGTCAAAGTGATAAAGCAAAAAATAAGTGTTTATGAAGTCACAATTAGTCAATGCACTCGTGATTTGAGTAAAAGTGAATAAAACGCACAGTTGTTGAAGCACCTCTAGTGTTAATTTTACCAAAAAACAATGGCGAAATGTAGAACGCATCACTTAAAACTGCATTTGCAAACATTTTGTTATAGTGACATTTATTCTATCCAATTTGGCTGGTTCGGGCACAAAATACTGAAAAATAGCAGTAAATGTGTTGAGATTTTAAGCTCCGTACAGTACAGAATACATATATCACATATCTCATGAAAATTAAGCGACTCTGGCAAAAGTTTTGCAAAATTGCATCACATGATTCATTACACCTATCGTAGCAGTTCCGTTGTGAAATGTTCACTGAGTGGTACTAAAAGTGAGTAAAATTTTCTCCCAAACAGATTACGTTTTTAAGGTTAATACTCTTTCGAGTTTTAAATGAACAAAACCTACCTCCCTACCTTAAACCTTAAACCTAACCGATAGTGTCATAAAATACAAATGTGACATGAAAAGACCAACTGCTGAAGCAACCACATAATGTTGCTGTGCTTCTAAGACACTTTTGGCTCACATACGTGCTCTTCAGGGCTCGTACTCCAGTCCTTTCCTTCATAAGTGCAATGCTCTATTAGTTGAGCTACAGTGTGATTTGTAACACTCAAACAAGCTTATAAAGTATTTATGTCATTCAAACACTAAAATGTGTTGCCTAACAAGTCATCGTATGTATTTTACAACCCCAATTCCAGGCAGTATGAAAAATGCTTATGTGTTCACACTTTGCTATATTGAAAGCACTACAACTAAACATTATATGATGTTTTGTCATCACTAGTGTTCATATCACCAGAAAACGAATGTAATACATACAACAATCCAGATGAAAATCATTTTGCAATAATTTATTTAACGTTGTCTTGTAAAGTGTTTCTATGAGACCAGGTTGGAGCATACAGTTTTGCTCATATGTATCTAGTATAATTGTTTATTTATTGAACTTGCTACAGTACACAAAACTCTGATTTATTGTTAAAAAGATTTATTGTCAAACTTCTGCAAATGCAGTGATTATTTCATCTTGAAATGTGCTCATTGTATGAACCCAGTACTTCATAAACATGACTTTGTTTCCAGATAGACTGTTCAGGGCCAATGGGTAGTTGAACCCTTGGGACTTTTAAAAGGTGTCCTCTTCCATACGTTGTGTCATATTACCCAATCAGATTACAGCTTGCAGTCAGTAAATGGACTGTGGGTAGTCTGTGCATGTGTGGTTTGATGCTGAGACTTCTGTCAAATAAAATAAAATAAAATCCAGCCATGTTCAGACCCTTATGCTTTATAGCTCTTCTTCTTCTGACATATAAAAAAATAATGCAAACTTGAATGCTGTACAATATTTTACTCCCACAAATCCCATAGACACATGCCCAGATGCACTGGTGACTACAGAGAGGAAGTTTCCTGCTGTGGATAGGAGGAGATGGGGAGATTGTCTTTGATTTCCTTCATGGGTGATGTGGAACCAGACTCCATAGCAAGGTCGGGCATTGTCAGTGCACCTTATAAAACCATAATTAAAGGAGGCAGAGCCAAGGCATGTGCTTGAGATTGTGCATGTGTGTGTGTGTGTGTCCTTGCATGTGTGTTTATGACAACAAAGGGCAAATTAAAGCCCACCACATGCCCTCTTTCTCTAATCTCAGCATAGAGAGTGCAAGCCAAAAAAAATTGCACTGTAATGGCCTCGGCTAGAATTAATGGAACAGGACCTGGGATTTTCTCTCTTAACGCTGTAAATGGCACACTACTGACCTGTTTCATGGCAGCTGCCATATTTGTGACCATCATCAGAAGGAAACAATGGCAGTGAATGTTAAACTCCTGAGAAACTATATCACTTTTTATCCATTCCAAGTCCCAGGAAAAGTTCATACAGGTCTGAAAACTTTCGTGGACATTTAAATATATTTTATCCATGATTCAACTTTGTGCGGCAGCGTACAAGTTACAAATAATTGTTTTCTGGTCTGATTTAGTCACAGTAGTACAAAACGTCTATGTTGATCCCATCTGTATGAATGTAAGAGCTTCACGGAAGCATTTGGCATTTAACAGCTGACAGAAGTGATGTTTCAAACACATTCAATGTGTTGCTTTTAGCTTTAGCATGTTAGCTAACCTCAGTTCAACACTTGTATCTCAAAAAACATACACATTCACACAGCGTTAGGTGATGGTAAAGTATTTAACTTACAATTATAAGGTGCTGTCATCACTGAAGATGCATCAGTTAATTCTCCATTATTTACAACTGCTTTGTCAGACCAGTAACGCTGCCAGGTAACTCTGCCCCTTCCGCTACGTAAAGCAAGCTGTGAGCGCTAAGTGCACAAAATGTCCAACATTCCATACTTCGTTTTGACAGTTGAAGAAGTGCATCATTCGGAAATTGTAGTACACTTCTTTTTGTTGCATTTTCAATGTTAAAATACTACTTGCACTACTTATATAGCAATATGATGTAGAATGGTGCAGAAGTGTGCAGTTTGAGATTAGTTATGCATAGCAATGCCCTGGCAACTATTAACATTACCAAGCATCATGGTGGCAAGTTTTGCATGAGCAAACATCACTAATATATATAGTAAACGGGTAAATTGCAAGTAGACAGCTAATTCCTTTCCAGATCTTATTACTTCTCAGAAACTGATTGGAAAAGGTCAAGCATTGACCAATGTGAACTGCCTACATGAGCTATGTTGAGAAGTTAACTTGGGGCCACAGTGAGGTCATGACCCCCCACAAGAACAACAGGAAGGCAATACTAATACTAAAATTTTGCTCATATACTGGGTGTTATGCTGGTTTGAAGGGTTATATCAAGTTACTGCAAAACACTCATTTATCACATATCCATGATAAGCAGCAGACACAATTTGTCAAATACAATACTCAATCTCAATTCAACAGCTTCCCAGGACAGAAGTGCTGATGTTGGATGAACATCCTTCCTCAAATATTATATAGCTCATATGGCTTATATCTATGCCACTGTGTATGTTTAAAAATATATAGCTAGCTTTTTAGAAGAAAACATGTGTGGTGCTTGTCCATGCAAAACTCGCTGACACAGAGTGTTCTGGATAGTTGCTAAATGGTTACTTACTGACTTACATGGCTCAGGTCCCTCCTTTAATGTATTCCATTGGAATTTTTTTCACTATTTCTGTTTCTGAATGAAATAATAAAGGCACTTAAAATGTTCTTTGGAAATTTTCGCATTACAAACATTATCCTTGTTTGGTCAGCATTATATTTGTGATTCAGACCAGTTAAGTTTCTGAATCAGTGTTGCAAAAAATCTTAGAAAGTCACAAAATATCTTGTATTATTTCTTATACTTTGGCAATGATGGCTGTATAAGTCACATTCCTGAAGGCTGGAGTATTATTTTGAGTGTTATGAAGGGTAAAGGTAATCTTTTATTGTCTTCACAGAACTGTGCTGTCTCAAAAATACCTCACAACAGCCAGACTCCTTTGCCTTTTATGAGGGTAGGATGAATGGTTCAGGTCTCTCAATGTAAACACAGACTTCTCTAAACTGACGAGAGGCTGTAGTGTTTACATGTAACAAGTCAGCCACACTTCTCCCCTTTGACTGAGGTTGAGACTTTAATTCATCATTGAACTTCATGTCTTAAGACATCCAAGAACAGCTTAAATCCTATTCATGAGAGAGCCGTGTGGACACGAGGATTGGGCTGCAATTATACACATTAAACGATTCTGCACTGCTCACAACAAAACTATGGCAAACAGGTCCCAGAGGAAAATGGTATCAGAATGGTTGCTCTGTAATAGCTGGAGACTTAAAGGTGAAGTGTGTCACTTTTGTTCAAATGTTCAAATATTTATTCCAGCTTAATATGCGTAGACAACTAAAAGAAAACCATTCGTAGGTTAACTTCCCCTGAAGATGTAAACACTGTGGCGCTATCAAAACATTGCTCTGTTTTTTTGAGCATCCCAGCAAGTCCGACACAGCAACATTTGACTCGACCGATGGCATGAGTTTGGGGGTGGACTGTATGTTTTTATGACCAATGAGAGACAGGGTGCCTGAGAGAAAATGGGAGGATTTTATTTCTTTGTACAGGATAATGGGCAGATTTACACACTACATGCTTTTTGTCCTAATGCTCACTGCAGCATGGCCAGGCCGAATATATTAAACTGCAGTGCTAAAGTGCAGAGAGGGAATGAGTGAGTGAGTGAGTGAGTGAGTGAGTGAGTGAGTGAGTGAGTGAGCGAGCGAGCGAGCGAGAGAGAGAGAGAGAGAGAGAGAGAGAGAGAGCAAAGATAGCATAAATGGGGTGGGAAACTGGAGCCAATCAAGTCTCTGGGAGGAAGAGTGTCTTTATTTAGGCCAGGCTGCTGCGTTTACATAAACTGAGAGTGCCTGTTTCCCCTCGTGGCACACATACACACACATGATCGAAAGACTATGTACACTAATATTTAACATAACACTACTCAGATTCCCTGGCAGCAGATGTCAATGGCTTTACAACTGTACAGTGCATACAAACACACCCACACTACTGAGCTTTCAAGCAGCTATCTTTCACATTTCTACAGTAGGAGCTAAGTGTGTTCAAGTGTTTAAATATCTGTGGTTTAACTCCATATTGATAAGAATGATCTCTGAGTTAATCTCTCTCCATCATTTGGTTTCTCTCAGTCTTTCTTTTTTTTAGTAATAGTTCACCCGAAAATGAAAATTCTATTATAATTTACTCATTATTATTTTTTCCAAACCAGTAGGACTTTCTCTAATCTGTGGAACACAAAAGGAGAAATTTTGAAATATGTTTATGCTTCTCTCTTCCATATACTGTAATGAAAGTGGATGGGGACCAGGGGCTGTCAAAATTGACCAAGCTAAAAAAAAAGCACAATAAAAGTAGCACACATTTATGTGCACTATATTTTAGGTCTTAAAAAGATATGATAGCTTTTTGTGAGGGACAGAGTGAAATTTATGTCATCTGAAAAAACTGCTTTGAAAATCTTTCTTGATAGCCTTGGTCAACATTCACTTTCATTGAATAGAATTGAGCAGCTTTGACATTGTACTAAATACTCAAGAAAACTCCTTTTTGGGTTACACAGAAAAACATTCTAAGGTTTTGAAAGAAATCAGGAAGAGTGAATCATGACAGAATTGTAATTTTTGGTTGAACTATACCTTTAGTCAATGTAGATAGAGGTTCCTGCGTAATATATGAACATGAGAGTGTGAATGAGGGTTTGACATTACATGTTGCTCAGATGACTCTTCTCTGGAACTGCTTTATTAAGACTAGCTGAGTTTTTACCCCTGTTGCACTCTTGGTGTGGACTCCAGGTCTAAGGTTTCAACACTGTTTCCATATTGACTATGACTCTACCAGACTCTAATAAGCATATATACTTGAGCCAGCTCTCTTTTATTTTACAGTTTATAACTCATTTTTACTGCCCCCCACCCAAACATATCATCTTACACAGTAAGTCACTAAACATGCATTATTCTCACAATCACATAAAATACATAACATATACATATAAATATATATATATATATATATATATATATATATATATATATATATATATATATATATATATATATATATATATTTAAAAGCATAAGACACAATTAAAATATATGCATGTCACTGCATTAAATAAAAAATATAAACATAAGTTACATTTATTTTACAGCATACCACAAATACACTTTTTAAGGAAATCTTTTCTCAAAAAGAAGTTTGTTAGGCTTCAAATTATAAAACAATAATTATATTTGTTTAAAATGAAGACAAAATATTTTGTGACACGTTGTGGCTGTCAAACATTAGTAGAACAATAGTTAATGCAATGTACTACATCTGTGGTTTCTCTCCTAGGACACCTGTGTAGACTTGAGGGGAATTGACTTCATACAGCTACTAAAAAAAAAAGCTCTAACATAATTTATTTGCAGATGCTACTTGGTTTGATATTTTGTTATCTAATGCAACAAAGTTCATACTTTTTTAAGTTTGACTGAAGTTTTCAAAAATGTCCTTATACTTTTTGACGCCTCTGTTCTTTTGTTGACATAAGCATGCACACATACTGTACACATGCACACACTCATATACACACACCCATATATATATACTTCAGGCCCCATCGCATAATTGCATACTTGGCCTGGGGTCTTAAAAAAACAGCGTAATTCCCTTACCCAGTCTTGGGCAGAATAGGGAAAGTACAGAATCAGAGCAGAAAAAGATCTGTCTGGGTGTTTCAAAATCTTTGCGAGTTCAGCATAGTTCAGTTTCAGCTCGCTCAACCCTGGTGGCTGAGTCTGCCACCAAAGTGCTATTTGGTGGGAATGTTTGTCAAACAGAGTGATGATATAATGCAGACGCAGAGAGGGTGAGCCATCAAGGTGGAGAACAAAATAGACTGTCAAGAAAAGACAAAAGTATTCCAGCTATTTTCTAATATAAATATAGCTTTAAATCTTCCTCTTCCCAATCCGGGTAAAGCTTTTTTATAGCAGCCTTTTAAAATCGCAAGGATGGGGGAAAGTTGATGATGTGCAGTGAAAAACAAGGCTAAAGAAGAGAATTTAAGGACAGCAGGTGAAGCTTTGTGAGGCAGAGGATTTAATGTACTATTTTAGATGAACCATGAGCCTATGACATTTGTGTATTGGTGCGAGTGACAAAGACAGGCAGGCACTTAGCAGAAGAGGAACCAAAACAATGTTTATAAAGAAGCCACGGATTAAAGGAAAAGTTCATCCAAAAATGAAAATTCTGTCCTCGTGTCATTCCAAACTTGTACATTATTAGTTTTTCCGTGGAACACAAAAATGTATTATTATAAACATTATAAAATGTATTTTTATAATCTTTACACAGCGCTTGACCCAACGAAAGTTCATAGTGACCATGCTTGTCAAAGAAAAATTTTCCATGTGACTTGTGTGCTATATTCCAAGAATTCTGAAGCCACATGATAGCTTTGTGTGAGAAGCAGATGGAAATTTAAGTCATTTTTCACTGATAATCACTTCCAAAGCTTACATCAGATTAAAAATAGCACTTCAATATCATTACCATCTATTAACGACTTAACATGGAATACCGTGCACAAGTCATATTAACCACTTTTAGCATACTTTTATGGTGGGGGTTTTTGTGTCATTTTTGGAGGTGGTCATTGTGTGGTTAAGAGCAGCACAAAGATTCTTCAAACTGAAAAATAAACCCATATGATGTTAAAAAATAATAGCATATGGGTTTGGAACAACATTAGGGTGAGTAAAGAATGATGGATTTTTTATTTATGGACGGTCTTTCCCTTTAAACAAATGAAAGGAATGAAAGTGACTTCTAACAAAATAACTTAAAGCATTTCAGTAATTTTAAATCAACCTCGTGGTTATTCATAAAACAATTAGTGCATATAGAACCCTTAAAGCCACAACATTGGTTTCAATTTAAGAGACCAAAGCAAAGCTAATGTCGTAATTGATTAGAGAGCAACATTTGCAGTCTGCTTCTTGGGAAATCAAGGAAGAGAGCAGGGATTTTGAAATGCAGTGTGTAGAAATAAGAGGAGGAGAGAGAGTCAGAGGAAAGACATGTCAAATCATTGGCAGTGTTTGCTGTTCATTTCAAGCCCATCATGAGGAATTGAGCTGGTCAGAATCCTTTTGATAAAGCGAGAAGTATGTCACACCAAGTTATTTGATGCTGCTTTGTTTAGCCCCTCTTTTATCCATGAAGAGAGCTTTGTGGATCTAGAGAAGAGCCACAGAAAATCAAGAGGGAAGCCAAGACGTGATGGAAAGAGGCTATTCCTGATCCATAACTAAAATTTTGTTCAGTCAGAAAACTCTTTACACCTTACCTGCCATACAGGCTCTACCTAGTGTCAATCTCAGACAGCATACCAAAAGAACACCACAGTCTGCACATCTGATTGACTGATGTATGTTGTACACAAAACTAGATTTTCTCAATATGGCTGGCTTTGATTGGCTGATTTTATGCAACTTCCGGGAGTAGGAGCATGATTAGTCCTTAAGTTAAGAAACTGGGTTACTACAATGAGTGCTTTTGAAAGTTAAACAATCACTCGATTTGTATTCAGTTCTTAAAAGTTTAACAGAGTTTTGCTTGAGGCACATAGAAAAGCAAAAGTTTTGCCTCTAAAATCGGTCTGTGCATACCGAAATATGAATCAGTACCCCTGTGGTCAAATGACCCTCCATTCCCTCTCATCATCGTGGCCCCACCTTTGAGAGCCGTCCTTCAACAAGGCTCATTATGGGAGAGGGCAGGAGAGAGAAGAGGCCCTCATTTGGGCAGTGGGGTGGAATAAGGCACTCATGATGGGTGTTTGGCCTCGTCACCACTGCCATATAAACGCAAAGCGCGCCTCTTCTCAGGGAGCTGGCTTCTATTCTCCATGTGTGCACACATTGGCATCCTCGCAGATTCAGGAGCAGAGCGGGATCCCGGCACGAATTAGATGTCACGCTGGGGGATTGAAGCATGTGTCACGGCCGACAGGCACAGATGCCGGTCTGTTTTCCCCTCACCTACACCCTCGGACCTGCGAAGTTAGGCCACAGAGGAAGCTGCCAAACCATGCGCCATGGACCAACGAGAGGAGCGCATATGGCCGCCGGACCCGGCCAACATCCTGGATCCTCCTGTGGACACTACCCCTTCCTTCATGAAGTTACCTTCACCATGAAGACACCAGATTCCCCTTTATTTTTAACACCATTCCATCTAGACACTATTTTCCCCTTTTTATGAACATTATATGTTTATTATTTTCAATAGATGCTTCTCCGAGGCTTGACACCACACCCACTGTATCAGTCTCTTGCTCACCCCGCCACACCACAGAGTGGCCAAATCTGGAAGTGTTGTTGAACATACGGGCATGTGTGAGATCCAGTTTCCAGTAAAACCAAAAGCAAGTTGTAAATTATGATATCATATTAGCCTGATAGCTAACTAGCAGCTACAGAGAATCATCAAAGCCTTTTTAGCAAGTCAGTTTATTTGCCAGATTTGTAATGCTCCCAGGCAGCTATTTTTATATGTAAACAAGCGGCATACAGTACAGCTCCAATCTACTTAATGGGAAAAGAATGAAATCTCCAAAACTGTTGGTCAAGATTACCATAAATCATTTATCAAATCAGCAGTAAAATCTGACAACATTGGAATCATAAATTGTGCTTCTTTACCTCAGATTACGCTAAAAAACTGGCTTGTATAGTTCATTGCAGTGTTAATTTCGTCAGACGAGACGAGACTAAATATGTTCGTCAACGACCTTTTTTTCCATGACTAAGACGAGACGATGACGAGACTGCACCAATGTCCAAAAACGCTGACTAAGACTAAATTAACATGCATTATTGTTGACGAAAAAAGACGAGACTAAAATGTTTTGCATAAAATAAAAACTAAGATAAAATCTCTCTTCATTTTCGTATACAATCGTCTCTACATTTTCATCATGAGATAGAATATTCAGCTGTTACGCCTTCAAAATATTCCGAATGAGTTCGCGCTGTTGCTCTAGTAACGGTTACAACAGGTCTCATACTCCTGTGGCTGCAACACGAAACTACATGGAGCAAGAACACAACAATCATAGACAGTGGCGAACACGCGACGAGCGCCGACGACATGCTAGGTAGAAGGAAGAGGCTCGATATTTGGTCGCATTTTAGGTACAATGATATTGACAAAAAGTCAGAATGTGTCATTATAACTGACGGGAAGCACTGCGGACAAAAAAATATCGGGGAAAAACACCACCAACCTTAAGCGACATCTAAAGGCTAACCACCCACACATTCAGGGAAGTTAACTTAAATTAACGTCTCATAAGCTAATGCTGATTTTAGGCATCTACGCTGTAAATTAACCAGTTAGCTATGGTGTTGTGGCACATACATTATACAGGTTATATATATTTTATGTAACTTATTTGCTTAATAAAATACTCTTTAAGTTCATCATTTGTGAATGTGTCTCTTAAATCAGAAAACCAGACACATTTAACAAAGTGAATTCAACATATCATTCAACAAGTGTATTTTGTCAGGTAATTATGACATTTAACCAATATTTGAGATGTGTGAAACATTATTTGACTGAAATGGTTATCTCAGAATTAATCTCAGAAATAATTTATTTAAAAAAAGACTAAAATGTTTTGAAACTTGACTAAGATATATTGAGTTTTCTTTTGACTAAAACTAGACTAAAATGACGAGACTTTTAGTTGACTAAAACTTGACTAAGATACCTTAAATTCTCTTTTGACTAAAACTAGACTAAAATGACGAGACTTTTAGTCGACTAAAACTTGACTAACAAAAAAAGATATGTGAATGACTAAATATGACTAAAACTAACAAGGACATTTGGCACAAGACTAAGACTAAGACTAAATTAAAAATAGGTGACAAAATTAACACTAGTTCATTGACAGTCTGTATCTAAAAGGTGCAATGTGGGCCAGACCTTTTGTTGTTTAGGTCTGTCAATTTGAAACTCCAGTCAATGAAATAAAAATAACACTGTGCAACCCAAGACCAGGGTTTATCTGCATTCAGGAACAGAGCTCTAATTTCCATGTTTGTGTAACAGGGCCTTTGTTGTTTGTGCGTGGACATGGTGTTTAGCGTACGCTGAATTTGCTCAGGGTCAATCCTACTTGAGCGTATTGATCCCTCGACATAAACAAGCAGCGAGCAACTAGAGTTTAGAGCAGAATTGGGAGCCAATAGCGTGCGGTGAGTGCTACTGAAGACATCTGCTTCAGGAGCTGGCCATGGCAATCCATAAAACCACTCCACCTCAGCTACCACTGCACGCTTCTGTCATTACAACCTGTAATACGTTCACAAGTTGTAATTTTACCATGATTTGAGGCACTCCATAGATTTAGAAGTTTTTAAATCACAAAAACACATATGTGTTTTATATATTTGACCCTGAATAACGAGACTGGTCATTCACCATTCGGTCCTCTGAGGAATATTTAGGGAGTTAGGGTGATCGCATTACAAGGTGTGTAAAGTTTAATATCACAGCTGCACTAACTACACGTGCAGTTCAGACTGCAAATAAACATTGGCAATTCTGCTATAACTCAAACTACCATAACAGCCTTTCAGCAAGTGAAAATGACCAATTTATACGCAATCTTTATTTTAATTAAACATAATTACAAAATAGGCCATTGTTTTTTCCATATACAGTTGGTTTTCAAATAACAGCTTGATTTAAGGGCACAGACAAGGCACAGGAAATGGAACTAAACTTTGGGGTATGGTTAATGCGGAGCTAAGGATAAAAGATTAATGTTGTCATTAAATTTGAGCTTTGGCTCATTAGCCCTTTGACGCTGATGCATGTAAATCCAGCATAGTGCTAATTAAAACATAATTATTTTGATTGCTTGTTTTTCATTAGTGAGATGAAACAAAGTCTGAATCAGTTCTTTAATGTGATTTTCTCACTAAAAACCATTGTTGTGTAAGAGGTTGCTTGACTGACCATAAAGGGACCCAAAATCACAAATCAGGTCTCTTATATATGTCCGTTGTTTATGCTAGACAACAATGAGATAAAATGACTACCACAGGAGACTTTAGCTCCTGCTTCTCAGATGTCTGCAATCAAAAGTCAGAGATTGAGTTCAAAATGAGAAGTCTTGTTCTGAGCTATGAAAGAGCAACCTCTTAGCAACAAACTCCTCCTTTGAGAAGCAAGAAAAAAGGAGATAACGAGATTTGTAGGGTCTGTTCCAAAACTTAGTGAGCTGCCTCACTATCTACTGCCAACCTTCGAATTGTCCAAAACAAGATATCTTAATAGGCAGTATAATTAAGATGACTAGCTTTTTTGAAGGAACAGCCTTCATGTTGAGAGCGTGCCTATGATGTCTTAAATGCTGCCTCCGGAGGATGCTCACTAGGTTTTGGAACAGACCCATAAAGTTGAGCTGGTGTTAGAGAGATGCTAAGATGGAACACATTGAGAAAAAGAGAGGAAATGTTTGTTAAAGGTTCTCAAAAGGAAAAACTTGGACTGGCTACATGTTGGAAAGCCCTCATTGGGCGGCCATTTGGGGGAGTGTGTTTGGATGTCCCTTATTGGAGAGATGCAGGCACATATGTACTCTTTAGATACGAGCAAGAGAGAGGAAAAGAGAGAGATTAGGATGGAACAAGTTTCACAGTCGAGCTCACAATCTCCACATCAGTCTGCCACAGCTGTTATCCTCTTATAAAGTGCATAGTCATCTGTCAGATGTCACAACAGCCTGAGAGAGCTATTGGCTCCTCATTGTGATGTTATGACAGAACTATCACAGCATTTTTATTTATTTTTTTTGCATTCTGCGTACTGGTCAGCTGAAAGAGAGGTACAAATCTGCTCCATGTACCTTCATCTAGTGTGAGACATGAACAGAAGCAGTATAAACAGGCCAAACCAGCCCCTGGCTCTCTGGGAACTGATAATCTTTCATTAACCTTTAAAAGTGATACATCCACTGTGAAGTTCTTTGTGTTTACACTGTTTGCAAACATTTGGACATCACCCACACTACTAGGGCCGCTTATGAGAAGCACATGAGTGATATCAGATTACATGTAAAACATGATTGTGACTGCTGTTTACATGATTTTGGACATGTACCATGGTAATACTTCTTTGTCTAACTTGTGATAAATGGTAATAACATGGAATTATTTAAAATGCATTGGAATGTCATGTAAAAGCATCGGCAAATGTATAAGCTACTCATTCAGTACCATGGTATATATCAAAGTACCATTACATTTCCAACTATAATCACTGTAATCTGAGATTAAAGGAATATTTCATCCAATAATTAATAATCTTTTTTTATACTGAATCATCATATACTCACACTTATGTTGTTCCAAACCTATATGACTTGCTTTTCACTGTGTAAATCACAAAATAAAAATGGTGACTCAAACATTCTGCTTAACGTCTCTTTTCGTGTTTTACAGAAGAAAAAAGTTTTACGGGTTATGAACAACATGAGGGTGTGTAATTGATGACAGGACTTCATTTTAGGGTGAACTATCCCATTGAGACATTTTAAGACCTGAATTGCATTGTTTTTCAAGGACCAGGAAAGGAATGCACTTTCCTTCTCAATGAATTTGGCTGTGCTCCTCAGGCACACGTGTAGCCAATGTGTGTGTGAGTATGTATTTGCCCAGCTGTGTACTGGTACTATGCCGTGAGCACCTGCTGTCATTCTACACACATCTTTCTGTGCTGGATTAACTAAACAGACCGACAAATCACTATAAAACCACTCACTATCTATCTTTGTAAAAGTGAGTGTGATGGTGAGGTCAGTTCTACCAACTGTCATTGTCCTAAAAATCACTGCTGACACCCCAAACAGATATCTGTTCACTCTATCATCAGCCAATCCACACAAACACTGTCAGAGTATTGTCATTATTGTCGCCTACTGTGCAAAAAAAAAACATTTATACCATCTGCACACACACACACACACACACACACACTGATTTTTTTTATCATAGTGGGGACATACCATTGACTATTTGTTATTATTGTTTTTATATTTTGCTATATAAACGAAATTATTAATTTTCTTCCCTAAACCACATCTGGATTCAGGGCTCTGTGTCAGGGTGAATGAAATACCAGTAGAAATGAGTTAACAGCAAGAAATGTTAAAGTATCCTGTCTACTGCGGTTATGCAATATCCCGCTGCATGGCAAAGAACGCTCATTCCAAAAAATCTTTATGTTGTAATACATTATTTTTATCAATTGTTATACTTTTGCTTTATTTTTGCATTTATCACGGCATTGAATGAAGGCGCTCCCTGTCTCTCACACTCACGTGTGACCAAACAGTGAGAGATGAGATATGACACAAAAGCCCTGAATCCCTTAGTTACAGACGCCCTCAAGTTTTCCTGTCGGCATCTGTTTTGCCAGAAAGCACAGAGAAACGATTAAATTACCTCAGCAATTATTATATAGCACATTTGTCAGAGAGGGGACGGGTGAATCTTTTGGAAATCCCATCCACCGGAAGGTGTCCGTCGACGGCAAAGAGAGGGCTGTTCAAAAAAGATGATTTTCGTTGTCAAGGCGATGCTGGTCTTGAAGGAAGAAAATTCTGAAGAAATGGTGATTGAGTGCCCACTTATATAGGACAAATGCGCACCTAAAATGGCAGGGCTCAAACTCCATTGCCAATCATAAGATTGCCATTATGATAAAAGGGCTTCAACTAGGTCATCATCGAAGGAATTCCTAAAGCGTTTTACCGCAATGTCAAGAGAACTGAATCGATAGGGAACTTTTTTGTGCTAAACTATGCAATTTCTCATGTGAACACACACACTGATACACTCTCAAATCACCACCGTGTATACCTGTATGTTTGCATTAGTAAAAGTCTCTGAGGAACTGAGAGTGGGAACCTTTGAAGTGAAGGATTATATCACTGTTCAGAAAATAGTAATTTTCATTGACTCGCATGTTCTCTGAGTGTGTGACCTCCAGGATTGCATTTAATTGTTTAGCCCTTTCATTTAATTGTAAGCTGTGTGTCCTGCCTGACTCCAGTGGTCAGGTGGTCACAGGTGCTTTAAGTGGCTGGGAGTGTGTGGACGAGCATGTTATTTTGTTTAAAAGCGGGGCTAAAGCTTAGCAGGCATACACACATACAGCAATGTGAATATGAGTGCCTTGTGTAATCTGCTTAGCGGAGTGCTGATTTACGTAATATGCTTCTTAGACCCCTTTCAATTTTTACTACATAATTCCTTAATTCCTTCTCTCCATCTCGCTCCATTTCTTATTTATCTGTGAATCTCTCTCTTTTTCTCTCTCTCCCTCTGTCAATTTTCAATTTCACAGTGCTTTATTGCCTTGAATGTTTTACTTAAAATATTGCCAGAGTATCTATACAAACAAAACTATAACTAAGTAATACATATGAATAGGAAATATATGAATAGTAATGCTTTATTATTGTTTTATTTTTTCATACATTTTTAACTGAACAGGCCATTGGTGGACATTAAATATACTTAATTGTATAGACATAGACAACAAAATATACGGTGATTAAAATCTCTTTTAGTGGGATAGGTGTACATTGAAGGGTGAGGTATATTTGTGTTAATTTTTCTGCACTGGTTGCATAACTGCCCTTCTCTAATATAGATTATATTTGTTTAGTTTCAGGTAACATATGGACACATACTGTACATAAGGGTGGAAAATTGTCCACAATGTTTTTCTCGGATGTTTAGAAATGCATCACCATGAAGGAGAAAGTGTACCTCAGTTTCCTCACCAGTCTTGCGGTGACTACAGATTCTTTCTTCCACAGGAAGCTGTGTTTGTTTACTGTACGTCTGCCTTTTTCTGTGGCTAGACAATGGTCACTCAACCTGTACTTAGTAAGGCTCTGTCTCTGCTTTATAACAAAGTTGCAGATACACAATTTATCCATTAATCAAATGGCTGGATCTGTATTTACGGTTCTGTGTGTGAGCAAGACTGTGTTTTTGCATAGAGATACGCAAAAAAGAGCATCACAGAGAATACACTGTAATGAATTAGAAGAAACCTCTTTAGAATAGATGTATTCTCAGTAAGTGATAATCCATTCAATTTCTGAGAAACCTTTCTAATGTAATATCTCAGACTGTGACTGTAAGCACACACACATACATATGCAGTGGCTTGATCTCTAAAGTCATTACTGCATCTGAGTGAAGCATAATTTTCAGGATTATTAGTCTTTCACAGTAACATCACTGGAGGAATTCAACAACATTTGTGCACAAAAGACACAGGACGGTTGAAAAATAATGATCATTTTTGGAAAAACCCAAACCCAAAATCACACTGTATACTGCAAAAATAAATAAATAAAATAATGAAATAATAATAATAATATACAGTATATTTAAGCAATATCACACAAGCTAGAGTGTGATATGGCCCTACATCAGCACTGCTGCAGGCACAAGGCCGCAGGCTGAGTGCTGTAGGTAATTACAGCAGTGCTGATGTAGGGCCATATAGCACGATTGCGAGTGTGATATTGCTTATATACAACAGTTCAATGAACGTTGTATGAAGTAAATTTTAAAAAAGTAGGAAAAACTGAGTACGGTCATAAAAACGCATTTGTGCATGGAACTACTTGCTTACACGACCGATCAGAATCTGCCATTGCTTGTTCAAAACAAATGATACTTCCAAGACTTCATTAATAATTCAAAAATCTCACTTCAGAAATAGTATCACGGCTTGAGCTGTTTCTAACAAGTCATTGGATAAACAAGGATAGACGGATGGATGTGTGTGTGTGTGTGTGTGTGTGTGTGAGAGTGTGTGTGTGAGAGAGAGAGAGAGAGAGAGAGAGAGAGAGAGAGAGAGAGAGAGAGAGAGAGAGAGAGAGAGAGATGGAGCGTGTGCGTTCACCTGTTGCCACACCCAATCAGAGATGTTTACAGCTTTCTGAAGGTCAGTTTTCTCAGTGGAATATAGACATCCAAGTGGGGTATTCCTCCCTATTTCGGGGTAGCCGATGCAGAAATGTCATTCACTATAGAAACAGTGATGTCCTCCACCATTTTAAACACTATTTAGCCAATGTGGAAACTCACAGAGCACTGTTCTATGTAAACAATGACTAACAGATTCATTTTAAGTCACCAACAGGCTCATATTACACATAAAAATTGTCTTTTGCCACCACCTGCTGGCTAGCATATGTAATTTCAAAAATAAAGACAGTAACTCCTAAAACATATGCACTACTCTTATAGTGTTCTAACGGTGCAAGTCCCAAACCAGGCAGTGATGCAGCTGCTCAGTATGCTCTCAATAGTCCCTCTATAGAATGTAGTGAGGATGGGGGGGTGGGAGATGTGCTCTCCTCAGACTTCAAAAGAAAGTACAGATGCTGCTGGGCTTTCTTGGTAATAGAGCTGGTGTTGAGGGACCTGGTGAGGTTCTCTGCCAGGTGAACACCAAGGAATTTGGTGCTCTTGATGATCTCCACAGAGGAGCCATCGATGTTCAGCGGGGAGTGTTCACTCAGTGCACTCCTAAAATCAACAACCATCTCTTTTGTTTTGTCGACATTCAAAGACAGGTTGTTGGCTCTACACCAGTCCATTAGCCGCTGCACCTCCTCTCTATATGCTGACTCGTCGATCTTGCTGATGAGACCCACCACGGTCGTGTCATCGGCAAACTTGATGATGTGATTCTAGCTGTGCATTGCTGCACAGTCGTGAGTCAGCAGAGTGAACAGCAGTGGACTGAACACACACCCCTGGGGGAAAGAGTTTTATCTTTTTAAGATTTGGGAAATGTACAGGTTTGTGAAAACTTTTATTGGTTGGATTCAGTTTCTTTATAGGCACCCGGTAGTGGTGGTACAAACAAATGGATTCATTTCAGATTATTTTACTCTGGATAGGTGCACCCAGCTTTCCCCATTATTGTTCTGTCTTTCCTTGGAACCATTAGCAGCCGTGATAAGAAAGGAGGATGATTATCCAGGGGTGGTGACGGGAGGTGTGGCGCATAAAATTTTGCTTTACACATATTATATTTTATTAGTCATCTCCAACCCTACTAGATCTATTCCTTGCCTCCACAGAATTTTTAATTCCTTTTCTAAATTCTCAAGATACAGATTTCATTGGTTTAAATCTGCAGTTTTGTCTGGTTGGACAAACTTGGATGCGTTTGTTGGTAAATGGGGCAACTATTTAGTGTTCTTGGAGGGCTCTCGGGGAGGGGCAGTGAAGATAGAGGTATAGTTATAAATGTGTGTGATTATTATATTTTTGGTTTATTTTTTATTTGTGTGCGTGCGTTCATGCGTGCGTGCGTGCGTGTATACTCATGTGTGACCACAGGATTGTTTGTTGGGGGTCAAGATGGGGTTGGGGATTGGAAGGGGTGGGGTGTGGCAGCGGAAGAGGTTAAATGTTGATTCTGTGTATATATGTTTTTCTTTTCTTTGTTTATTGTATGAATCAATAAAAATTGCTAAATCATGTTAATCACAAAATAACGTGAAAAATGACTATTACAATTTGAAAAAAAAAATGTTAAGCTCTTCTTAAACTACTTCAAAGAGTTCTCATTAAAAAAAATCCTACACATGCAGCAATGACATCTTTGCAGACCCTTGGCATTCTAGCTGTCAGTTTGTCCAGATAATCAGGTGACATTTCTTGTCGGGCACTTCTTACACACCTTACAGTCTAGCTGATCCCACAAAAGCTCAATGGGTTTATGATCCGTAACACTCTTTTCCGATTATCTGTTGTCCAATGTCTGTGTTTCTTTGCCCACTCTAACCTTTTCTTTTAATTTTCTTTTTTAAAAGTTTATTTTTCTTTGCAATTCTTCCCATAAGGCTGCACACCTGAGTCTTCTCTTTACTGTTGTACATGAAACTGGTGTTGAGCGGGTAGAATTCAATGAAGCTGTCAGCTGAGGACATCTCATGAGACTCTGATGTACTTATCCTCTTGTTTAGTTTTACATCTGGTCTTCCACATCTCTTTCTGTCCTTGTTAGAGCCAGTTGTCCTTTGTCTTTGAAGACTTTAGTGTACACATCTGTATGAAATCTTTAGTTTTTGGCAATTTCAAGCATTGTATAGCCTTCATTCCTCAAAACAATGATTGACTGATGAGTTTCTAGTGAAAGTTGTTTCTTTTTTGCCATTTGTTATCTAATAATGATTCTAAGAAATACCAGTTTATTGCATACTGTGGCAACTCACAAACAAGACAATGTTAAGCGTCATTTAATGAACCAAATAGCTTTCAACTGTGTTTGATATAATGGCAAGTGATTTTCTTGTACCAAATTAGCAATTTAGCATGACTAAGGATAAGGTGTGATAGATGCTGGAAATGGGGCCTCTCTAGATATGATCAAAAATGACTTTTTTCAAATAGTGATGTGTTTTTTTGTACATCAGTAATGTCCTGACTACACTTTGTGATCAGTTGAATGCCACTTTGGTGAATTAATGTACCAATTTTCATCTGAAACAGCAAAATCTGTACATTATTCCAAACGTTTGGCCACCAGTGTACATAATTGATGTGATGAACTACACCTGTGGTTACAGTACACCTGTGTAAACATGAGGGAACTGAATTCATACATCAAATAAAATTATCTTGGTTTGGTGTCACTAGGTTTGATTTTCTGTTTTTTATGCAATAACATTCAGTGTAGCGTTAGTGTCCAAATACTTTTTAAGGCCACTTTACATCCATTTTCCATTGATTTACGTGATTCACTTGCAAATGCATCAGAAGTAATAGTCCCTTTTATACAAACCCATACACACATCTAAAAAAAAGACAGGTAAAATGAAAGAATCCACCACATACAACACTGTACTCCCACAGCTCCAGATGACAGGATTTCAATCTTGTTACAAAAGAAACTATTATGTAAATCCAAAGCAATTACAGTTATTCTCTAAAAAAAAAAAAAGAAAAAAAAGAAAGAAATGGTAAAATTGCAATAATCCAATGCATTATGCAGTTCTGATTCTCAGGGCACTTCAGGTGGCTCCGTAATGCAACATTCAAACTCTGACATTTAATTTTATGGGTTTGATTTTCTATCCAGCAGGGCCGCTCTGTGCCAATCTGGTGGTGAGTGGAGTCACCGAACTCCCTCTTCATTAAAAAGTGCTTCGTTCTAAGTGAATGGATAAATATTGAATTAAGGGCAAAAAAATAGATGAACGAGAGATCGAGAGAGACAATGAGAGGCTTGAATGGGAGAAAAGGGAATGATGCAGAAAAAAGATTAGATAAAATATGAAGACCTTCACTATAATACCAGTGTGTATTATTCTAGTACCAGGGAGCATTAGGGCAGACTCAGAGGAAGTCCAATAAAGGTCTTTGTGTTCCCTTTGGAGATGACTGTGCGTGTGTGCATGTGTGTGTGTGTTTGTGTTAAATCCCAAGAACTCTTAAAGATGAAGTGTGTAATTTCTGCGGCTCATGGCAGAATTGATCAAATCTGTTTTCAAAATAGTTTCCTCAACACTGCACTATGACTTTGACATCCAGTCCATTTTAAGTTGATTTAGGATTGATTTATAATCTAAACCTGTGTGACTTACTTTATTTTCCATACAAAGAAAGTAAATGGTGACCACAGCTGTTAAGCAAGATTTTCAAGGCAATTTTCATTTGATAATATAATGTCAGTCTATTCTACACACAAAGAAATTATTTGGTTTTAGAAGACTTGGAATATATTGCAAAAGTCATATGAACAACTTTTAATTATGCTGTTTTTGCCCTTTTTGGAGCTTTACAGTCCCTGGTCCCCATACACTTTCATTGGATCCATGTTAATTGAATTATTGGTCCTTCTGCTAAACTTCTCCTTCAAGATCATTGAAGTTCAGATGAGCATCATTTTAGACTGACAATATTACATCAAACCACATTAAATGTAATAGTATTACATAATCCCTCCCAGGCTTTAAAGTAATAGTGTATCACAACAGTGTAGTGTTTTACAGTGTATCCTGACAGTGATGTCATCACATTAAACCACTTGAAAGCAGATGGTGCTGGCTGCATGTTTATGTGAACATTTGAGGAAATGAGACCCCCAGATGTTGTAAAACCTCAAAAGGTTTCCATCAGCTCCTGGGGTCCCAAGAAGACTCTCCTCTAATGACTTCACGTAGATGTGCTATGTATAGTCTAAGAGAGAGGGAAACGTGCAGTGAACAGCAGGCTTTGATTTTGGTTTCCTTAATGTGTTTCCTGTTCTATTTGGACTCAGATGTTCAACTGAAATGGTGAGCATGAAGGTCAGTTCTCCCAGCACTCTCGTACTGCATAATTTGGTGCTAATGGCCAAGTGTATTTTTATAGGCTGCTACAAACAGCCACTTGAATTTTACTAGCTACAATTTTGTATGTCTGTGTGTGTGTTTTATGAACGCTAATGGCAAATGCTGACCTTTCAGCAAGGTTATTATCGTAAACTAAAACGAATATGAGAACTAAATGTAAAAAAGCATTTTTGTGAACTGAAATAAAAATCAACCTACTTGGAAAAACTGAAACTAAACTAAAATAAATTTTCATGGCTCTGAAAAAATAAATAAATAAAAAATAATCGTAAAAAATATTTTGTTTTCCTTTTTGTTGCAAAAGGTATTTAAAACTTTAAACCCGCTATGACCTTAACATGAAGATGCCACTAGGTGGCGATAGCAGGAGCAGATGCACTATTGCCCTCATTACATTAGTAAAGAAAGAGTGGGAGGTAATCACTACAGTACATCATGGAGAGAAGAAAAGCAGGTAAAAAACTAGGGTGACCAGAAATCGGTTCCAGTTTGATGAGGTGTGTCCCAGTGTCCTGTCATTTCTTTAAAAAACTTTATTATTTATTTGAAATGAAATATCCTCAACATCCTTCTTGGTATCATGTCATGATATTTTATTGTGTTGAACAATAATTTGACGATGTTTTCATTCTATTAATCTCAGAATCTGGTTACCATGAAAACATCTCATGCGCTTGGCGCTTTCTGCTGCTCTCTGTCATCATCCAATGCAAATTTCAAATGCCCAAATGAAAAATGTATGTTCAACAAGCTAAAAGAAGCCAATCTATTTCTTTGCACAACATGTGAAAATGGAATTTAAATGTTTTGCCATCTCTGTAAATGTTCACTTTACAATGGCCACAGTGTTAAATGTGTGTTGGTCATATTCAAACAGCTTTGTCTAAAAATGTGCAGCTGACAAGAAATTTCAAGCACTGACAAGTCATATAATTATTACACATACAATATGACATCATGAGGATAGAATAGGCTATATGGAATCTATACATGTTACAAATGTTACAAATGTTGTTAAAATTGTTTCACATACTAAAAGATGTTGTATTTAGCTACATATTTTAATACAATGTATGTATTCTTATAGAGTATATACACACCATATACTCCGTGTGTATATATGCATGTATCGCGAACCCCACAGGTGTCCCAGTTTGAGACTTTCAAATTCTGGTCAACCTATAGAAAATGCCCTAGATGCGTCTGGGACTTCAATTATGACACATTTTAACTTTTGTTTGAATGACTGTTTGTTGTGTTGCCAATGCATTATGCTAAAATAAAGAGAACAGAAACAATATAATATCCAGTAAAGTATTCTGACTCTCTCTCTCTCTCTCTCTCTCTCTCTCTCTCTCTCTCTCTCTCTCTCTCTATCTCTCTCTGGTGTTATTTAAAATGTGAAAATCTAGTAAAGACACTGATGGAAAGCGGAATTTGGGTCAAGGAAACTTGCATGCCTGTAACACCTTTATATGCTCTGGGTACAAAGGTTACCTTCTCAAATATACCACCGTTCATTGGTAATAATGTAATTATAAAAGAACTCACTAGATTCTGTACAATTGCAGGTGGGGTGAAAGTGATTCAGCTTGGATGTAAAAATGTCTCACTCAAACATGTGATGCTTTTTAGAAAACATGTTTACATGCTTTTGACATCTCCCGACAAAATCCTTGTATTTTTTTATTTGTTTCACAGAGAGACCATATGGTGTATGCAAGCACAAAAAGTTTGCATTGTTTTGAGTATGTAGCCATTGGACATAAACGGTTTACCTGTCTGCACAAAGAGCACTCTACTGAGAATCAAGGCTCATCAGTGGTTGTGGAGAATCATACAGAGCCGGAGGATAGTTCGCAAATAGGGATGGTCAATTCTGTGAAAAGAATATGATGTGGCAAAGATTCAGAAAGATATCAACACTGAGGTAAGACAAAAAGTTTTTGTTGTTAATGATAATTAAAAGCCTAGTGGGAGTGGTGTTGAATGTGTTAAGCGGAATATTGATGGTCCGGTTTGTGAAGTACTTCTGGATAAGAGAAACGATGAGGAGTTTAGTGATGATGAAATGGACAGAATTTCAGAGGTTACTGTGGGTAGTATAGGAGATGATGAATAATGTATTGATGGTGATGTAGGTAAGGCCTGTTAAGGTGAGCTGTATACAGTTGAACTGATCAATGCTTTCTTAGATGAAACAAAAGGAAGGAATTTTAAACTTTGCAAGTTTTTACCGGATCTGAATAAATTTACAGAATCAGTGATGATAATACATAGAGAGTGTAGTATTGAAATGCTGTCTCAGCAGAAGAGATTTAGGTTAAAGGAATATAGACTATAATGGCAGTCAGGCAAGGATCAAAAACTGTTTGGACTAAGGGTTGGACTACAAGAGGCAAATCTAAATAAGAGCACATGGGTCTATTTTGTGTTTCTTGACAGCACTGGTTTTGTTTAATCTCTCACCATATTTTTTTATGGATGTCTTAAGAGTAGGGTCCTTAAATGTAAATGGGGCTAGAGAAAGGAATTAATTGTCTCTGTTAAAAGAATGTATTCATCCTAAAGTAATTAATGTCATGTTTCTGCTAGAAACACATAGTGATGAAAGAAATTATGTAGACTGTGTTTTGTGGTGGGACAGGGAGTTTTTTCTAAGCCATGGCACTAATTTAAGTGCATGGGTGGCAATACTCTTCTCATCAAAGACTAAAATTCATATTTTATCTATATGTGAATTAGAAAAAGAATGTTTCCTGTTTTTAAAAGCTGATATAAAGAATAAAGTTTTTGTTTTTATAAATGTTTATGCTCCTACAATAGGTAGTGAAAGAATAAGACTTTTTCAGAAGTGTAAAGATTTTATTTGCGCTTGTGATCATGATGATTTTTTTAATTGTGGGAGGGCATTGGAACTGAACTAAAGATTTTATTAGTGACAGAACCCCATCCCTTTTCTGTGTCTGGAATTGTTGCTGATATGAGACAGGAGATGTAGGCTTTAATAAAAATTATGACAGTGAAACAACAACAAACAAGAAGAACTGAAAAAGGAATGCAAAAACTAAAGGGTATTATACAAACAGAAGCTAATGAGGGAATGTAAAACAGGTGAGAACAATGAGGAACAGATGGCAATGGTGAGGACAGTGCATGATGGGAAACGTAGTCTGGGGAAACACTTCAAAATAAGAGTTGTAGGAAACATGAAGGAGACAGACTGTGACATAATGTGTATATGTATATGAGACATATGCCCAAAAGATGTCTGAGGAGGGCAGGAAGATGACCAGCTGGCCAGGGAGGAGACCCCAGGGTAAAGATTGGGTCAGGAGGCCTTGGGGTGGCCACAGAGCTAGGACTGGTTCAGGTGGCCTGGGAGGCAGCCACAGGGCAGCGACTGGGTCCGCTGGAGGAGGGGCGGGCAGAGCCGCTGTAAGAGGAGTCTCCAGGAGGGAGGACGGAACTGATGGAGGGGTAGTCTCCGGGGGAGCGGGCAGAGCTGTGGAAGACTCTGAGGGGTGGAGCTGTGGAAGGCGGAGCCATGGGAGACTCGAGGGGTGGGGCTGTGGAAGAATCGAGGGGAAAGGCTTGGAAGGCGGAGCCATGGGAAGCTCAGCGAGAGCTGGCAGCAACTGGGAAATGACCTCCGTGGTCGTGAGCATGGGCAGAGACTGGGGAACGACCTCCATGGTCGTGAGCACGGGCAGAGACTTGGGAACGGCCTCCGTGGTCGTGAGCATGGGTAGAGACTGTGAAGAAGGTGTCCTTTTCCTTCCCCTCCTTTTCCGGACAGCTGGGAGCATATCAAATTTGATGGGACAATTACCTCAGACCCTCAAGAGATGAAAAGATTTGCGGTGTATTTTTATTCTAATTTATCTGCAAAAGAGGACTCTGGGCCTTGTCTTTCAAATGATAATGAATCTAATCTTTCACTTGAAGAAGTGACTAAAGCTGTAAATCAGCTTTGCTTAGGAAGAGCAACAGACACTGATGGTCAATAAAGCTTTTTGGGGATTAATTGGACAATATTTTTTCTGTGTTTTAAAAGAAAGCTATAAATTGAAGATACTCCCTAAAAGCTGGCAGTGAGCTGTTTATTCCAAAAAAGGAAATGAATGTGTACTTAAGAACTGGAGGCCTGTGGCTGTTCTTACCACTGACTATAAGATACTCTCAAAGTGCATTGCTAAAAGGTTTAAAAATGTTTTAGAGAATTTAATATTTGAAGACCAATCTTACTGTATACACAAAATATCTATTTATGACAACTTGTTTTAAATGAGGGATATTTTAAACTATTCAGAGGTGTACAATGGTTCAGTGCCTTGTTTCTCTAGATCAAGAGAAAGCTTTTGATCGTGTTTATCACCAATACCTGTTTCATGTTCTTAAGTGTTTTGGTTTTGTAAATTTTTTTTGTCATGGATAAAAATGATTGTGACAGGGTGGAGGGCAGGGCCGGGTCGTGATTATACACACCCGGTCCCTTATCGGGCTAATTGAGGCTCAGAGAGGGAAAAAGGCAGATTGCGGACGGTGATGCGAGAGAGCGAGATAATTTACGGACATGTCCGTCATGTGTGTGTTTGTGTCTTTTGTTTAAGTTTCACATTAAACTATTATTTATATTGTCAAGCCGGTTATCGCCTCCTCCTTGCCCATCTAAATCCTTTACAATGTTGTATAAAGGTGCTTCATGATTAAATTGGGAGGTGGGTTGAGTGTCCCAGGATAAATGGGAAAAGGTATTAGGCAAGGTTGCCCATATATCAGGACAACTATATATTTTGGCAATTTAGCATTATTAAATTTGTATGTGGTTGCTACTCCAGTTGTCATATAGGGGAAGAGCACTGTTACCAATAATTTAATTGCTTCAAAACTCTGGCATCGATTTATGGTTCTTGATCCACCATTAAATTTGATTGGAGGAATTCAAAGAACACTAGTGGATTTTGTTTGGTCAGGACAACACTGGCTATGGCCAGCAGTCCTCTATTTGCCTGTGCAGGAAGGCGGACAAGGACTCATTGATATAAGATTTGCAGCTGTTTACTGGCTGCTCAGCGCCTCCTTTATCATCGACATCATGTCAGGATTGATATTGCATGTTCTCTTCTGCGCAAGGCTGGAAATATGGGCCTGGATAGGCAATTGTTTGCAATTAAAATGAAAGGAACATCACTGTGAGGTCTTACACCATTCTACATTGGAATTTTAGAAATATAGCAAACTTTTTCTCACTTTAGGGCTTGGAACAATCCTAAAATATGTACATCTGAAGAATTGTACATGGGATATTAACCACAAACAGACACATAGCACCGCTAGATCCTTTGGAAGGGGAGGGATGCACTTTCTGTAATGAAATTGAGATTGTTCATGTACTCATGCAATGTTCTTGTCTAATAAATATTTTTGGAAAAAATGTTGGAGTTGGAAAAATGTTGGAGTTTGAAGCTAATGGGTCATTTTAATCTCAATTTGTTTATTTATGATCCAAAGTATTCAGTCGACAAAAAGCTGAAAGTGGTTATTCTCTGTATGGTATGACTAAATTATCAATTTGGTGATACTATGAGAAACCTGACTTGGGATATGCTGAGCAACTCAATATGTATATGATCAGTCAGTGATTTAAAATTCTGCACAACAGGCTTCTACTGTTAAAGGCTTTTAAAATACTGTAAAATAACCAGTGATTATGTAACACCCCTGTATAGATGTAATGGATTATAAGGTCAGCTATTAAATATATTAAATTCTGTGTCTTGGCCCACACCATAGCTTTATACCAGATTATCACACTAAAAATATATAATACTTTACCAGGAACACAACTATGCAACTACAAGTAACTTATGCAATAAGGCCTGTTTGTTTGTTTTTTTGTTTTTGTATTTTCATCAGTAATGTATTCCCTATAACTATCAAAGGATAAAACTGGACAAGAGCAGCAGAGATTAACAGTTTGAATGATTTTTCAGTTTTACCCACAATGGAATATTACTGGATGTGTGCCTTAGTGTTGTTAATAATCTTTGAACGGCCTCAAATGTTCTGTTCATTGAAAATTAATGCCTGTTAAAAATAAATACTGTTAATTGTCTATACTATACATTGAACTATATTATTGTTTAAAGGTGCTGCATTTAAGTCATTTTGCTAACTTAATGCACATGCTCTCTTTCCAAAATCCCACCCATTAACTGTTGTCAACAAATCTGAACATGCAAAATGATTAACTGGTAAAAAGTGTTAGCCAAAAACAAAGTCCTTGCTGCTCTCCCAACCTAGGTAGTAGGAACATTTTATGCAGGGTATTGAAAAATAAAACACATCTCTTTTCATTTAAACAACCTGGTCTCATATGAATGAATGTTACTCCATATAATTTTTTGCAAACTGACTTTTACGAGCCTCTCTCTATGTTTCGCTGGAGTTTCCTGGTTAAATGAACACAAGAGGTGCTACAATAACTGTCTGTTTTATTGAGTGTCACACAAATCACGAGTACAAGTACTGATTCTAACTTAGTCTAACTTACTCTATTGGTCACCCCCTGCCTGATTTGATATGAAATCAAAACACTTTTACTTTAATGCTTGATTTAAAAACTTTAACACTTGTATTACATTGC